>SJXQ01004116.1:0-299328 GCA_006408695.1 Aepyceros melampus | reverse complement strand
CCCGGCCCGGCCATTCCCCGGCCACCTCTCCCGGCGCTGAGCCGGCGGTCCCACACCCACCCCCCGCCTCCGCGGCTCGCGACTGTTGGTACCGTCCTAGCCTAACGCCTTCCCTGCGGCCAATCCAAGGGCGTCTTCCGCGAGGCCCCGCCCTCCGCCCGGGTGGGCGGGTCTACTGGACCCACTCCAGACTACCCTGCTTAACCCTTTGTATCCCGGGCCGGCCCATCTTAACTCTCTCCACGCCGACTCACGCCTCTCTTGCTTCTCCCTGCCGCCCCACCCCGCTTACATGAATTGACCTCTCACTAGCCTTTGCTTTCTCTTTCCTGGTTTTCGTAAAGCAGATAGGCAGCCAGGCAGCGGGACTGGAAATCGCGGTCCCTAAGTTCTATTTGTGAGAAAGTTTCCCTCCTCCTTTTACCCAATTTGCCTCCACTTCATTACTTCTGCCGGTGCAAAAGTAACCTCTTGCCCAAAAGAGGCCAACCTTCCCATCATGAGAGCTCTTCCTTTGGACCAGACCAGAGATCCCCGCTAACATTTTGCAGCATTTAACAAAAAGTGTGACTGGCTTGCTGTAATAGTTTCTGAACGTCTATCTTTTGCAAAGGACTGTAAGGCCCATGAGGGCAGGGCAGTTGTGCCTGGGTTTCCAATGCCTGACACTCAGTAGACTCCTTATATATAATGTTGTTATGTTTTGACCTTGCTGCTCGGCTTGTGAGATTGAAAGCACCAAGTCTTAACCACTGGACTGTCAGGGAACTCCCTCCTTGTAAATAGTCTGAACTAAAGATTATTCCTTTTCTTAAATTGTCTCCTTTCCACTGACTCCATACAGTGCGTCCACTGCATAATATATCTACTCGTTTATTCATCATATACTAACCTTGGACTTCAGTGTTCCATCTCGGAAATACGGTAGTGCATATTGATCCATGTGAAAAGGTGTGTGATGGGAGAGATGGGGCTGACTCTTCCAGCTTTCAGTTCAGTTCAGTTGCTTAGGCGTGTTCGACTCTTGCTACCCCACGGACTGTAGCACGCTAGGCTTCTCTGTCCATCACCAAATCCCGGAATTTACTCAAACTCATGTCCATCGAGTCAGTGATGCCATCCAACCATTTCATCCTCTGTCGTCCCCTTCTCCTGCCTTCAATCTTTCCCAGTATCAGGGTCATTTCAAATGAGTCAGTTCTTCGCATCAGGTGGTTGAAGTATTGGAGTTTCAGCATCAGTCCTTCTAACGAATATTCAGGACTGATTTCCTCTTGGACTGGTTGGATCTCCTTGCTATCCAAGGGACTCTCAAGAGTCTTCTCCAATACCAGAGTTCAAAAGCATCAGTTCTTCAGCACTCAGCTTTCTTTATAGTCCAACTCTCACATCCATACATGACTACTGGAAAAAACATAGCTTTGACCAGACGGACTTTTGTTGGCAAAGTAATGTCTCTACTTTTTAATATGCTGTCTAGGTTGGTCATAACTTTTCTTCTTCCGACTTTAGAGTTCATTTAAGCAAGGGAAAGAACTTCTTACTGGCTGTGTGATATTGGGCGTGTTACTTGATCTTTCAGAATATTGATTTCTTTATCTGGAAAATGGGAGTTAATCATGGGACCTACCTCACAGGGTTGTTGTGAGAACTACATAAGGAAATGTGTGGGGAGAGGACTTGCAGATTATTGCGTAATGTTATTATTCATATGTATATTTATTAAGCACTTAGTATTGGGAGATCTTAGAGGAAAAATTTGTCTTTATACCTGTCCCAGACAATCTAGTTACAGAGGAAGCCCCTTTGCAGAAAGCATGAAATCAGTGCAAGAAGGCCTATGCAGTCAAATGCTGGAGGAGTTGTATCAGCCTTGTACTGGATGTATTTGAAAATGTTTGGAGGTCATTTTCTGACCATAGAAATGAGCTGGGTGGTAATGAGAGTCTACCTGATTTCTCTACACAGGAACATTGGTCTGTCTGCAGTCAGCTAATCCTCCTGAACCTTGTTCATTATATCAGGAGATCATAAAGCAAAGGGCAAACAACATTTCCTCTGAGAAACTTTGTCCCCAAAGGACTTTTTCTTACCTGTAATGCTGATAAAGACAGCAAGGGTGGACTGTCCAGCTGGTGCTTGGGAGAAGCTCAGTGCATCCAGCAGTCTTAGTTCCCTAGTGTCTTTAGGGACATTCAGAGAGAAGGGTTTGTGACTTCTCCAGACAACCCACTCCAGGGCTTAATTTCACATCTGTCAAATCCTTGCATCTGCGCCTCTGTGTTGCAGGACATACACACTCTCTCCTCTCCTGTCCTGGGTTTGGGGCCTCTGTGTTAAAGGTAAAGCTGTTCTGTCCCCCAGTTTCCTCTCTACTAGGCCCTATTATCCAGGCTCTTTGGGCATGTATGTATAGCATTAGCACCCCAGGTTGTGTTTCTGCGCTCCTCCTGTAATGGGCCTTATTGCCCAGCCAATCAACAGTCAATATGTTCTAGTACCATGAGGGATGCAGTCATTTAAGAAGGGGACTCTGCCTTCAAAGACTTTACACAACTAGCACACAGGAAGCAGCTGCAAGGAATGTGGAGTACTTAAATTATGCAGCACAGGCTCTGTGATCACTGCAAGAATCAAGGCCTGGGAAGATAGTGTGGGTTGGTATTGTCAGGGAAGGAGGATTGAGGTGAGCAAAATACAAGTGGGAGAAGAAAGGGACAATAAGAACCGAAGGAAGGCAGTGCTATGTGAATTTAAAGACAGACATCCTTAGGAGATGATTCACCATTGGGAGAATTGTTTGTTCCTTCCTCCCTTCCTTTCCTCCTGCCTCCTCCGCCCCCTCCTTTTCTTCCTTCCTCCCTCCTTCAACAAATGTCTACCAAGTACCAGACACTGAACTAGACCCAGGCCGTGCAAGGACCAAGAAGTCCAGGTCCTCATCCTTGAGAAGCTTACAGTCCAGTACGGAGAAACAGAATGGAAGGTCAGGCAGAGCCCTCTTGGTTAGGTCTGAGTGCTTTGCCAAGGTTTCTATGATGCTTCTTTCACAACTCACGTGGTATCTTGGGTTCTAGGTATCTTTGTCTAACCACCCCCTTTGCCCCTGTCCTTGAACTGCAAGGCTTTTAAAGACACAGACTGTCTTTATTTCATCTTTATTTCCTTCTGTGGTTCTGCCTCACACAAGGTAGCATCTCTGCACTGATGTGTTGAAGTGAGATTGGGTTGAAATCAGAGCAGGGGTGGGGTTGTCCCCCTCCAGCCTAGGGCAGTGCACTTCCTGCAGGATGCTCACCCCACCCCCATCTTCATCCCTGAAAATGTTACTTATCTCTTAGATGCTGCTTACTCAGGAAGACTTTCATGATTTTTCTAACTGTGCATGTTTTCCTGGGCTTCTGAGTCTCAGTACCTCTCCTGTGGTATGGTTTGTATTATTGATGTCTTTAGGGGGATGTGTCTGACCTCTTCCCCTGACAGATAAACCCTTTGAAGCTGAAGACAGTGTTTTATTCACATGTGTATCTCCCATAGTACACGGCTCATGGTAGCTCCTCAACATTTGAAAGAGTTTTAGGGGAGCAAGTCCTGCAGACGTGGAGGATTGGGAGCACTGGAGGTTTCTTTCTTGGCCCTTTCATCATTGTTTCCCTTCAACTCTTTTAGAATTTCCAAGTGTCTTGACAATTTGTCAAGCCCTAGGACTCCAATAACCATCCAGCAATCCCAGGGAATAAGGGGAATACTGTCTCAAGGCACCTGTACACATGAACACATCACACATACTCCTTTTCAGAGCATACACCCACCGTGATGGATCCTGCTGAAACTTATTAAGTCACTTCTGAACCAAGAAATTTGAAGGGAGCAGTCAGAGAGAGCTCACGCTGGTCTAGAGTGCTTGGAGCCTGGGAGGAGGTGGTGGAAGGGTGAGTGAGTGAAGGAGCACGCAAGCTCTGCCTTGCTGCCTCCAGGGTAGGTTTGTTCCTTGCATAGAGCTCTCTGTGGATGCTGCTTCTGCATTTCTTTCCCAACTGGGCAAGGACATCAGTACAACCATATCACAAGAGAGGTACAGAATACTGAGTTCATTTTGCCACCAGCTTTGCAGTATTATTCCTAGCCCACCCTTTGCTTACAGCATCAGGACTGCTCATTCAACCTGTCCTGTGGCACCTGTGTTGTGCCCAGACCCACTCAAGTCCCAGGGACAGCAACACACACACACACACACACACCCCTTCATAGTCTAGAAATGCAGAATGCATATTATCTGTTTTTGGTTATTTTCTTTGCACACTAGTATTACGGTTTTTATTAAAGAGCAACTTTATTGAGCTATAGGTTACATACCATAAAACTCACCTGTACAAAGCATGCAATGGTTTTTGTTACAGTTACAGAGTTAAGCAACCATTATATAATCTTAGAATATTTTCATCACCCTGAAACTAATATGTGCCATTTTCTCTTTTATTCTAAAAATATATTTCTGTTCAGTTCAGTCGCTCAGTCGTGTCCGACTCTTTGCGATCCCATGAATCCTAGCACGCCAGGCCTCCCTGTCCATCACCAACTCCCGGAGTTCACTCAGACTCACGTCCATCGAGTCAGTGATGCCATCCAGCCATCTCATCCTCTGTCATCCCTTTCTCCTCCTGCCCCCAATCCCTCCCAGCATCAGGGTCTTTTCCAATGAGTCAACTCTTCGCATGAGGTGGCCAAAGTACTGGAGCTTCAGTTTTAGCATCATTCCTTCCAAAGAAATCCCAGGGTTGATCTCTCTCAGAATGGACTGGTTGGATCTCCTTGCAGTCCAAGGGACTCTCAAGAGTCTTCTCCAACACCACAGTTCAAAAGCATCAATTCTTCTGTGCTCAGCCTTCTTCACAGTCCAACTCTCACATCCATACATGACCACAGGAAAAACCATAGCCTTGACTAGACGGACCTTAGCAAAGTAATGTCTCTGCTTTTGAATATACTATCTAGGTTGGTCATAACTTTTCTTCCAAGGAGTAAGCGCCTTTTAATTTCATGGCTGCAGTCACCATCTGCAGTGATTTGGGAGCCCAAAAAAAACAAAGTCTGACATCTAGTATAGATGCCTGTAATACCAGGATGTNCAGTCCAAGGGACTCTCAAGAGTCTTCTCCAACACCACAGTTCAAAAGCATCAATTCTTCAGCGCTCAGCCTTCTTCACAGTCCAACTCTCACATCCATACATGACCACAGGAAAAACCATAGCCTTGACTAGACGGACCTTAGTTAGCAAAGTAATGTCTCTGCTTTTGAATATACTATCTAGGTTGGTCATAACTTTTCTTCCAAGGAGTAAGCGCCTTTTAATTTCATGGCTGCAGTCACCATCTGCAGTGATTTGGGAGCCCAAAAAAAACAAAGTCTGACACTGTTTCTACTATTTCCCCATCTATTTCCCATGAAGTGATGGGGCCAGATGCCATGATCTTCGTTTTCTGAATGTTGAGCTTTAAGCCAACTTTTTCACTCTCCTCTTTCACTTTCAACAAGAGGCTTTTTAGGTCCTCTTCACTTTCTGCCATAAGGGTGGTGTCATCTGCATATCTGAGGTTATTGATATTTCTCCCGGCAATCTTGATTCCAGCTTGTGTTTCTTCCAGTCCAGTGTTTCTCATGATGTACTCTGCATAGAAGTTAAATAAGCAGGGTGACAATATACAGCCTTGACGTACTCCTTTTCCTATTTGGAACCAGTCTGTTGTTCCATGTCCAGTTCTAACTGTTGCTTCCTGACCTGCATACACATTTCTCAAGAGGCAGGTTAGGTGGTCTGTATTCCCATCTCTTTCAGAATTTTCCACAGTTTATTGTGATCCACACAGTCAAAGGCTTTGGCATAGTCAATAAAGCAGAAATAGATGTTTTTCTGGAACTCTCTTGCTTTTTTGATGATCCAGCATTATCTAAATACAAATGTTTATTTAAACTAAAAATATATTTTGTTTTGGTTTTTAATCTGCTCATTAAAAGCAAAAAGGAAAAAAACATTATGGACAAAGTGAAATTCCTAGAATTATTGAGAATGCAAAGGGGTTATAGCTCACAAAGAGTATTTCACTTAACCGCCATGTATTGCTGAAACCAGGCTTCCCTGGTGGCTCAGCGGTAAAGAATCTACCAAATGGAAGAGGCGCGAGTTTGATCCCTGGGTCGGGAACATCCTCTGGAGAAACAAATGGAAACCCATTCCAGTATTCTTGCCTGGGAAATCCCATGGACAGAGGAGCCTGGTGGGCTACAGTCCACGGGCCACAAAATAGATGTGACTTAGAGACAAAGCAACAGCATAGCTGAAATCATTGAATTATCCAGCCCCAAATGCCTACTTTGTTGTGGTGTGTGTTCTGGAGTGCATGGCCAGGGCCATGTTTTTGAACGTTTTCCAGTTCTTTGGGCCTTTCTCTAATGCCAGTGAGCACTCCAGTGGTTTTGGCAGAGATAACATTGCAGACTCCAAATGGCCAATTCCCCAAAGTTAGGCATTTTGTAATGTGCTTAGGATGCTACCAAATGGACAGGGATATTTAACAAACAACCCTCTTTTTTTTGCTGTGATGGAAGCTCTTTTATTTTTATTAACTCAATTTAATGCATGAGTTAATTGTATTAATTACTGCATGAGGTAATTGCAGCCACATGGAAGCTCTGAGCTCCTCAAACTCAGCTCCCATCACCCACAGGTAATGTGCTAAGGAGTTAAGCTGAGACTCTTTGAGCCTCTCTCAGGACTGACTCAGGAATGACCTAAAGCTGTAGTCCTTAATCTGGCCAGACACGAATTTTGAAAATATCCCTGTGCCTGCCCCCATCCTCAAAGATTTGAATTTAATTATCTTAGGAGGAGGTCCTAGCAAGGGTAGTTTTAAAAAGCTCCTGGCTTACTTTAATTTGCAACCCAGTCTGAGAACCACTGTTCTACTAGTGACTAAGCCAGGGTCCTGTGAATCAACTGAACTGTGTGAAATTGCCATCCTCAGGGCGGCAAAACCAGCTCAATATCAGCAATTTCATACAATTTAGTCTAATATATACATGCAACAGGTTTTTATTTTCGATAGGGAGGTAGGACTGTCCTTCCAAAGACATTCACGGTAAACCAGTCATTTCTCTCCAAACCCCCATCCTGAAGGTAAGAAAAATGTGGCAAGGAAGTCAATAACCTGTTCTGTCAAGATGCTGCCCCTTGATGGATCAGACCCCCAGCATATCCTCTTCCAGTGGAGTTAAGTCTTTCAGAAGCCTGGGGCTGCCAGGCATGAAGAGAAATGGGAAAGTAGGCTGAGGATGAGACAACCAGGGGTTTCCAGGGAACAGGAGAGAAAGACTTTGTCCCTCCTTCAAAGTCCTTTGTATTTAAGAGTATGTATTTTTTACTTTTTGTAATTTTAAAAATTTATTTATTTGATTCTGGTTGCACTGGATCTCTGTTGCTACGCCTGGGCTTTCTCTAGTTGCAGCGAGCAGGGGCCACTCTTGGTTGTGCTGCAATGGCGTCTCACTGCGTTGATCTCTTGTTGCAGAGCACAGGCTCTAGGTCCCGCAGGTTCAGTAGCTGCAGCTCGTGGGCTCTAGAGTGTGGACTCGATGCTCCATGGCATGTGGAACCTTCCCGGACCAGGGATTGAACTTGTGTCCCCTGCGTTGGCAGGTGGATTCTTAGTCCATTGCACGACCAGGGAAGTCCAAAAATATACATTTTCACTACAGGGCAGGCCAAGTAAAACACATGGATGGGGGAAATCTGGTGCTCAGGCCTGCAGTTTTTGTGACCCTGTCCTGGAAGGTAGATGTTCATGGAAGAGGGAGGTGGCCTAGGACAGGGGAGGACAAGACACTCGACGCAGCGGGCCTAGGATCCCAGGGAGGAAGCAGCCAGCAGCTCACTGCTGTGCCTGGTGTGCCCCAGGGGACCCTGCAGGAGAAATGGGGAGGCAAGACATGCTGGCACAGGGGGCTCTTGGGGGAGGGAGGACAGGGGACCCATGATAGGACTGTGCAGTCATTCTCAGAATGGTTAGCAAATTGCTGGCAGATGCGGTACTACCACGATAGCATTTCTTCTATGGCCATGCACAAGAAAAGGAGGGGGAAAGAAAAACAGTTTAAGACTCTCTCTGACCTGTTTCTCCTTTGGCATTCTGGTTTTTGGTCTCTGTGGTGACCACTCACCCAAGCCTGAAGTATCCACTCTCCTAGAAGTGTTACCCTCACCCACCTCTAGTCAGTCCCAAGTTTTGCCAACCCTGGTTTCCTAAAGACTCCTCAAATGCAGCTCCTTCCCTCCAGCCTCACCCTACAGCTCCTGTTCTCCCCACTGGATCATGGCAGTGACCGCTTTTCCAGCCTCTCTGTCTCTAATCTTTCCACCTTAACCCCTTGCTATCCATTCCAGAATATCCATATAGAAAACTCCATCTGGAAAGATCTTTCTAAAAGGAAATCTGGGGACATCCCTGGTGGTCCAGTGGCTAAGACTCCATGCTTCCAATGCTAGGGGTGCTGGGTTTGATCCCTGGTCAGGAAACTAGATCCCACGTGTTGCAACTAAGAGCAAAAATCTCATGTGCTGCAATAACACAGCCAAATAAATAAATATTTTAAAACAAAACAAAAGGAAATCTGAACCACATTATATACCTACCTGCTTAGAACCTGAAGACTAAAGCCCAAGGTTCTCAGCAGAGCATACAGAACCTCAGGGCTGGGAGTCACAGCCTTCTTGCACAGACTCATCAGCATTCTTGGCCACACGTTTTATGTTCTAGAAATGCAGAACTGTGTAAAGCTCTCCTGCATAACCCCTGCTAGTTCATGCCTATGTGCTTTTGTTCAAATTGTTCTCCATCTGGAATTCCCTTCCTACCTTCCTCCAGCCTTACTCATCCATAAAATATCATCTTTAAGGAAAAGCTAAGTACCCCATCACTCAGCTCACCTAGGCCTCTGCACACCCCTCTGTATTATAGTGACTGAAGATCTTTCTTCTGTTTAAACTATATTGATTTACTGTACATTTCCCTCTAAACTTTGGATACATCCTATAACTTTTGGTAACTTGCATTTTGTTTTCATTTTCTAATTCCCTTTGTGATTACTTCTTTGATCCACTGGTTTTTCAGGAGTATGTTGTTTAATTTCCCCATGTTTGTGTATTTCCCAAACTTCCTTCTGTTACTGATGTCTAATTTCATTCCATCGTGGTTATAAAACATACTTTGTGTGACTTTAGTTTTTTTAAATCTTGGAGGCCTGTATTACAGCCTAACACATGAGCAGTCCTGGAATGCTTCTGTTACACTTGAAGAGAACGCATGTCTGCTTTTTGTTGGGTGGTGTGTTCTATAGGTCTCTACTTCTAGCTGGTTTTTAGTATTGTTCACGTTTTCTATTTTCTAGTTGATATTCTGCATAGTTGTTTATCCATTTTCAATATCCACCTATTGAAAATAGGTGTGTATTAAAGTTGTGGCTTCCCCAGTGGCTTGGCAGTAAAGGATCCACCCACAACGCAGGAGATGCAGGTTTGATCTCTGGGTCCGGAAGATCCCCTGGAGGAGGGCATGGCAATCCATCCCTGTATTCTTGCCTGGATAAGCCCATGGACAGAGTAGCCTGGCAGACTATGGTTCCTGTGGTCTCTAGGAATCGAACACAATTAATGCAACTGAGCACATATGCACACATGTATTAAAGTCACTATTCTTGTTGAATTGCCTGTTTTTTTTTCAATTCTGTCAGTTTTTGCTTTATGTATTTTGCAGCACCATTATTAGGTGCATATGTGGTTTTCATAGTTTCATCTTCTGGATAACTTGACCCTTTATCTTTCTAAAATGTCCTTCTTTGTCTCTAACAACATTTTTTTCTTTAAGTCTGTTTTGTCTGGTATTAGTGTAGCTACCCAAACTCTTTTTGATTACTCTTTGCATGGAATCTCTTTTACCATCCTTTCTCTTTTTTTAATCCATTCTGTCAGTATTTGCCTTTTAATTGGAATATTTAATCCAATTAATTTAAGGTACAAATAAGGTAGGATTTGTTTGCTATTTTGATATTTGTTATCTCTATGTCTTGTGACTTTTTGTTCCTTTACTCATCCATTAATGCCTTCTTTTGTGTTAAATCAGTATTTTCTAGCATCAGTTCAGTTCAGTTCAGTCGCTCAGTTGTGTCCGACTCTTTGCGACCCCATGAATCGCAGCATGCCAGGCCTCCCTGTCCATCACCAATTCCCGGAGTTTACTCAAACTCATGTCCACTGAGTCGGTGCTGCCATCCAGCCATCTCATCCTCTGTCGTCCCCTTCTCCTCCTGCCCCCAATCCCTCCCAGTATCAGGTCTTTTCCAATGAGTCAACTCTTCGCATGAAGTGGCCAAAGTATTGGAGTTTCAGCTTCAGCATCAGTCCTTCCAGTGAACACCCAGGACTGATCTCCTTTAGGATGGACTGGTTGGCTCTCCTTGCAGTCCAAGGGACTCTCAATAGTCTTCTCCAACACCACAGTTCGAAAGCATCAATTCTTCAGTGCTCAGCTTTCTTCACAGTCCAACTCTTACATCCATACATGACCACTGGAAAAACCATAGCCTTGACTAGACGGACCTTTGTTGGCAAAGTAATGTCTCTGCTTTTTAATATGCTATCTAGATTTTCTAGCATACCACTTTTTAATTCTCTTGTTTCTTTTACTATATATTTTTGAGTCATTTTCTTTGTGATTTCCCTGGTGATTATAATTACTATCTTAATTTATAACAGTGTAGTTCAAATTAATGCCAACTTTAATATAGCACATGAAGCTTTGCATCTATATAGCTTCTTCTTTCCTCGGTGCTCTTTTGTTATATAAGCTAAATCTTTATGCATTGTGTGTTGATCAGTACATATTTATAATCATTACTTTCTTTTTCTTATGTTGAAATCATCTATTTCTCACACTGACGAAAGCTCTTTGAGGGTATGGGCTATGTCTTCCTCTATTTGTATACCTAGAAACTGGTAGAGTATCTGGTACAGAGTAGTTGCTCAATAAATATGTGTTGACTGAAAATAAAGTGACTGGAACACTGAATATGTAAACTGAGACTGTAGAACTTCTACAAGATCACTGAATAAGGATGCATAGGTTGAACTAAACTCACATCATCATTAATTATGTTTGTATATGTGTTTAGGAAAGTCAGTTATTATTAAGTTGTTCTAAGGCAATTCCATTTGTTTAGCTCTAGGAACGTATTGCATTTCCTTGAGTGTTAGTCATTCAGTCATGTCCAACTCTTTGCAACCCCATGGACTGTGGTCAGCCAGGTTCCTCTGTCTGTGGGATTCTCCAGGCATGAACACTGGAGTGGGTTGCCTTTCCTTCTCTAGGGGCTCTTCCTAACCCTAGAATCAAACCCAGGTCTTCTGTACTGCACGCAGATTCTTTACTGTATGAGACACGAGGGAAGCTCTAGGAAAGGATTGGTTCCATATAAAAAATTTGATTGTGGGTGGCCCTTCTTAGTATCTTCTTGGTACTCATCCTATGTTGGAAGCAGATGGATTACTCCCTGGTTAGGTCAGACAGGTGGGAGGGGAGGAGAGGGAGAGAGAGAGGGAAGGTGAGGGAAGAAGAGGAAGAAGAAGGGAGGAAACAGGATGTCAGAAGAATAGAGAACCGCTTTGAGAATGTTGCTTCAAAAAAGTGGTTACAGAAGGAAGCAAACCAACCTCAAAAGGGAAAAGCTTTCACAATAACAGTTGGGCAACATTATCTAATGTCCGCAGTAGAGCAGTTCAACATCTTTTCAGGGACCTCAAAGTAATGAAGTTTCATGCAAGGATGTACTGACTTTAGATTTGGTCCAGTCTCCTCATGTTACTGATGTAGAAACAGGTCTGGAGTTGCAGTAAGTTGCCCACAGTGACACAACTGCTTAGAGTAGAATCGGAACTAGAGATTGGATTTCAATACTGTTCTCCCTCCTGGTACCCAATGGATGGAGCTGTCTGATTAACTGGGACCATCTTCTCACCTTGCCTGGTCCTCCCTATCAGAAAGGAGCTAAGGCTCTCTGGATCTGGCTAGTGGCGTCTTTCACCTACATGTGTGACTCTTACTATACGGTGTAGACACTACTGGCTTCCCATTCTATAGTCATTCTTTCACGCTTCCCTCTGCTTTCAGCCTCTGGTAGAGGCTGGACGTGCCCAAAGTTGTTTTCCCAGTTTCCTGTGCTGCTAGAACAGGGACATATGACCAATCCCAACTGATGGGACCTGAAGAGACATTACCTTGAGGGTCCCTAGAGATCATTCTCCTTACTAAAAGGAGAATGACAAGGAGAGATGCCCAACTTCCTACCTTGGGATGTGTCTCTCTGAAGAGGTTAGTATGAACCTGGCAGCAACTTTATAACCATGAGGGTAGAAGCCTAAACACAGGGCCAACCATCTGAAGAAGGCAGAAAGAAAGCATAGAACGTGCCAGATGCTTTTCTTCCCTATTTTTGAAGTCCTAAAGATATCATGGCTCAGAGGTTAAAGCATCTGCCTGCATTGCAGGAGACCTGGGTTTGATCCCTGGGTTGAGAAGATCTCCTGGAGAAGGAAATGGCAACCCACTCCAGTATTCTTGCCTGGAGAATCCCATGGATGGAGGAGCCTGGTAGGCTACAGTCCACGGGGTTGCAAAGAGTCGGACACGACTGAGCGACTTCACTTTCACTAAAGATACCATATATATAGAAGATTATAGGCATATAGCTCCATGAAATTTCACACACTGAACATACCTGTTTAACTAGCATCTTCTAATCACTACCTCCCACAAAGTTAGACACTATCCTGATCTCTAACATCATAGACAACTTTACCTACTTCTGTGCCTTGTGTAGATGGAACCTGATTGGATCCTGACTGATACATCCTTTTTTGGCTGCTCTGGATTTAATGTTTATATAAAATGGTGTGGTTTGGATTTCTGACTCATCAGAAATCCACCAAATGCAATCGAAATATTAAAGCAACTCAGCCACTCACAGAACCAGCCATGAGGTCTGAAATATTTTCAGGGCATCAGAATTAGCAGCAACCTTCTTAAATTCTATGAACTGGTATGCTGTATACTTTCTCTGGGATAAGTTCTTCCCTTAAGCTAATATGGCTTTGTCTCTTGGAAACCCAAAGCCCTGGTTGTATTCCATTCCAGGATATGACACTGGAACATGCTTAGTCGCTCAGTTGTGTCAGACTTTTTACAATTCCACAGACTGTAGCCTGCCAGGTACCTCTGTCCATGGGATTTCCCAGGCAAGAATATTGGAGTGGGTTGCCATTTCTTTCCCCAGATAATTCCTTTTTTGAATGCATGGTATTCGTCCGTGTCTGGTGTACTTCATTTAAGAGTTTGTGAGATTCTCCAAGTTGTGTGTAGTTACACATCATTCCCTCTCACTGCTGAATATAATTCCATTGGGAGAAGATGTTAAAATTTATTTATCCATTTTTACTCTTGGTAGACATGGGGATGGTTTCCAGATTTTGACTGTTATAAGTAATGCTGCCCTAAGCATTATTCTGTCAAGAAGGACGCTTGGGTTACCTAAGAGTGGACCCACTGGGTTATCAGGTATGCTTACGTCAGACTTGGTGCCGGCTTTCCAAAGGGGTGGTGTCAATTTAAACGCACACCAGCAGTGTGTGAATGGCAGTAGCTGCACTTTCTTGCCACCTGGAACCTTTCTGAGCCACTGAACTGACCTGACCTGAACTGTCTGCTTCCAACTAAGACTGTCTAAGCAGTGACCAGTCAGACCGTCTGTTATATGCAGCCCAGAACTTTCCAACTAAGGTACTCTACAAGGATAGATCCTGTGCTTTACTTTGAAAGGCATCTTTCCTTAAAGGCCAACCACTTTCTGACCTGGTGGGTCACCCACTGCCCTGGCTGAGGCCAGTTGGAGCAGGGCCTTATTGTTTCTTTAGGGACTGATACCACCCACTCAGACCCTCATTTTTTTCCTAGACTATTGCAATACTCTGCTAATGGATTCTCTTATCTGAGTATCTCCCTACTCCAGTGTATCCTCATGTATTGCCACATATACCTCCTGAGGTCTCTTGGATGGTTTAAAAACAACTGCAGTTGTTTTCTTTGATAATCCACTTAGCTATCCAAGAATACAAGGAAAGGATTCTTTGCTAACAGCCAGCTAATCACCCAGTAGACTAACTGCCGTTACTGAGAGCTCATTTTGTCCGCCAAGCCCCGTGCTAAGGGCATCCCAGATATTATCTCATTTTTTTCTCACAATAATCTTAAAAAAGATCTCTGTGCCAGTTATCAATTTATGGCTCCTCAGCTCCAACCTACCCTTCACTGCCTTCTCTGAAAATCATATTTCACCTTTTAAATAGTTTTCCTTTAATGGGTGGTGGCACATGTTAAACCCTGTCAGTAGAGGGCGCCAGAGAGACACTGCAAGGAGGAGGGGGCTTTCCTTCTCTGTTCTAATGTGCCCCTGGCAGATGGCCAGGCTCCTGCAATGCGTAGCAGCCAGGGACTTCCCGAAGTACCCCTCTGGTGTCTCCAGTGAGACTCTTTTCCATAAATGTCTTTTTTTCTAGCACCCTGGCAGGGGAGTGGTGGGAGTGGGGGTGGCATTCAAGCAAGTCCCTGCTTCCTTGGTTCTTTATCTCAGCCGGAGAAGGTGGTAGCTGCCTCATGTCTGCTATTTTTGTATTTTACAGAGTTCTCTTCACTTTCTACTGGCTGGTCCTTCCTTAGTCCAATCCACTTCTATAGTTAATAAGTCTTTCAAATTACTGTGTGTTTCTGTTTCCTGACTGGACCCTGATGGCTATAGTGCTTTCCTGATTACCCACACCCTCCCCCTTTTTTAAGGTTAATGACTTTTTATTTTTTGTTTAGTTGTCCTTATTATTATTTCAGTCCAAAAACCTCTGCCAGTTGCCTCTATCTCCTCTCTGTAAGCACAGACATATTTGTCATTTCAACAGTTTCACCGTCTTTAAGCAGTCTTTCCTTGGAGCCTTCTGATTCACTCCTACACAGACTTTTTACTTGGTCTCCTTCAACATCAGCTTGGGAATCTCCCTGGACTCCCAAGGGGGGATCACTCATCCACATTCTTCCAAATTTTGTCATGTTCTTTTTTTTTTCTTCCCTATCTTTGCAAGTGCATGCCTTTTAAAATACCTTTTGAGGTCCCAGTTACTGAGCCAGGTTTAGTCTTATTTTAAAGTAAATTTTCATTTATGTGTTATCCTTTTTAGAGACTTTGTACTTATTAATGTTATTGCTAAGTTTCTAGTAAAGAGCTTACTTCATTTAGGAAAAAAAAAAAGCCTTTTTTTTGTTTTAGCAGGGTTTGGAGAGGAACCAAAATAGCATATACATGTGTTTATTCTGCCATCTTTACCCAGAAGCCCCTGTACATATCCTTTGAAATCCACTTTTTATTTTTAACAGTATATCATGAACAACTTTTCATACTATTATATATTCCTTTATTAAATTTTCTTAAATTACTAAAACATTTAAAAATATCTTTTGTATCTTCTGCTGATGGTATGCTAGAATTTATTTAGCGGGTTTCCCTGTGACGGACATTTAGGTTGTTTGCATTTGTTTGCTCCTGAGAAATGTGTACAAGTGTTGTGGTGCAGACCTACAGAACAGAGATGGGGGTGCTCACCCAGTACCCTGGCAGTCCTAACCCAGAGACAGTTTCTCAGGTTCACAGCACAGTTATATCCCCAGAGGCTCTGGACTGGAATTGTCCTCTGTGATCACCATCCCACCGCCAAGGGCAGAACATCCGGACCACCCCCTCAGCTTGTTGTCCTTATTGTTTAGTCACTAGGTCCTGTCTGACTCTTTTGTGACCTCATGGACTCTAGCCCGCCAGGCTCCTCTGTCCATGGGATTTCCCAGGCAAGAATACTGGAGTGAGTTGCCATTTTTATTTCCTTCTCCAGGGGATTTTCCTAACCCAGGGATTGAAATCGCATCTCCTGCTTTGCAGGAGGATTTTTTACGGCTGAGCCACCCTCTTAGCTCAGTTCAATCCAGTTTCTCAGTCATGTCCCACTCTTTGCAACCCCATGGACTGCAGCACACCAGGCTTCCCTGTCCACCACTAACTCCCGGAGCTTGCTCAAACTCATGTCCATCGAGTGGGTGATGCCATCCAACCATTTTATCCTCTGTCATCCCCTTCCCCTCCTGCCTTCATTCTTTCCCAGCATCAAGGTCTTTTCCAGTGAGTCAGTTCTTCACATCAGGTGGCCAAAGAATTGGAGCTTCAGCCTCAGCATCAGTGCTTTCAGTGAATATTCAGGGGACTGTTTTCCTTTAGGATTCACTGGTTTGATCTCCTTGCTGTCCAAGGGGAGTCTCAAGAGTCCTCCAACACCACAGTTCAAAAGCATCAACTCTTTGGCAATCAGGTTTCTTTATGGCCACTTCTCACATCCATACATGACTACTGGAAAAGCCATAGCCTTGACTAGATGGACCTTTGTTGGCCAAGTAATGTCTCTGCTTTTTAATATGCTGTCTAGCTTGGTCATAGCTTTTCTTCTAAGGAGCAAGCATCTTTTAATTTCATGGCTGCAATCACCATTTGCAGTAATTTTGGAGCCCAAGAAAATAAAGTCCGTCACTGTTTCCATTTTCTCCCCATCTGTTTGCCATGAAGTGACCCTCTTAGCCAGCTGCCTGCTAATCAACAGCTTGACCAAGAAAAGGGCAAGAACATGACGAGCTGTTCTTTATTTCCAACTTGTCTTCAGTTTTTCCTTCTCCCATTTAACTCCTAATTTGCCTTTGATATATGAAACATCTTACATACAAGTAAATCGTGTGGTCCTAATTAAATTTCTGTCTTTGAGTTAGTATTTGACCCTATTACCTACAGTGTTTCTGTGCTTATTCTCCTGGATAAACTGGTGTGCTCATCCAGGACTGTTTTCCACGGGTAAGTGAGGCCCCGTCTAACTGCTGGGTGGGTCTGGATTCTGTGCTGCCACTGTGGCTCATCTGACTTCAGCACGGAAGGGTGGGATAGAACAATTTTTAGCATCTCTGGTTATAAAATGCACCAAATAATGACATAATTACACAGAAATAAATATGGGATGCTCAATGAAAAGCTAAGTTGTGGAGAAACTTACAAGGAAAATAAAAGTAATTTTGACTCTTCAAGTCTTTACCCTCCTCCATACATAAACACAGACAGGCAATTCACAAGTAAATGCAAGGTTTTCAACATCCAACAGTTTGGAGTAATGAAAAAAAAAAAAGGCCCGAAGTGAAACACTGTACACAGTGCCTTTCCTTGTCCTTTTTAAAACTCGAAAGAGGCTCAAGCAACAACATTCTCCTTCTGAGCTGAAACCCACAGGGACTGAGGCTGCTCTGGGACAGTGTTCCTTTCATGAACTGTGAGCGAAGACTAGGCTTATTCATAGAACTTGCTGGGAGTCAGACCACAGTCTTCCCGGCTGCTGCTTGTGACCCGCTCGTGGTGTAGGCTGAGCCTTGATGGCATTGCTGACCTCCAGGGGGCGACATGGGCTCTGCCTCCGAAGCAGCCTGCTCTGCTCTTGTCTGCTTGGCTTTGGAAGCTTGGCTAAGGTAGAGAAGGGCTTTACTGGCAGGTCTGACCGTTGCTTTCCACGGTCAGGCTTCCTTCCAATGTGGGTTTCCGGAGCTTCATCCACGTGCAGGGCCCTGGGAACAACATAGAGTGCCAGTCCATTGGGGAGACAGACATGTACAGCCGGAATCACAAGAGTGCCTTTTCACGCCCCTTGCTCAGATAACAGACTCCTATCCGGCAGCTACATGGGCCAGCTCCACAGTTTCAATAGAAGAGAGGCTTAAAGGGAGGCTGTCTGGTTGGAGGCGGGTAGTAAAGGAACCGGACAGAACAGTTTCTTCTTAGATGGTACACTGCACATCAATACATTCGGAAAGCCCCATATATATGGCAGTTTTCCAAACACGCTTTCCTTACTTCAGTTCAGTTCAGTTGCTCAGTCGTGTCTGACTCTTTGCGATCCCATGAATCCCAGCACGCCAGGCCTCCCTGTCCATCACCAACTCCCGGAGTTCACTCAGACTCACGTCCACCGAGTCAGTGATGCCATTAAGCTATCTCATGCTCTGTCATCCTCTTCTCCTTGTGCCCCCAATCCCTCCCAGGGTCAGAGTCTTTTCCAATGAGTCAACTCTTCGCATGAGGTGGCCAAAGTACTGGAGTTTCAGCTTTAGCATCATTCCTTCCAAAGAAAACCCAGGGTTGATCTCCTTCAGAATGGACTGGTTGGATCTCCTTGCAGTCCAAGGGACTCTCAAGAGTCTTCCTCAACACCACAGTTCAAAAACATCAATTCTTTGGCGCTCAGCCTTCTTCACAGTCCAACTCTCACATCTATACATGACCACAGGAAAAACCATAGCCTTGACTAGACAGACCTTAGTTGGCAAAGTAATCTCTGCTTTGAATATGCTATTATTGATGTGTAGTTGCTTTCCATTGTTGGGTTAGTTTCTGCTGTACAGCAAGATGAATCAGCTATTTGTATACATATATCCACTCCCTCTTGAGCCTCCCTGCCACTCCCCCTTCCCACCTCTCTGGGTCATCACAGAGCACTGGGCCGGGGTCCCCATTATATAGCAGCTTCCCACTAGCTAGCTATTTCACACACAATAGTGTTTGTATATAAGCGCTGCTCTCCCCTTGCCTCCTCCCTGTGTCCGCATGTTCATTCTCCACATCTGCATCTTTATTCCTTCCCTGCAAATAGGTTCATCAGTACCTCTTTTCTAGATTCCACATATATGTATTACAAAGGTACTTTTATTCATGAACATAAGATTGAGAAAAATGTCAGTTTTCCACATTCATATTTCACCATGTTTTAAAATGTTTTTCTTATTTTGTTATTATGCAAGGAGAGGGAAGGAGCCATGGGTAGAGACGGTAGGAAGGCAGCTAAAGGCCCCCAAGGTCCCTTGGGCTGCGTCTAGCCAGGCCCTGCACTAGGCACAGAGGACAGTATCCAGGAGATGCTCTATGCAAGTAAAGCAGGCTGTCGAGGGTCATGAGTGCTGCTGCTGGTTCTTTCACTGTTTATTGAGTGTCTACTATTAATACAAGCCAGCCACAGTGCTGGGCCCTCAAGGTACGAGAGTTCCCGTTCCTGGATCTCACAGGGCAGGGAGACCTTAGGAGTAGGCTTGTCTGATTCAACTTGTCTGATTCTGATTCCAGCTAAACTGGAATTTCAGAGAAACAAAGCACAATTTTTTAGCGTGAGTGTGTTTCACACAATATTCTGATCTCTAAATCAGGCAGCAGATAGGAGGCTCCATAAAGAAGGCAGAGTGCTCAGAAATGCAGAGGGAGGGTTTCTTTCACATTGCCACCTATGTGGCATGTCCTCAGCGAGGCCCCTGGGACCGGCCCTGCACCTTTGAGACTCTGAAATTACAGTGCACGTGGGAGTGTCTATCATGTCTCACCCAGGCCAGTGGGAGCTCACCCCCGGGGCAGCGTCCTCAACCGTCCTACGCACCGTTCTGATTTCCAGCAAGTAGGTGTTCAGGAAATACTTGTTGAATGAATGAGTGTGCCTGGTGAGGTGGCAAGAAGGCATGGTGCCCAGGAGGTGGCACTGGAGTAGGTCTTTACTAAATAGAGGAGTAGGAAGGACATTCCAGGCAGGGGGGCCAGGGTGAGCAGAGGTGGAGAGGAGCAGGAGAGAAGGTGGCCAGGTCTTACGGGCGTGCAGGGGATGTGCCGGGAAGGAGGTGGGTGTGGAAAAAGCGCCAGGGGTCTAGCCAGGCAGGTTCTCATGTGCCTACCCCACGGAGGGGAACCAATGGAGGTTTTAAGGTTTAAGGGAGAATTGGAGCAGTCTGAGGTCAAAGCAGAGAAGGCGGCCTGGAGGCCAGTTCATCCTCAGAAGGGTCCGGGTCAGAGGGTCTGAATTGAGGCCAGGATGGTGCTGGTGGAAAGCAGAGGCCACTGGTGGGTGCTTAGGGGAAGAATCAACAGGACTTGAGTAGGCAAGTGCTAGACTCTGCCTCTGCTGGGAGAGGGAGGGTGACATTTAAGCAGGGTCCTGAGCAGTCCAGGAGGATAGGCGTAAGTAAGGTCTTGGGTTGGGAAGAAAGAATTGTAGGCAGAACCACCACCATGAGTACACGCACTGCAGAGCGAGGGGACACGGTAGGCGCTGGGGAACGGTAGGCACTCTCTGTAACCAAGGCCAGCTGACTTGCAGTTCTCCCCACGTGGATAACAGCTCACACCCTGGGCCCACCAGCTGGGAGGAGTCCTGAGTTACGGGTAAGATGGGTCTACTGGGTGATAAGTTCCCCTCCGTGCCCCCACAGGGACTCTGCATTGGCCATGACCTCAGAGAACGAATTCTTCCTTGGGGAGTCGTGTGGGCCGCTCAGCTGTCTCTGAGTGCTGAGTTCTGAGGATTAAAAAGCAAACACACAGAGATGGACAGTGAGCTGATGGCATTTCCAGGACGGTGATGATTCCAAAAACCACGTGAATGGTCGGATAGGAAATTAAGCTCATGAATTTCTGCTCTGAGCCAGGCCCTGCCCTAGTCCTTGAGGTCTCTGCCACCTGCCCCTCCAGCTTGTGCTCAGAGCAGTGAAGGCCAGGATCGGTGAAAAGAGGGTAGAGTTTTATTTTGGATCTTTGTTTTATTTTTTATAATTGATTTATTTACTTATGGCTATGTTAGGCCTTTATCGCTGCACATGGCTTTCTCCTGTTGCAGTGAGCGGCAGCTACTCTCTAATTGCAGTGTGAGCTTCTCATTGCAGTGGCCTCTCTTGTGGAGTACGGGCTCTAGGGCTTCAGGAGTCGCAGCTCCCAGGCTCTAGAACACAGGCTCAGTAGTTGTGGTGCACAGACTTAGTTGCTCTGCGGCATGTGGGATTCTCCCAAATCAAGGATCACACCCCTGTCTCCTTCAGTAGCAGGCAGATTCTTTAGCACTGAGCCACCAGGGAAGCCCCCTGTTTGTTTTTTTTTTTAGGTATAATTTTATCCTTTTTTATTATTAAAAAAATGTTATTTACTTATTTATATTTTGGCCACGCCACATGGCTTGCAGGATCTCAGTTCCCTGACAAGGGACTGAACCCAAGCCAAAGCAGTGAAGCATGAATATCAACCACTAGGCCACCAGGGAACTCCCTTGTTGTCTTTTGCTTTTGTTGTTCAGTTGCTAGGTCATGTCCCACTCTTTGCAATATCATGGACTGCAGCACACCAGGCTTCTCTGTCCTCCACTATCTCCTGGAGTTTGCTCAGATTCATGTCCATTGAGTCAGTGATCCTATCTAACCATTTCATCCTCTGTGGACCCCTTTTCTTTTTGTCTTCAATCTTTCCCAGCATCAGGGTCTCTTTTTCAATGAGTCAGCTCTTTGCATTAGGTGGCCAAAGTACTGGCGCTTCAGCTTCAGCATCAATCCTTCCAATGAATATTCAGGGTTGATTTCCTTCAGGATTCACTGATTTGATCTTGCCTCCAAGGGTTCTCCAGCACCACAATTCAAAAACATCAGTTCTCATGTGCTCAGCCCTCTCTTTGGTCCAACTCTCAGATTCATACATGATAATTGGAAAAACCACACCTTTGACTGGATGGACCTTTGTCGGCAAAGTGATGTCTCGCTTTCCTCCCTAGGAGCAAGCATCTTTTAATTTCATGGCTATAGTCACATGCACAGTTATTTTGGAGCCCAGGAAGATAAAATCTGTCACTGCTTCCACTTTTCCCCCTTCTATTTGCCATGAAGTGATGGAACCACATATCATGCTCTTGGGTTTTTAATATTGAGTTTTAGCCAGCTTTTTCACTCTTCTCTTTCACCCTCATCAAAAGCCTCTTTAGTTCCTCTTTACTTTCTGCATTAGATTGGTATCATCTGCATATCTGAGGTTGTTGATATTTCTCCTGGAAATCTTGATTCCAGCGTGTGATTCATCCAGCCTGGCATTTCATGTAATGTACTCTGTATGTGAGTTAAATAAGCAGGGTGACAATATATAGCCTTGTCAAACTCCTTTCCCGATTTGGAACCAGTCTGCTGTCCCATGTCCGATTCTAACTGTTACTTCTTGGCCCAAATACAGGTTTCTCAGGAGACAGGTAAGGCGGTCTTGTACTGCCATCTCTTTAAGAATTTTCTAGTTTTCCTGTGATCCACACAATCAAGACTTTGACATAGTCAGTGAGACAGAAGTAGATGTTTTTCTGGAATTTCCTTGCTTTCTCCTTGATCCAATGAATGTTGACAGTTTGTTCTCTGGTTCCTTTGCCTCTTGCAAATTAGCTTGTACCTCTGGAAGTTCTTGGTTCACGTACTGCTGAAGGCTCGCTTGAAGGATTTTGAGCATAAACTTGCTAGCATGTGAAATGATCGCAACTGTATGTTTTTTTGCTTTTACTAAATTGCTTTTAATTTGCGTAGAGTAAAAGTCACTTTTTGGGTGTATAATGTATGCCTTTTTACACACCTGTAGATTCTTGTGATCTCAGATAGGAATCGAACGATTCCAACATCCCAAAGATGTCTTTTGTATTCAGACCTTTCCTCCATCTCTAAACCATAGCTACTGCTGCTTTGTTCTCTGTTCTTATATTTTTGTCTTGTCCAGACTGTCATAGAAATAGAATCATACAGTTATGTACCTTCTTGAGATTGAGTTTTTACTTAGCACAATGTATCTGAGAGTCATCTATGCTGACACAAACATCATAATCTCTTCATTTTCATTGCCCAGTAGTTTTCCATGCATATGTGTGACAGTTTATGCACTGGTTGTTGAAAGGCAATTGGTTTAATTTCCAGTTTGGGGCTGTTATCAATAATGCTGGTATAAACGTGTATATACAGGTTTTTGTGTGAACTACATTTTCATTTCTCTAGGATAAATACCCAAAAGTGGATTGTTGGCTCCCAGGGAGGTGAAAGTTTAACTTTTTAAGAAACTGCCCATTTTCCAGGGTGACCGTACCATTTTGCCTATGAGAGAGTTTTGTTGTTGCTCTTTCTTTCATTTTTCCCTTCCTTTTTTTGTTTCATCTTTCTTTTAAATTTTTATTGAAGTAGAGCTTATATGTCATCTGAATTGAAGAATAATACTAGATGGATTTTCATTTGTTTGTATTCCCATGTAATTACCACCCATATCAAGACGTGGGTGGTCCCGGCACTTCGTCCCAGTAAATACCCCACAATCCAGCAGCGGAATTGCTATCCTGAGTTCTAGCACCAGAGATTAGCATTGCCTGTTTTAGAGCTGCATTTATATGGAATCATATAGTATGTAATCTTGTGTCTGTCTTCTTTTTGCTCAGCGTCATGTAAGTCCATCCAGCAGCATTTTGGTCTTTTTTGCATTTGCTGAGTACTGTTGTGGTAAATGACTATGCCTCAATATTCACTCTCCTCTTTTTAAAAATAATTTCTTTTTGGCTCCTCCTTTTGGCATTTGGGAATCCCAGTTCCTCCACTGGAGATCCAACTTGTGCCTCCTGCAGTAGAAGCGTGGAGTCCCAACCAGGGACTGCCAGGAAAATCCGAATATTCACTCTCCTGTGACAAATATTTGGGTTGGCTCCAGTATCGTGGCTGTTAGGGACAAAGCTGCTCTGAAGATTCTTGTGTGTTTCTGTGTGTTTGGGGTGGCCACAAGCACTCACTTCTGTCGGGTACACACCCAGGAGAGAATTACTGGGTTCATTTAGCATTAGTAGAAAGTGCTGAACAGTTTTCCAAGAGGGAGGCCAGTTACAGTCCCAGCAGCAAGGTAGACAGACACTCGCCCTGTTCCCTGACATAGTATTATCAGGTCTTGTCATTGTAACAATTCTGATGTGAGCCTTATCTCATTGTGGTTTTAATTTTCATTTCTCCAATGACTAATGATATTGAGCATCATTTTATATATTTCTTGGCCATTTGTATGTCCTCTGATGTGAGGAGCTTGTTTAAATGTTTTGTCCTTTTTTTAAAAGATATTTTTTTGGCTACATCTCGAGGCATGTGGGATCTTGGTTCCCTGACCAGGGATCAAACCAGTGTCCCTTGCACTGGAAGCTCGAAGTCTTCACCACTGGAAAACCAGATAAGTCCCTTGTCCATTTTTAGGACTGAATTATCTTGTTCTTTCTTTGCAAGAGAATGGAGGTTGTGGGAAGTATCAACTTAGCCAGTGATCACATCAGAGAGAGAACTGATGTCGACCCTAGGACAAAAGATGCTTTTTGTGCTGCGAGTGGGAAGAGGGAAGAGGTGAGCTGTCTCTTTTGAGCTCTTGCACAGCCTGGGGCGGTCCTGCCTAGCTGGCCCACTGACCTCAAAGATCCTGAAAGCCCCAGTCCCATGCCTAGTCTTTCTCACAAGCCCCTTTGGTAAATACGGGGAGGTCTGGGGAAGGATTGGCCTTCCCTGCTGGATCACAGTGTTGAGTGCTCTGCACAACCAGCTGGGCCTTGATGGGCTGAGGACCTTTCTGGAGGGTAGAGTGACACAGGGTGCTGGGCACTGTTCCTCCATCACAGGGAGACAGACATCCCAAGGGAGAGTCCCCTGGGTCCCCCGGCAGTGTGTCCTAGGGGGCTTACAGGACAGCAGGAGGGCTTCACTGCCCACATCCCTGGGTTGAGTGGCCAGGTCTGACTGTGTAAGTTATATCTACATCACTCTTCTTTTGGGTATAATCTAATCAGTAAAACATTTTTTTTAATTGAAGTGAAATATTGTACACGAGACAGGGATCAAGACCATCCCCATGGAAAAGAAATGCAAAAGAGCAAAATGGCTGTCTGGGGAGGCCTTACAAATAGCTGTGAAAAGAAGAGAAGCGAAAAGCAAAGGAGAAAAGGAAAGATATAAGCATCTGAATGCAGAGTTCCAAAGAATAGCAAGGAGAGATAAGAAAGCCTTCCTCAGCGATCAATGCAAAGAAATAGAGGAAAACAACAGAATGGTAAAGACTAGAGATCTCTTCAAGAAAATTAGAGATACCAAGAGAACATTTCATGCAAGGATGGGCTCGATAAAGGACAGAAATGGTCTGGACCTAACAGAAGCAGAAGATATTAAGAAGAGGTGGCAAGAATACACGGAAGAACTGTACAAAAAAGATCTTCATGACCCAGATAATCATGATGATGTGATGACTAATCTAGAGCCAGACATCTTGGAATGTGAAGTCAAGTGGGCCTTAGAAAGCATCACTACGAACAAAGCTAGTGGAGGTGATGGAATTCCAGTTGAGCTGTTTCAAATCCTGAAAGATGATGCTGTGAAAGTGCTGCACTCAATATGCTAGCAAATTTGGAAAACTCAGCAGTGGCCACAGGACTGGAAAAGGTCAGTTTTCATTCCAATTCCAAAGAAAGGCAATGCCAAAGAATGCTCAAACTACCGCACAATTGCACTCATCTCACACGCTAGTAAAGTAATGCTCAAAATTCTCCAAGCCAGGCTTTAGTAATACGTGAACCGTGAACTTCCAGATGTTCAAGCTGGTTTTAGAAAAGGCAGAGGAACCAGAAATCAAATTGCCAACATCTGCTGGATCATGAAAAAGCAAGAGCATTCCAGAGAAACATCTCCTTCTGCTTTATTGACTATGCCAAAGCCTTTGACTGTGTGGATCACAATAAACTGTGGAAAATTCTGAAAGAGATGGGAATCCCAGATCACCTGACCTGCCTCTTGAGAAATCTGTATGCAGGTCAGGAAGCAACAGTTAGAACTGGACATGGAACAACAGACTGGTTCCAAATAGGAAAAGGAGTACGTCAAGGCTGTATACTGTCACCCTGCTTATTTAACTTATATGCAGAGTACATCATGAGAAATGCTGGGCTGGAAGGAGCACAAGCTGGAGTCAAGATTGCCGGGAGAAATATCAATAATGTCCGATATGGAGATGACACCACCCTTATGGCAGAAAGTGAAGAGGAACTAAAAAGCCTTTTGATGAAAGTGAAAGAGGAGAGGGAAAAAGTTGGCTTAAAGCTCAACATTCAGAAAACTAAGATCATGGCATCTGGTCCCATCATTTGATGGGAACTAGATGGGGAAACAGTGAAAACAGTGTCAGACTTTATTTTGGGGGGCTCCAAAATCACTGCAGATGGTGATTGCAGCCATGAAATTAAAAGACGCTTACTCCTTGGAAGGAAAGTTATGACCGATGTAGATAGCATATTAAAAAGCAGAGACATTACTATGCCAACAGAGGTCTGTCTAGTCAAGGCTATGGTTTTTCCAGTGGTCATGTATAGATGTGAGAGTTGGACTGTGAAGAAAGCTGAGTGCTGAAGAATTGATGCTTTTGAACTGTGGTGTTGGAGAAGACTCTTGTGAGTCCCTTGGACTGCAAGGAGATCCAACCAGTCCATTCTAAAGGAGATCAGTCCTGGGTGTTCTTTGGAAGGACTGATGTTGAGGCTGAAATTCCAATACTTCGGCCACCTCATGAGAAGAGTTGACTCACTGGAAAAGACTCTGATGCTGGGAGGGTTGGGGGCAGGAGGAGAAGGGGCTGACAGAGGATGAGACGGCTGGATGGCATCACCGACTCGATGCACATGAATTTGGGTGAACTCTGGGAGTCGGTGATGGACAGGGGGCCTGGCGTGCTGTGATTCATGGGGTTGCAAAAAGTTGGACAGGAGTGAGCAGCTAAACTGAACTGATATTTATATTAAAGTTTAAAAATCATAAGCTAACAGATAAATAATCATGACGTGAATGCATCCATCTAACAGCTGCCTAGGTCAAGAAGTAGAATATCTCTAGCATCCCAGGAGCCCTACCTACCGTCTCCCAGTCGCTGCCTTGTTTGTCTTTCTTGAAGGTAACTACTGTTGTCGTTGTTGTTTAGTCCCTAAGTCATGTCTGACTCTTTGCCACCCCATAGACTGTAACCCTCCAGGCTCCTCTGTCCATAGGATTTCTCAGGCAAGAATACTGGAGTGGGTTGCCATTTGCTTCTCCAGGGGATCTTCCCGACCCAGGAATCGAACCCTCATCTCCTGCTTGGCAGATGAAGTCTTTACCACTGAGCTGCCTGGGAAGCCCAGCTATGCCCATGCACCACAACTACTGAACCTGTGCTCAAGAGCCTGGGAGCTGTAACTACTGAAGTCTGTGAGCCTAGAGCCTGTGCTCGGCGATAAGAGAAGACACCACAATGAAGCCCATACACCGCAACTAGGGAGTAGCCCTTGCTCGCTACAGCTGGAGAAAAGGCCGCATAGCAGCAAAGACCCAGCAGAGTCAGTACATAAGTAAATAAAATTATATATCTATATAAAGACTTATTTCCTTAAAAAAAGAAAACAGTCTCACCTAAACATCAGAATTCTCTCTCTGCTCTGCTTATTTTGCTAAAGTCTGCTCTGCTCATCTAAAATCAGGCCCTACGCAGACAGAGTCTAGATGAGACTAAACTTCCTCTTAATGGAGAGACAGGGAGGTTTGTTTCTCTAAGGTCTGGATCCAGCAGGCTGAAGGAAAATATAAAATCCCTTCAGCATAAGGATGTCGTGGAGGCCACCAGATGTTAGCTGAGGTTGACTTCCCAGAGAAAACTATTAAGTGAACATTTCCCTCATTATCGAAGCTTCAATTTCCCTGAAGTTGGGAGACAGGGGAGTTATAAAATGCTGTATAAACACAGTAACTGAGATAAGAATAACAAAATGGAGTGTGAGTGAGCTAGATTAATCGTTTCAGCCTGGGGGCAGAGCAAAAATGAACACCATTCCAAGAACATTCATTTAGTTCATTGATTTTTTTAAACATTGGTTCAGCACCTACTTTGAGTTAGACGTTGTTCTAGGGCTAGTGGTATAGAAATGAACAAGATGTTGGGTCTGTCCCCAGACTGTATGGTTTGGTGGAAGTCAGCCAACCTCTGCACATGCGTTTATACGTGCCCAAGTTCTTCCACTGTCAAAGGACTCCATTGTGGGACTTCTCTAGTGGTCCAGTGGCCAAGAATCCACCTGCCAACGCAGGGCACAAGGGCTCAATCCCTGGTCTGGGAAGATTCCACATCCCGGGGAGCAATTAAGCCTGTGCGCAACAACTACTGAAGCCTGCACACCCTAGAGCCCATGCTCTGCCACGAGAGAATCCACTCCAGTAAGAAGCCTGCACGCTGCAACTAGGGAGTAGCCCCCACTTGGCGCAACTACAGAGAGCCCACGTGCAGCACGGAAGACACGCAGTGCAGCCAAAAATAAATACATAATACAAAAATAAACTGCAAAGAACCCCATTGCCTTCCTTAGTTAACCTCGAGAGTTTTGAACTTGCCGCGATGCGTGGTAGTTCTGCTACGCTCCCTCCCTCCCGACTCTTGCATCCACCTGTCTTTTGTGATTCTGTCTGTAACTCCAGCCTCTGATCCTGCCTCATAGGGTAATGAGTCCTGGAAGCTTGTTTCCAGTCGGGGGAACCAGGTGACTCCTTCTTTTGGTTTGCACAAGCATATCTCTCACACATTAAAGGGGATCCCCTAGTGAAGAGTATCCACATGTGAACTCACTGCGTTTCCTTCAGTCTTGCTCTTCCCACCATATTTCTCATGCCATTGAAAGGCATCACCATTCACCCCATTTTTCAAGACAGAAAACTGAGATGATGCTGTCTCTCCCCACCCTCATGCTCCTGGCCACCATGCAATCTGAGAGTAAAAGCTGCACTGGGTTCAAGCAGATGGGTGTAGGAAATAGAGTGTAGAAGTGGTTTATTGGCTTGTGTTGATGCCTAGGGTCCTCCAAAGCCTGCTCTTTAACCTCTGGTCCTGCTGCTGCTGCTGCTAAGTCGCTTCAGTTGTGTCCGACTCTGTGCGACCCCATAGACGGTAGCCCACCAGGCTCCCCCATCCCTGGGATTCTCCAGGCAAGAACACTGGAGTGGGTTGCCATTTCCTTCTCCAATGCATGAAAGTGAGAAATAAAAGTGAAGTCGCTCAGTCGTGTCCGACTCTTAGCGACCCCATGGACTGCAGCCTAGCAGGCTCCTCCGCCCATGGGATTTTCCAGGCAAGAGTACTGGAGTGGGGTGCCATTGCCTTCTCCGAACCTCTGGCCCTAACTTACTCTTAGTGCCTCTGGGAATCCAGAGATCTCATCATCCCATCTCTGTCCCAGTCTCTCTTCCTTCTCTTTAGGTTCCCCTTCACAAACCGAAACAATACCCCTCCCCATTCCAAAAAACCCTTTTGCCTCTTTCATTTGGCCAACAAATACAGGCTTCTGTTAAAAACAAGACAACAGGCCCAAAATGGAGCTCCTTATGCTAAGCCTACGTCACCAAACTGAGACATTATTATGGTTTCGGCTTTCCGGGAAATGGAATCTTAAACCAGTCAAGCAGGCCTAATCAGCATTAGTTAGGTAATCTGCCTGATAGATCCTGCCATTCAGTAAAGGAAGGTAACTTTGCAATAACTAACCCACGTTTTTTTTCTTAAACCTAGTGTAACTTCCTTTCTCCTGTTCCCTTCTCCTATAAAATGCTTTCATTTGGTAAACCCCTTTGAGTTCCTTTCTATCTGCTAGACTGGATACTGTCTGATTCATGAATCATTGAATAAAGCCACTGAGATCTTTAAAATGTACTCAGTTGAGTTTTGATTTAAAAAAAAACTTCTATTCATATAAGCTCATGCAAATAGCTACCTGAGAAGAAGTGTCTCTAACATGACAGACAAATCTTACGCTCAGACACTGAACAAATATTTGATAACTGAATGAATGAAGCTATATTATTTCTGTTTCAACAGCTTTGAATCATATCATATTTACTCTTCTCCCTTATACACTAAAGAGGTCCTGGGTCTAAATTTTCTTTCTGCTTCATCATTTAAATTGATTCTCCCAAGACACACTGGACTTCACAGAAGATTCCAGGAGCAGACACAAACCAGCTCTACATAAGGCAGAACAATAGTTCATGGTTTTGTTTCAACATGTGTTTTCAACAATTTGCTTTCTATCACCTTGGCAGAATTTTCATTCAATCATTTAACAAAAATATGTTGAGTGTTTACTCTGTGTTGATGACTGTGCCAAAGGCCAGGGTATAAAAATGAACAAATTACAGTATAATCTTGGCCCTTAAAAAAACTGGCAACTCACAGTGCAGTGGGGTCAATGCTAGAGTGGGGTTGGGGACAGGCAGGGGCACAAGCTAAGGAGGCACATGGGAGAGGCTCCTAACCTAGGCTTTGGGTTTTTTAATCAGTTTTTTGGGGGGAAACTTCCAAACATGTACAAATGTTGAGAGCACAATGAAGCCTCAAGTATCATATCCATCACCCAGCTTCAATAGGGATCAATATTCTGTCATCCTTATTTCATCTATCTCCTGATCCCACTTTTTTTTCTTGAGTATTTTTAAAAACCAACCCCAGATCCCATTTCAATTGTCTGTTTGCAGCTCTAACAGATGAGGCATGCCCTAACTAGCCTCAAAGTGGGCAGGAAAGCTTCCTAGAGGCAATGGCATCTAACCTGATGTACAGAGGAGTAGGATTAGCAGGAGATCAAACCAGTCAATCCTAAAGGAAAGCAACCCTGAATATTCATTGGAAGGACTGAATGCTGAAGCTGAAGCTCCAGTACTTTGGCCACCTGATACGAAGAGTTATTTCATTGGAAAAGACCCTGATGCTGGGAAAGATCGAAGGCAAAAAGAGAAGAGGGGGCAGAGGATCCAATGGTCAGAAAACACCACTGACTCAATAGACATGAATTTGAGCAAACTCTAGGAGAGAGTTGAGGACAATGAAGCCTGACCTGCTGCAGTCCATGAGGTCTCTTAACAACAGAACAACAACAAACAACAAAAGTGATAGAGGAGGAGGAAGAAGACAGGAAGGGGAAAATGTTTCAGATCAAAGGAATAGTTTGTGCAGGGGTCAGAGTTGAGGGGAATATGACATATTTACCACTTTGACACTCACCTGTGGTCTGTGGACCAGCAGAGTTGGCATCACCTGGAAGTTTGTTAGAAGTTTAGAATCCAGAGCCCCACCTCAGATCTAGGGAACCAGAATCTGCAGTCTATCAAAGTCCCCAGGGGATTCATTTGCACATCAGGTCTGTCTGAGAGGTAGTGGGCTAGGGGACTGCCTAAGGCTCAGTGCAGCTGGAAATTAGAGGGGAACTTGTGGTTGGAGCAAGGGGAGAGGTCAGGAAGGCCTGTGAAGTTAAGGCAAAGGCTGGAGCTTTTACCCTGACACCAAAGGAGAGCTGCTGACAATGTTGAGCAGGGAGCAAGGTGATCAGATTTGACTGTGAGGCAATAACTCTACTGCAAGGGGAGAGTGGATTGAAGTTGGGGAGGAGGGAGCTCCAAAAACCAGTCAGGCTTTTGTTCCTTAGAAGCTACAGGGGGCAGCAGCTGGGTGTGGATTCTGGAGCCCAATAGCCCTACCTATGTTGTATTTTCATTATATTTTTCAACCTCCTGCTTGGCTTCTTACAGAGTGGTCTTGACTTGAGACACAGCTATTTGATTTTTGAGCCTCTTTCCTCATCTCTCTCAAGCATGACACTTTCTTTTCATAGCACCTTGATCACAGCATCAAACGAAGAGTGAATATTTAGAAACAGAGCCTGATTTTGATATGTTCAGAATTCAAATAGCATCAGAATGCTAAAACTGCCTAGCTCTACACTCACTCCTCCCCTAGCCCAGACGGTGGCCCTCAGGCCTCTTACTTTCAGAGAGGCCTATGATCAGGGAAAGAGCACAGAACTGAGGCTGGAGACTCAGCTTCTAGAGAAGTCAGTTCAGCGCCCCACCTATCCTGGAACCTTTGCTGAAAGGCAGCTCCCCTGGCCAGCCCTCTATGTCTGCTCCCCACCTGCCTGCCTGGGCTCAGTTCCTCACCTGGAGTGCCGGTGTGCGGGCGTCTGCAGATTCCTCACTAAGTAAGCCGCTATGCTTTGGACATTGTGGTCTGGGCTTTGGGGACCTGAGGGTGGGGAGCAGAACTCTCCTCCCCTCCGTCTGTCAAAACCCTTTCTGAATGGCCCATACCCACCCCTGCATGGCCCTTCTCTTGCCCACACTGAGCTCAAATGTCCTGTGAAGCTACAAACACAGAATTGAGTGTGGGATGGAGACGTATCATCAGGGGTGAACAGCTTGGCCCTGGGCAGGGGTCCTGTGCCATGAGTAGGGACCAAGCTCAGCTGATGAGGGAGGGCCTGGAAGGGTCATTTGCTTGAGGTCAAAGGACCAAAAGACCTCACAAGTGCTTCTCTGCCTTTCTTTTCCCTCCTGGTGCTACACTTCCACAAGTGGCCACACGGGGTCAGTGTCTTTTCATGCCTGGATCGGCACAGCTGGGTGGGGACTGCCCTGGACCCTGGAGCTCTCTGCTGCATCTTTCTGCAGAAGAGTTCTGGCTAATTGTGAAAAACAGAAAACTCCCCTATGGCTTGGAGCAGCGTGGCTGCGGGGACCCGATGGTCCGGGTGAGGAAGAAGACAACAGTTACATGTTACACTGACAGGGGCCGCGGGGCTCTGCCCAGATGCCCTGCGCAGGCTGGCTCCATGCTGACTAGTTTAAAAACAGTTGGTACTCACTCGGGCACCACGGGGTGGGCAGGAAGGCATGGCAGAAAAGGGGAAGCTCCCAAAGCGTGCAAGTTTAGGGAGATGGAGTGTCACCCCCTAGGGACAAGGGGGCTCTGGGCAGCGGCCGCCAGCCCCAATCCGCTGGCCCTGTCTAGCTGCAGGCCCTCGTCTCAGGTAGTGCTGGTGGTGGGGGCCTACGGCCAGGCCACGAGGCCTGGGGTGGGGCTCACTCTACCCCAGGGGCACAGCATGTGCTCACATGACAGCCAGCCACCCTGCCAAAGGGGGCTTTCTGAAGCAAAGTCCCCAGAGGCCGTCCTAATACGGCAAAGACAGGTCTCGCTGGCTGCAGACCCTGCTGCTCCTGGAGGACAAGGGGTTCCTTGGGCTCGAATTGTTGGTAAAGAATCCACCCGCAATGCAGGGGACCCCAGTTTGATTCCTGGGTCAGGAATATCCACTGGAGAAGGGATAGGCTACCCATTCCAGTATTCTTGGGCTTCCCTTGTGGCTCAGCTGGTAAAGAATCTGCCTGCAATGTGGGAGACCTGGGTTTGATCCCTGGGTTGGGAAGATCCCTGGAGAAGGGAAAGGCTACCTACTCCAGCATCCTGGCCTGGAGAATTCCATGGACTGTGTACTTCATGGGGTCGCAAAGAGTCAGACACGACTGACTGACTGACTTGCAGGAGACCTTGGGGGAGGAGTGAGCTAGAGAGCCCAGGGAAACCTGAAGGCCAAGACTCACCCTCAAATCCAGGCCCAGGCCCAGATCTAGACTTTGTGGGTCTGAAGCTTTCACCATTTGGGGTTCATTTTAAGAAAAATAATATAAAATTACAAACACAAAATCATATTCGTAAACCCAATTTTATAAATATTTACTTAGAATGAGATATTTTCCTTAGAATGAGAAACAAATATTTACTCATGATGAGAAAACAGATGACATCAAATTATAAATTTTAAAAAGCCAACAAATGGCACAAGTATCACAAAATCCAGAAAAATAATCTTTTTATTAACCACCCACCACGCCTCTGGCGAAGGCACTGGTGACTCACTCCAGTATTCTTGCCTGGAGACTCCCATGGACGGAGGAGCCTGGTAGGCTGCAGTCCATGGGGTTGCGAAGACTCAGACACGACTGAGCGACTTCCCTTTCACTTTTCACTTCATGCATTGGAGAAGGAAATGGCAACCCACTCCAGTGTTCTTGCCTAGAGAATCCCAGGGACGGCGGAGCCTAGTGGGCTGCCGTCCATGGTGTCACACAGAGTCGGACATGACTGATGTGACTTAGCAGCAGCAGCAGCACCACACCTCTATAGTATTTTTCCAGGTGTTTTGGCTGCTTACTCTTTGACAAGCACTTCATCTGCCAGAAATTTGTAATATCATTTTCTATAGAGAGAACAGAAAGATAATTCAGTCTTTTCTACAGCTGATCAGCAGTTTATGTAACATTGCTACTGGTTTATACTTACAAACTCAGGAATTCATATATTCTATTTGTCAGTCCCAGTAAAGATGGAAAACACGTGGTATGCTTAAAGTTGCGATATGCTACATTATTAAGTATATTCTTGACAAGAGAGCATCAACACAGAAGAAAACTTTGACTGGATATTGTGTGTGTGTGCTCAGTTGCCCTGTTGTGTCTGTCTGACTCTTTGTGACCACATGACTACAGCCCACCAGGCTCCTCTGTCCATGGGATTTCCCAGGCAAGAATACTGGAGTGCGTTGCCATTTCCTCCTCCAGGGGATCTTCCCAACCCAGGGATTAAACTGCATTACTAACAATCAAACTACCGTCTTATAGATTTATGATGACTGGAGGGATTTTTCCACAAACTAGCTTCTGATTTCTGTACATTTTGAACATAGTTTCTCTCACACTTCTCACCTACTTCTGGTACTAGGTACAGAGGTCACATTCATATCATAATATGGCCTTTGGTCATTTGTCATGAGTAGACACTAGGAACACGCCTACAAGCCATTCCTACACTAGGAAAAGGTGCTAAAAATTATTTAACTACACTAGGAAGTCACTGCAAATCACGTATATACAATGTACTCTTGGCTCCACTTTCCCTTGGATCTAAAAATGCCCATAGCATTCCAAAGCCAGCCCATAGCCCACCATCCACCATGAAACCAAGTGTGACCAAGAGATGTCAAAGTGGGAAAAACTATAGTTTTTATTTTTTTAGGTGATGGATGTTTTAATTAACTCAAAGAGGGAAACTTTCCCCAGTGTATACATATTAATCATCTAAGATGATAGTTTTAATTGATAATGGTTAATATACCTCCTTTTTTCAAGTTTTATACATTTTAAGCAATTGCTAAAGGCTCTCGCATGTTCTTGCCAGTGAGGTGTCCCGAAGCTTGTGCTTTATTAGCTTCATGCTAAATCCACCCTTGCCTGGAACCTCTCACGCTCTCCCTACTTCCTCCTTCTTCCAAGAATAATTGGCTTGCCTTCTTCACTTTCTACCACCTAACTTGTGTTGCTTCTGGTGGAGGAATTTCTTCCCCTTCCAGATGGAAGCAGAGCACAACTGGGTCCCCAGCCTCTCTGGGGCCTTGCCCTTCCTTCCAGTAAACATATGGCCCTTCTGAACTTGACTGATTTGACTAGTAGAGACAATAGACACAGGGAATAAAACAGATCCTTTCAATTTACCCTTACCTTCTCTCCTCTTGGGTGCCCCAGAGAGAAAAAAGCACACATGGGTGTTGATGCTGCAACTTCAGTTGTGACCGGGGGAAAACATATCTGGGATCTCCCCAGAATGAGAGGTGAAGCTTGCAGATGACAGGATGAGATAGAGGCTGGGGTCACTTCCATGGCCCCCCTTGGCCCCACCAGACCCTACTGTGAGTTGTCCTTAGAGGAGACCAGATCTCCTGAGGACAGAAGCTATGTTTTACTAATCTACATGTCCCCTGCACCTAGCATGCTTCTCAGTACATAGCTGTTGCTCCATGAATGCTGAATCTGAAGAGTAGAATGGGGTCAGGGATCTGACTGCTCCCAGGAGGCCCTTGAGGGACTAACAAAGGCTGCTTGTGCCTGAGTGGCCTTTGCACCCAGGGGACTGCCCCTAACAGGCAGTGACTGGGTAACTGGGGCCAAACCTGCCACCTTCCTTTCCCTTGCATTTCTCATCTGACATTATGATGTTTAACAAGCTGTTCCTTTAGAAACAGGCAAAAACTACAGCCCACTGTTTCTATGCAGACATTTCTTCTGGGCATTTCTTGGGAAATTAGTATGCTTTTCCAAATCCTGAATGCTGAGAAAAATCAATCCGGAAAACAGGAAAAAGTATCACATTTCTATGAGAACTGAAGCTTAATAACCAACACAGAGACGTGACTGGTGTGAAGGATTCCACTGACATCTAGCAAAATCAGAAGTAGAAAGTGCTGATAATGCTGAGTTGATGGTAAAGGTCGATGTTTTGGGGAACAGAGATGGGAAGCCATAGGAGAAATGTGGTCACTATACAATCTGTCTTGCTTAAAGCTGTTATGATATGAATGTGTGTTTGTGGCCCTGTCTAGCACTTGAGTTATTGTTGCAAACAAAATAAATAGGTATATATAGTTTGTACACCTTTTTCAAATCCTATGAGTAATATTCCAAGAAATAACAAGTTTTGAAAGAAAAATTAAGCCCGCTAAATTGGCAATTTTAACACAGTTTTGTGTAGCACTGTTCACCTTGCTAGAAGATCTGAATGTTACATTATCCAAATACAGCACAGCCCAAAACATGAGCTCGTTTTCCTGTATTTGAATATCCACCATATAGGCAGTGATTCTTCGTGAATACCATTGAACTTAACACTTCTTATATATCAAACAAAGAATTTTAGGTATGCATGATAATAAGTAAAGAGCATAGAAAACGAAGGGCAGGGAAGCCTGGCGTGCTGCTGTCCATGGGGTCCCAAAGAATAAGACAAGACGGAGTGACTGAATGACAACAACCTGAAGAACGTTCAAAGTATTTGAAAGTATTTCAAGAATAACACAATTTGGCACATTTTCAAGCATTCCCAGGAATTCCATTTCTTCTTCCTGAATGCTGAAGTTAAATACCTATCAAGAATTTGGAAACAGTATTCTAGCCTCAGTGAGGATCCAGTTTCAAGTCAGGGGAGCAAGAGAATCAACTTTTCTGGGCTAGGACACTGCTGGGGGAGCTCCTAGGGCCGCCTAGTTCTCCCAGTAGACGTCACGCCAAGCGGAAATCTCAGCTCAGGGCACATGATTCAAGCTTGGGTCGACGGGTTGCCCTGACGTAAGGCACTGAGAATTGGAAGGGGTCTAGGGGGTTGTCCAATGTCCTGGCACTGGTAGAGCACCCACGACAGATGAACCTACAACCACTGTTTCCGTACTCATGACGCCCAGGCTCCCCACTGCCTCCCGCCCTGCAGAGCGGAGTGCTCACCTTCTCCAGAGGGAAGAAAGCTTCTTTTGTGTTGCCCAGCTCAGGGCTTTGGAAGGCAGTACAATCACCTCCACTCCGCAGTATCTACTGGGGACTGGGGATTGGTTCCAGGGCCCCCAGGATCCCCAAATCCCTCGGTCAAGTCCCTTATGTAAAGTGGTGTAATGTGTGCATATGAACTATGCACAGCCTATGTACTTTACTTGCAGATTTATTTATATATTTACTTAGGCTGTGCTGGGTCTTTGTTGCTGTGCAGGCTTTCTCTTGTGCTGGGCAGGGGCTGCTCTCTAGTTGTGGCTCACGGGCTTCTCCCTGTGGTGGCTTCCCTTGTTGTGGAGCACGCAGTCTCTAGGGCGCGCAGGCTCAGTAGTTGTGGCGCACAGGGCTAGTTGCTTTGAGGCATACGAGATCTTCCCAGACCAGCGATCGAACCTGTGTCCCCTGCATTGGCAGAAGGATTCTTAACCACTAGACCACCAGGGAAGCCCCTCCTATGTACTTTAAATCATCTCTGGATTAGTTATCATACCTAATACAGTGTAAATGGTAGGTATATTAGTTGTTAACACAATGTAAATGCTATGCAGAGAGTTGCTACGACACTGCAAATTCAAGTTTTGCTTTTTGGAACTTTCTGGAAATTAAAAAAAAGCACAACTTTTTATCTGCGGTGGGTTAAATCTGCAGATGTGGAACATGTGAGTATGGAGAGCCCACTGTATATATGACTCTTTAACTTGGATTCTCATATGGAAAGAGCTCTGGGTCTGATTCAAAAACCCAGATTGAGTCCCATATCTGTGAAGTATGAGCCTTGTCACACTGGCTTCTGTCTGTTTCCATGAGTGTTCCCCTAGGCTCTGAAGCTGGGACACTGAAAAAAAGAGTGGTTAAATAAATGAATAGATAAGTGAATAAATGAGTAGTTGGGAAGGCATTCATGAAGGAGCTGGAGTCTGATAGGCACAATCTCTGGTCATACCCAAAGAAAAATGAGAACTTTGGGTTAAACAAAATGGATTGAAAACATATGTATGTCTCTCTTCCCCCATCAAACTCTATTTAAGAACTTTCATCAAGGAATACTGGGGCTTCCCTGGTGGTCCAGTGGTTAAGATTCAGAGCTTCCACTGCAGAGGGCGTGGGTCCAATCCCTGGTCAGGGAACTAAGATCCGGCATGCCCATGGTGTGGCCACCAAAAAAGAAAGAAAGAAAGAAAGAAAGAAAGAAATACAAAATGTGTAGACTCCCAAAGACAAAGATAAGAGATGTCAACAACTTTAAAAAGAGACTCACTGCAGCAGAGCACACAGGGAGAGTCGGAACCCACCTCTCTTGTTCTCACCCCCATGGGTGATGAGAAGTTTACTCACTACAGAAACAGACCAGGAGACTACCTTCCACATCACAAGGACCAGCAGACTGGGAGAAAGGCACCCGCTGAAGGCGAGACAATTGACCAAAAGGCCCAACGCTATTCTCTGAGGCACCAGGGCCCTTTTTCCACCCTAATCTGGGCAGTCCAGCAATTGAAGGTACTTCCAGGCCAGCAACTAGAGAGTTCTTCTCTGGAAAAACCGATGAGCCTGAGCAAAAAGACCTACAGCTATTGAAATTTGGGTCCTCCCAACAAAATAAGCAGATCTCAACCTGGTCACTCTGTGGAGAGCTCCTGCAGGCCCTACGCCTGGTCCCAATACTTAGAGAAGACCCAATCAGTCACCCCCGGGCAGCCCAGGGTCACCAGAGTGGGAGAAAATCATTAGGGAACCAACAAACACAAACTTTGCCTTAAGTTCAAATTTTAGAAGAATGCTCGGAAAACACTGTCCAGGCATACCTCAGAGACAGGGAATTTCCAGACCACCACAATAAAGCAAGTCACTTGGTACAAAAAAACAATTTTTTTTTTGTTTCCTGGTGCATGTGATAGTTATGGTTATACTACATTGTAGTTTATCCAGTGTGCAATAGCATAATGTCTTAAAAAATGTACACACCTTAATTAAAAAATACTTTATCACTGAAAAATGCAGAGTTGCCACAAATCTTCAATTTGTAAAAACCTTAGTATCTACAAAGTGCCATAAAGTGAGGCATACCTGTGCATATTTAAAATAACTATCGCTTTACTGCAGAAGTGAGACAACCAGTAGAATTATCTTTATCTGCTAGGAATTTACATTGAGTTTTGAAAACCATGCTTTTTATGAAAAAAGGCTTACATGGATTTTGAACCACTAATAGTATTCACGTGGTCATAAATTTATGATAACATAATTATCAAAATAAGGTTTCACAAATCTGATGACTAATTCAAGAATAAGAGGTGTTTTCTATGTGTTTCTTAAATAGAAAACAAAGTTTTAACACAAAGTTTCTTATTTTTTATTTGTTAAGTGTCAGGACTTTTTAAGAACAGAAAATATAGTGTACAGAAAAATGCAATCTGATTTGGATTTAAAATTTTACACTAGTGAGTTTACCTAGCAAAGTATTTTATTGAAAGAAAACCTAATTTTTTTCCTTAAGAGGGGAGCTTATATATATATACACACACACACACACACACACACACACACACATATTTTTTGCTTCTAAAGGGAGGCTTATTTATGTTTTGCTCTTTTGGATTATGTATTTTTATCCATACCAGACAACCCCCAATGTTTAAAGATGGAGACAAAACAAGCAAACAAAAACAAACAGAAATTCAGGAAAGGAATTAAGGAAACAAAGACAATATAAGGTGCAGAAGAAAACTTAAATGATTATAATGATCCTCAGAAAGATCAGGGTCCGCAAAAGAGGGGACAACATATACACCCAAGAATAAGAAATAGTTTCTGGAAATATGATAGTCAAAATAAACTCAGTAGGAGGGATAGAATGTAAATTCATGGACATCTCCCAGAAAGTAGAACAAAAAGACAGAGAGATGGAAAACAGGGTGGTTAAACATCATATACTAGAGAAGTTTCAGTGGGAGAGACCAGGGGAAATTGAGGAGGATGTTATCAATAAACTAATATAAGAAACATTTTCAGCATCTGAGGCCATGAATCACCAGCTTGAAAGGTCCCACAGGGCACCAGCGAGAAGAATGAAAATAGAGCTAACTCCAGGTACTTAATCTTGAATCATCAGAACATCCAGAATAAAGAGATGATCCTATGATGTTGAGGAATAAACTCACAGCAAAGATCAATAGCGAGAAAGGGATGAGGTTTCTCACCAGCAGCACTGAGAACCAGCAGACAAGAAAGTGATACATTCAAAATAATGGGAGAAATGCCTTCCAGTTACAGCTTCTATTTCCAGCCAAACTCTTAATCTCGAAGGACAGACTAAAGGCGATTCAAACCTGTAGGCTTTAAGACGATGTACCTCCCAGGCAGCCTGCTCTCAGGAAGCTACTAGAGCAGGAGTTCCAGCAAAATGAGGGAGGAAGCCAAGAAAGGGAACATTGGGTGTTTAAGAATCTTGGGAGGGAGGTGACAGGGACCTCCAGGGTAAGGTCGAAGCCAAGCCCTGGATGATAGCCCCTCGTGTTCCATCAGGCCCAGGTCAGACAGAGTCAAGGCTGGTGTCTCAGAGAAAACACAAAAGGGGCCCATTGTCCGAGGTCTGCTCACAATGCATTTTGGAAAAAAATTAATGATAGGTAAGTAGAGAAGAAAGCAAACAAAAAAGGCAGTTGTCAATGGAGGGGTGCGGCAGATGTGAGGAAGCTGTATATGTGGGACAGTATAATCTGGGGCCAGAAGCCTCAGCTGGGTATTTACCTAGTAATAATACAATATTGAATACTGATTTTCAAATATTGCCATAAATCTTACTGTGTAATTATGCTGATTCGCATTGTTGTACTGCAGAAACCAACACAATGTTGTAAAAATTAAAAAAACAAATAAACCAAAAAACCAAAACTTACTGTAAGGTGAGAGAGTAGAAGTGTGTGTGTGGAGGGGGTGTGTAGAGATAAATCCTTATCTTTTCTGGTAGAAGGCAATAAAGGATGTCTAAAATGAAAAATAAATTAAGAGATAATCTTTTCAATATGGAGGATCATTACAAAATAGCTATGGGAGATAAAGGTGGCTGTCCCTGGGGTTAGGAGTTTAGCAGGGGATAGAAGTGGCTGAGGACTCTTGCTTGTTTTTTGTGATAAGCCCTGAGGTGCTATTCAACTTTGAAAACTATATATCTTGTATTCTTGTGCTCAAAACAAAAACTAAGGCAATTCCCCAAATTTCTACCGCCCTTACTTTTATACTGCAACCCTGCCAGCCGCTCTGGACTTAGAAACCGGGTTCTCCATGCGTCTAAAAAAGGGTTTCATGTCCCCTGAAGTCCATCAGAATCACCCAAAGCAAAAGCAGCTCCTCTCTCCTTCCAGCCAACAGCACAGCAGCCGGTCAACTCCGCTTACTTATTCCCTCACCTTCTCCCTGCGCTGCTGGGCTCCTGCCAAGACTCGATTCTTTACTAAATCAAACCCTAAATCTCCTGCCTCACCCCCACACCAGATCCAGCCAAACTGACTTTGCAGGATTTATTAAACTGAAGGAACTTACAAAGGGGGAAACACACACACACACACTCAAACCACAAGGCATCTTCGGTTGCTATTGTCCTCCGGAGAGAGCAGAAAGGATGGGAGACCCTGCAGATCGGAAACTCATTACAGATGTGCACTTCAGCGTTAAGAGGGACACTAGGAGGCCTGAACGCTTCAGGAGTTGGGGCAGGGTATTCATGTGTTGCCTGGAAACCAGAGACCAAATAGGAAACAGGAAGCCCCAGGAGAGAGAGGCTTAAATATTTCAGCATCATTTCCAGAGTTGAAGGCTGCCTGCCAGGGCCTGAGGGCGTTCTGGTCCTTATTTCTCCTCAGCCTCAGATTGTCGGAACTCCTCGCACCTCGCACCTCACGGACCCTCAATTCCAATTTCAATTTGCACCTCTTAGAGGTGGAGGTTGGATTCTTAAAGGGCCCATGTTGGAGTCCGTGTACACAAACACACACAGCTGCAAAGCCATTTTCTGGCGCTGGTTTCTGATGAAGCTGGAAGCTTAACAGAAATGTCTGCTCACACCTCCAGGCTTCCTGCAGCTGCAGTGGTGGCTTGTGCAAGGCTCTTGCTGCTTCCAATTGTGTGACCCTGGGATCGGCTGGGTCTGTCTGAGTCCATCCCAGAATCCGGAACTGGAGCCGAGTATGGCCAAGCTTGAAGAGTTACTGGGGCCCAAGGGAGTCCAGAGCATGAAACTCAAGTAGCTCACAGCTATACACATCAGCCGTGTCTTTCTTTGCTGCAGACACAGACCTGGCCACGGGGTCCCCTTCAGTGTGCCCTGCCCCTTACACTGTGTGTTTCTCTGCCACTGCAAATCCATGTGAGCCCCCTCCCCACCTGAAGACCTCCGTGGGGGCTCCAGTGCTGTGTGCTCACCCTCCTCCACACTCTGCAGCTTTTCACTTGGCACTAGCATCCGCACACTCAGATGTTTGGGGCATGTGTGTAGTGTGAATTTCAGGGTCAGGTAGACCTCCCTTTCCATCACCAGTTGGATTTGGGACAACCTAACCTCTCTTAGTCTCTTTTTCTTCATCTATTAAAAGTATGCACAATCCTTTTCTTTCAATTGTGAGGACTGGGGAATATGAAATATTTGGGTCTTGAATAAACCTTTCTCCAAAGATATACAAATGGTCAACAAGCACGTGAAAAGAGGCTCAATATCATTAGTCATTAGGGAAATGAAAATTAAAGCCACAATGAGATACCACTCCACACCTACTAGAGTTGCTGTAATAATAAAAAAAAAAGAAAAAGAAAAATGAAAAATAACAAGTGTTGACGAGGATGTGAAGAAATTGGAAACCTCATAGTTGTTGGTGGGAATACAAAATAGTGCAGCTGCTGTGGAAGATGGTTTAGCGGATCATCAAAAAGTTAAACATAGAATTACCATATGATCCAGGAATTCCAGTCTTAGATATAGAGCTCCAAAATAATAAAAAACAGATACTCAAAAACTTATGCATGAATGTTCATAGCCACATTATTCCTAGTAGCTAAAAGGCAGAAACAACCTAAATATCCTTCCACTGATTAGTGGATAAACAGAACGTCATCTATCTACCCAATGGAATATTATTCAGCTATAAGAAGGGGTGCAGCTCTGATACATGCTACAACATGATAAACATATGCTAAGTGAAAAAAGTTGAAAACAAAAGGTCACATCAAATGGTTCCATTTATATGAAATATCCAGATTAGGTTCCATAGAAACAGATATTTTTTTGGTTGGTAAATAATTTTTTCTCCTTTGCTATACAGTAGGATCTTGTTGATTATCTATTTTAAATATATCAGTATGTACATGTCAATCCTAAACTTTCTAACTCTTCCCCCACCCCCAATCCTTCCCCCCTGGCAACCATAAGTTCATTCTCTAAGTCTGTGATGGCTGGCAAATATTTTTAGTGGTGCCTCTGTTATTATTACTATTTCTGGTGCAGATCTGACTCTTCTGTAAGGGAATTTCCAATGTGAATGTGAAAAGACAAACCCACGAAGAAGCCTCAATATATAAGACAAATGGCAGAATGTGTGCACAAGGTTTCATGGGAAATCAGATGAGGGGGTGATTCATTCCACTCTGAAGACTGGGCACTTTGATCTTCCAAATCACCTGGTAAACATGTGCAGAAGCTCTCTCCAAGTAAAAGACATGGCTTGGGTAGACATAGCAGACTAGACATGGCTGGAGGGAATGCTAGCTTGATGTGTACAGGCTTTCCTTTTGAGGTGATGAAAATGAGCTGAGTAGATATGGTAGCTGCACAGCAAGGTGGATGTAGTAAATGCCACTGTATTGGACGCTTTAAAATGGTTAATTTTATGTATGTGAATTTTGCCCCAGTTTAAAAAAAATCTCTGCTCTAGGCCCATGTGTGATGGTAGGTGAAGATTTTTTGGTTTTCAAACTTAGCTGGTATATGTAGGAATCACTGGTCAATACGGATTCCTGGGTTCCACACTCAGAGATTCTGGTTTAATCAGCAGGGAAGAGGCCTGAACACAGAGCTTTATGAAAGCTGTTCAAGGGATCCCAGCACCCGGGACCTTCCCTTCTGTTTCCACCGGGCTGGCATCTCTTCCAGGCTGCAGGTCTGCTAAGGGCTCCAGGGCAGCTAGAACAGATTGACCTTGGCTGAACTTCACTGTAATTATGTCATAAGGGTCTGACCTTGTATCTGAACGTGTGAATGTGGGAGTCAGTGAAAAGTTAGATTTATATGTGAACATGTGAAGAAATACACAAGACTTCAGGGGTATGAGAGGTGAATGGTAAATGAGGGTGGCCAGCCATGGAGTTAAACCCAGTTCTACCTTGAAGTTTCAGAATTTCCTACAAAAGCCAATGTCAAAATGTTACCATAAGTCCAGGGGGGCAGGGTGTCTAATTCTTCAGAAAAAAGTGTTGGGGGAAATTCTCAGTATGCTTCTCCAATGGTCTCTTCAGGGACCACCTACTCTAGACTTCTCAGGCAGCAGGAAAAATTGGAAAGAATAGATGGCAGACTGTGTGGGGAGGTCAGTGTGCCATGTTAGAGCCCACGGTAACTAGACAGCTAGGGAAGCAGCAGGACTGCAAATGCAATGTCTTGGTTATCTATTGCTGCGTAACAAACCAACCCAACACCTCACAGCCACTGAAATGCCTACTATCAAAATGAACAAAACCCTGAGAAACAGAAAACAGTATGTGTTGGTGAGGATGTGGAGAAACTGGAACGCGTGTGCACTGTTGGTGGAAATCTAAAATGGTGCTGCTGCTGTGGTTAAACAGTATGGCAGTTTCTCAAAAAATTAAAAATAGAATTATTATACTATATGATACAGCAATCCTGCTTCTGGGTTTCTCTCTGAAACTCTGAAAACTTGAAGAGATATTTGTACACACATGTTCCTGGCAGTATTATTCTTAATATCCTACAGGTGGAAGCAATCCAAGTGTCCATCAGTGGATGAATGGATACATGAAATGTGGTATACACATACATACAAGAGAATATTATTTAGCTTTAAAAAGGAAGGAAATTCTGACACATGCTATACCATGGATGATACTTAAAAGACATTATGATTGGTGAAATAATCTAGTCACGAAGGGACAAATACTATATGATTCTACTCGCATGAGGTACTTAGAGTAGAAGAATTCATAGACACAAAGTTGAATGGCGGGTGCCAAGGGCTGGGGCAACAGAGAGTTAGTGTTTAATGAGGACAGAGTTTTAGTTTAGGAAGATGAGAAGAATTCTGTGGCTGGATGGTGGTGATGGTGGCATAAAAATGTGAATGTAGTTAACGCCCTGACCTGTACACTTAAAAAGGTTAAGATGATAAATTGTATGTAATGAGTATTTTTGTTGTTGTTAATGTATTTTCTGTTGTTGCTTAGTCGCTAAAGTCATCTCTGACTCTTTTGTGATCCCACAGACTGTGGCCCACCAGGTTCCCCTGTCCATGGGATTCTCCAGGCAAGAATACTGGAGTGGGGGATCCTTCCCCTGGATCCTTCTCCAGGGGATCTTCCAGATCTAGGGATGGAAACTTCATCTCCTGCACTGGTAGGCAGATTCTCTACCACTCAGCTGCCAGGACAGCCCAGTATATATATTTTGACTCGTTTTAAAAAAGTTAATATACTAACCTCTGCTCATCAAACAAAAAAAAAACGCCACCAAAGCCCACTGTATTATCTCATGATTCTGTGGGCTCACTGGGCCTGCCTGAGAGGTGCTTTTTCTCCATGTGATGTCTATTGGGTCTGCAGTCATATGGGGCTTGGATGGGGCTCAGTCTCATGGCTGGCAGTCTCGGGGAGACACCAGGCACTGCTGTAAGTATTTGCACATAGGAACTCATTTAATCCTCATAACAAACCTGAGACAAATAATACTAACACCTCCATTTCACAGATGAAGAAACTGAGACCTAGAGAGGTGTAGGAACTTGTTCAAAGTCACACAATTCTAGGTCATTATGGTTGTGGCTGATATCCTCCTTGTCTGAACTCAGAGTGATCCCTTGAAGGTTTTCTGTTGTTTTTTTAACGGTTCTTTCTTTCTTTACTTTGGGCTGTGCTGGGTCTTCATTGCTTTTCTCTAGTTGCAGCGAGTGGCACTGCTTTCTAGTTTCAGAGCACAGCCTCTAGGCTGCACGGGCTTTGGCGGTTGTGGCGCATGGGCTCAGAAGCTGCATCTTGCAGGTTGCAGAGCGAGGGCTTGTTAGTGTGGCTCAGGGGTTCAGTGGAGCATGTGGGATCCTCCCAGACAAGGGATCAAGCTGGTGCCCCTTGCATTGCAAGGTGGACTCTCAGCCACTGGACCACCAGGCAAGCCTGGTTTTCTCTGTTGTAATGCCACATGTGGGGTATGGATTCATTGATGAGATGAGGCACCCTTGTATTTGTGCCCTAGCGTCTCCAAGGCTACCATGCAGCCAACCACCCAGGACTTCTCACTTCCTCCTCACTCCTCAGTCCTGCTACCTTGCACCTTGATTGATGATTCTTTTTTGTGCCTCAGGGAATTCTGTTCCCTACTCTTCCAATTGTGATTAAAAGTATTTATCATAATCTCTCCAACCAATTCTGGACTAGACAGCCAAGTAAGTACTTCTATTGTTGGCTTTATTGTACAAAACTCCCATAGGAACACATAAGGGTGCAGCTACCTTCACCAGTCTTGGGATCAGGACATTTAAAGGAGAAATTATTAAGAAATTGTCCAGTTACACAAGGAAGGGAGTTCCTGGCACCTTTAATCTAGTTCAGATACACCCAGAGTGTGGGCAGAACCTGCAAAGAATATCCCCAAACTCTGATTGATCCTCTTTGAGGAGTCTTGAAAAAGGCAAGAGATGCCAGGAGATGGGTAGATTTTAAACTAATTTTTAAAAATGGGACAAGAGATAGATTCCAATACCAACCTACCTGAAACTTGGCAAAACCTTTTGAGAAGATTATTAAATACACAATTTCTAAGCCTTCAGCAAAGAAATGGTCTCATTTCTTTAATAGTGTGGTCACCAGACTGCAGGATCTGTGCAATAATACACTCTGAATTGAAGCATGGCCCTTAATGAGGACTCTCATTAAAAATGATCTTGCAGATGATGACCAGGCTAGATGGTGTTATGGACTGAATGTCTGTGTCCCCCTGCCAAATTCATAGGTTGAAGCTGTAACCACCAATGTGATGGTAGCTCATTGGCTGTATGGTACCCTTAGAGAGGCTAGGGCACAAGTACAAGGGTGCCTCATCTCATCCGTGATTTCCACACCCCACATGTGGCATTACAACAGAGAAAACCAGGCTTCCCTGGTAGTCCAGTGGTTGAGAGTCCACCTTGCAATACAAAGGGTACCAGTTTGATCCCTTGTCTGGGAGGATCCCACATGCTCCAGGGCAACTGAACCTCTGTGCCACAACTAACAAGCCCTCACTCTGTAACTTGCAAGATGTGACTTCTTAGCCCATGTGCCAGAAGAGAGATAATTAGATTTATCTAATTTGGGAGATAATTAGATTTAGGTGAGATCATGAGGATGGGGCCCTCATGATGGGATTAGTGCCCTTATAAGATGAGGATGCAGAGAAGGTGATGGCACCCCACTCCAGTACTCTTGCCTGGAAAATCCCATGGATGGAGGAGCCTGGTAGGCTGCAGTCCATGGGGTTGCTAGGAGTCGGACACAACTGAGCGACTTCCCTTTCACTTTCCACTTTCATGCACTGGAGAAGGAAATGACAACCCACTCCAGTGTTCTTGCATGGAGAATCCCAGGGACGGGGGAGCCTGGTGGGCTGCACTGTGTGGGGTCTCACAGAGTTGGACACGACTGATGTGACTTAGCAGCAGCAAGATGGGGATGAGACAGCAGAGCACCCTCTTTCTCCTCCTCTTCACTGCATGAGGACAAATGAGAAGGTGGCTATCAGCAAGCCAGAAGGAGGAACCTCGTTAGACTTGGACTCTGATGGCACTCTAATCTTGGACTTGCAGTCTACAGAAACTGTGAGAAAAGAAAATTTCCATTGTTTCAGCCACTCAGACCATGGCCTTTTGTTGTGGCAGCCTAGGTTGACTAAGGACAGGAAGCCTGGTGTGCTGCAATCCATGGGGTCACAAAGAGGCAGGCAAGACTGAACAACAGATTGACTAATATAGATGGGTTTGTAGCTGATTCAGCAGAAGTTCTTGAAATGAACTAGTATGCTTCTTGGTACATAGTTGGTGCTTAATGCATAGTCAATGAAGAAGATGAACATGTTTTTCTGGAACGCCTTTGGTTTCTCTATGATCCAACTAACGCTGGCAATTTGATCTCTGGTTCTTCTGCCTCTTCAAAACCCAGCTTGTACAGCTGGAAGTTCTCAGTTCACATACTGCTGAAGCCTAGCTTGAAATATTTTGGTATTACTCAGCCATTAAAAATAATGAAATAATGCCATTTGTGGCAGCATGAATGAACCTAGAGATTATCATACTAAATCAGTTAGAGAAAAACAAATATGATATTATTCAGATGTGGAATCTAATTTTAAAAATTATATAAATGAACTTATTTACAAAACAAAAGTAGACTCACAGTTTTTGAAAACAAAACTTATGGTTACAAAGGGGAAAATGGGGCAGGGAATGGTGAGGAACAATTAGGAAACTGGAATTAAGATACACACTGTTATGTATCAAATAACCAACAAAGACCTACTATATAGCACAGGATGCTCTACTCAATATTCTGTAATAAGCTGTATTGGAAAAGTATCTGAAAAAGAAAGAATATATGTATATGTATAGGGCTTCCCTGGTGACTCAGTGGTAAAGAATCCACCTGCAATGCAGGAGACGCAGGAGACCCAAGTTTGGTCCCTGGGTCAGGAAGATCCCTTGGAGAAGGAAATGGCAACCCACTCGAGTATTTGTGCCTGCAGAACCCCTGGACAGAGGAGCCTGGCAGGCTACAGTCCCCAGGGTCGAACGAGTCGGACATGACTGAAGCAACTTAGCACGCATGCATGCATGAATAGCTGAATCTGTACAGGTGTACTATACTGTATGCCTGAAATTAACTCACATTGTGATTCAACTATGCTCCAGTAAGTAAAAATAAAAAAAACCGAAAACAAACTGCAGCCCTCAATTTACTATGTCTATTCTTTTTCTCCCTTTACTGGTTGATAAGCTCTCTGAGAGCAGGGTTTTGTTCACTGTTACATCCCAAGCACCGAGAGGGGCAGCTGGTTAATAAGATTCCTTCGTTGTCTCTGCTGCCTCTTCCTGTTCTGCCCCTTTGGGCTCAGAGTAGAACCACACTCCCCCCACTCCCCTGAAATGGCCATTGGATTTGTTTTGGCTCTTGAAATATGAATTAAAGGTGACATGTTGCTGCTGCTGCCAAGTCACTTCAGTCATGTCCGACTCTGTGCGACCCCAGAGACGGCAGCCCACCAGGCTCCCCCGTCCCTGGGATTCTCCAGGCAAGAACACTGGAGTGGGTTGCCATTTCCTTCCCCAATGCCTGAAAGTGGAAAGTGAAAGAAGTCGCTTAGTCATGTCTGACGCTTCGTGACCCCATGGACTGCAGCCCACCAGGCTCCTCTGTCCCTGGGATTTTCCAGGCAAGAGTGCTGGAGTGGGGTGCCATCGCCTTCTCCAAAAGGTGACATGTGTTGCCTCCAAAAGGGGTGTTCCAGAGTCAATGTGTGACTTGCCCTCTTTATGCGGTATGTTTGTTCCCCTTAGGGCTGGGTGGAGCTGAGCCCCTGCAACCTGAGGTACCTAATGTTGGCAAGAAAGACACCTTGTTGTTTTGAGTCACTGAGACGATGGGATGTTTGTTATTGCAAAATAACCTAGCTGACCTTGACTGATACATCAGGCCTTCAAGAAATATTTAATGAATAGTTAATGAATCCTTTGGTTGCTTTCATAATGTCCTGAAGAACTCCACTCTAGGTATGATATATATGTACATGTCACATAGTAATAATAATAATTGCTATTATTTTTATTACAGTTTTTTTAAGTGCCAAAGTTTGCAAGGCACAGAACTAAGCATTCTACATGTCCATTTAATTCTTAGTAATTAAATATGAGATAAGTGCTTTTATTATTCCCATTTGTCAGATGATGAAACTGAACCCTGGAGAAGTTCAGGCCAAATTCACCATCATCGCCTTTTATTAGCCAATAGTCTGGCGCTCACACTGGGTGACCCCCAGCCCCTGCAGACCACAGTCAAAGGGTACCAACTGGCAGTGGGAATACCTGCAATCATCATCTCCTTGTATCCCTTCAGCCTCTGGGTGTGGAGCAGGCAGGAATGTGTGCTCAGAAACAGGGAGAGACAGACAGCTTGCTAAATTGCTGAGCCGGGTGATAGGTCACTTGGATGACTCCATGTCTGGTTAATATCTCAGGATGCTGTAAGTGGTTTGGCTGCCAATAAAATTCCCCAAAATATGCTCTGGGGGAAAAACAGCCAATCATCTAAAAAAAAAAAATCCATCCTCCACCCTAGCCCTTTAATTTTTAAATTCTTTGTGTATTCTTTGGGAAAATTCAATCCATATGTTTCTCAGCCTTTATACACTGAAATGTTTCTGAGGGAGTATTTGACTTTCCCAATCCCCAGAACCTTCCCCCACTTGCTTCTCCCTGTCTTCTACATTACTGCATCTCTCCCAACACTAGGAAGCAGGAATTTAGGTTCCAGCAAAAGCTAACCATGGGGGAAGCATTAAAGCTCTGTGTTGAGAAGCTGGAATGGCTCTGAGCCATTGAGATGCCTACGGGAGCATCCTCCAGGGGCGGTCACCTCTGAGCCTCACGCCGCATCAGACAGGCTGCCCTCATCCATTCCATGTGTTCCACTCCATGAGTATTGTCTTTGGAACAGTGGAGGCACCCTGCGAGACCTCAATGTTTCTGGACACACTCGGAGTCAGGACAGTACAAAGCCAGATAGTACAAGACTTATGTAAACCAGACGGGGATTCACACTTTGTTGGGAGCCTGGAGCCTTGGCCAGGAGAATCTCAAGATAGCTCTACCCACTCCTGATGGCGCGTTTTCATCGAAGGCCAGCTGGGGACAGGCGAGTGGAAAGAGGAGCGTGTGCAGCGCAGTAGAGCTGAAGTGTGGGCTGCACAGGGGCTTCAAGCCAAGCTCCACATGGTGGAAGTGATAATAATTATTAATGCCTGACATTTGGGTAACACTTCATAGTTTTAAAAAGGCTGTCAGCAGCTTGATATAGCCAGTATGTTGGAGCCAAAATGTTTAGATTCCCATTTTTTTGTCCTAGCTGTGCAACCCTGGGCAAATCACCCAACCTCTCTGAGTCTCCATTTACTCATTTGTGAAATGGGGAAAATCTTGACTCCTGTCTCATAGGCTAGTTGTGAATCTTGTGATAAAAGGCCAGCGAAGTCACTTTCAAGCTGCAAAGTGCTAACAGCTGAAGGTGGTTGCTGTGGTGCTGATACCACCTTATCTCAGTTGCTGAAATCTTTTTTTTTCCATTAAAAAAATTGCAACTTGTAATTTATAACATTGTAACAGCATCTTCAATTTCCCTTAAAAAATTGCAACTTGTAATTTATAACATTGTAACAGCATCTTTGGTGGAAGTGATAATAATTATTAATGCCTGACATTTGGGTAACACTTCATAGTTTTAAAAAGGCTGTCAGCAGCTTGATATAGCCAGTATGTTGGAGCCAAAATGTTTAGATTCCCATTTTTTTGTCCTAGCTGTGCAACCCTGGGCAAATCACCCAACCTCTCTGAGTCTCCATTTACTCATTTGTGAAATGGGGAAAATCTTGACTCCTGTCTCATAGGCTAGTTGTGAATCTTGTGATAAAAGGCCAGCGAAGTCACTTTCAAGCTGCAAAGTGCTAACAGCTGAAGGTGGTTGCTGTGGTGCTGATACCACCTTATCTCAGTTGCTGAAATCTTTTTTTTTCCATTAAAAAAATTGCAACTTGTAATTTATAACATTGTAACAGCATCTTCAATTTCCCTTAAAAAATTGCAACTTGTAATTTATAACATTGTAACAGCATCTTCAATTTCCCTTATATGTGTGTGTATATATATATATATATATATATTTTTTTTTTTTTTTCAAAGGAAAACACAAGTCACTCTCTGGCTTACCTTCGTGTCTTGAGTGCTCCCAGTGGCCAGCAGTGCATGGGGGTCCCAGGATTCGGAGTGCCAGGGGGTCTGCTAGCCCACTGCTAGCACAGGCAGTGGATCCCCCTCAGGGGAGAGCTCATCCTGAGGGGGGTGGGTAGAGGCAGGGCTTGGGGTGGCTGTCTGCAGGGGAGGCGGGCTTTGAGTACTTCTGGGGAATCCCAGGAGGAAGGTCAATAGACACAAGGGATGCTGTGATTTCCCCACATGCTCTCGCAGCCTGGGAGGAGAGGCCTGCACGCAGCTGAGGCCCATGTGGCGAGGTCCTCTTGGAGCAGCCTCGGCAGCCACCCGCAGGTGCCCAGGGGACACTTCTTGGGCTCTGGGGAGTGCTAGACAGAGGACGCCTTCACAAGGGCTGGGAGAGAGGCACCCTTGGGGTGGGACAGGCACCTCAGGGCTGCCTTGGTAGGCCTGGAGACAGACCCAGGGACTCCCAGCATTATTTCCTTGAAGCAGCCATCTCGTGAGAGCAGCTGGAGGCAGAGAGGGTAGCACGGCTTGTCCGGCGACCCTGACCCTACTTAGTGTGAGGCTCCTGTGCCCGGAAAGCAAGACTCACCAGGATAAAGCCTGAGCTCCTCAGCATGGCGCCCCAGGCTTGATTGGGCCCCTGCCTTTCCCTCCCTCGAGCCGTCATTATCTCACCACTTACAGTCCCTGGCCTCTGCCTGGTCTGCACTTCTTCCTGAACTTTCTCCTTCCCTGCCCTTCCTGCCTGGTGATCACTCACACCATTTCATCTGTTTTTGCTGGGCCCAGCAGAGTGCTTCGTAAATGGCCAAAAACATGTATGGAAAAACGAAAGAGTGGAAAGAGTAGGGGACTCACCTGGGATCCCCCAGTATTCAAACCAGGACCTGTTTGGAGACCCAAGTCTCCAGCATCAGTTGCATGTGGCACTCATGTCCTTCTCCTGAGTTTCTGCAATTGCTGCTGGAGGGATGGTGGCCACAGACACACGGCCCCATGACGCCTGTGTCCAGCCAGCACTCACCTTGCCTGGGGCAGAGGCAGGCAGAAGGCAACCGGTACCCTCTCTCAGCCAGGGCCCCTCTGCCGGTCACAGAGATCTCAGCTCTGCCACTGGGCTAGGCCTTGCTGGTCACTCCTGGTTCTGTTTCCCCCCAGACTCACAAGGAATGAAAATCTGACAAAGCCCAGAAAGCGTCACCAGCCAGTGTGACGCCAGCCTCCTGTGGAGAGGCCACCAGGTGAGATGTGTTTTGCTGCACATTCAAATCACCTGAGGGAGCTTTGAAAACTGCGATGCCTGGCTTCATCTCACAGCAGAATGGCTGGAGGCAGGACCCAGAAGTCCGTACTTAAAATGCCCCAGAAATGTGGATGGACCAAGAGAGCATCATAGAGAAATTAGTCAAAGAAAAAGAAAAAGACAAATACTATATGATAATATCAGTTGTATGTGGAATTAAAAAAATAAAACATATGTATATACAAACAAAACAGACTCAGAGACATAGGAGACAAAACTTGTGGTTACCAAAAAGGAGAGGGAAGAGCAGAGGGATGGGATTAACAGATACAACCTATAGAGTAGTTTGCAGAAACCCTATTTAAAGAAACCATATTTAAAATAGATAAGCAACAAGGATATAAGGTATAGCACAGGGAATTAATTATACTTATTATAATAATCTATAGTGGAATCTGCAAAAACACTGAATCACTATGCTGTTTATCTGAAACTATCACAACATTGTAAATCAACTCTATGTCAATAAAGAACAAGCAAACAGATAATGCCCCAGGGACTCTCAGGTGTGGCCAAGTTTGGAAAAAAAAAAAGGCTAGGGAACTTTAAAAAACATCTCCATGTCCCAGACTGCCCCAGACCAATGAAATTAGACTCTCTCCAGGGGCCTGGGAGTCCTATGACTTGGTTGGGTGTTGTTTGTTTTTGTTTTAAATGTCTTAAATTTTTGAAGAATAGGAATTTTTATTTATTTATTTCAGCTGTGCTGTGCTGCATGGGGGATCCTACTTCCCCAGCCAGGGACCGAACCTGGGCCCCTGCAGTGGAAGTGTGTGCGTTACTTGCTCAGTTGTGTCCAGCTCTTTGTGACCCTGTGGACTGTAGTCCACCAGGCTCCTCTGTCCATGGGATTTTCCAGGCAAGAATACTGGAGTGGGTTGCCATTTCCTCCTCCAGAGGCTCTTCCTGACCCAGGGATCAAAACTGGGCCTCCTGCTTTGGCAGGCATATTTTTTACCATCTGAGCCAGGGAAGCATGGTGGAAGTGGGAAGCCTTAACCACTGGGCCACCAGGGAGGTCCCTGGCCTGGTTGGGTTTGATAGGTCTCCAGGTGGTAGTGATGTGCAGGGGCTGAGAACCTCTGATGAAGCCCAAAGCCCTCATTTAGCTCATCAGAATCAGAAAAGGCAAGGTACTTGCCTGAGGACATGTAATAAGCAGTGGGGGGTGGGACCAGGCTATGAACCCTGCTCCAGAGTCCCAAATCCTACCCAATGCCCTTCCTATCACACAGGGCAGCTGGCACTCATGGAGACTCCCTCTGGCATTCATTTCACAGTTTAGGCATTGGGTTGGCACAGCTGGTCAAAACATTGCAAGATCACCCTTGACTTTGATCAGAGAGCTTGTGTGGGGCACCACTCCTCTCTGTGAACTCTGACCCGGGGGCAAGATGCTTTGGAGAGAGCACCCAACTTAGTGGAAACAGATTTTGTGATGCTCAGACTGACACAGATGGTGGTGATAAAACGCAGACAAGTGTGGGGTGAAAATCTAGAAGAAAGAGCCCCACCCAGAGGGATTATCATCAGGGCTTCTCTCACCTTGTACTCTTCTGGAAACCGCCTGGCATTTCTATGCCTTTTGCCCCTATTCAGACTCTTTCTGTCATTCCCATTAAGTGGTTCTATGGGAGCATCATGGGTTTGGAGACAGACTGCCCTGGGTTCCCCTCCAGCTGTTCCAATAATAGAAGTTGGAGACCAATATTATTTTTTAAAATTTATTTATTTTTAATTGAAGGATAATTGCTTTACAATATTGTGTTAGTTTTTGCCAAACATCAACATGAATCAGTCATAGGTATACATACTCTCCTCCCTTTTGAATCCCTCCTACCCTATCCCACCCCTCTAGGCTGTCACAGAGCACCAGATTTGAGTTCCCTGAGTCATACAGCAAATTCCCATGGGCTATCTATTTCACATGTGGTAGTGTGTATGTGAAACCAATATTACTGAGTATCTCCCATGAGTAGGCACTGTACTTTCATGTTCTTTGGCCTCTCTTAATACTTAGGAGAATTAATCCTGTATGGATCATTAATGCCCATTTTACAGACAAGAAAACTAAGGCTTGGGGAGGTTAATAGCTTGCTCCAGATCACCTGGGTAGTAAATGATGGCGCTGGGATTTAAACTCAGTCTGCAGAGTCCGTGCTTTCTCTCCTGGAGCACCTGCCTCCGGCACGGGCCTCATCTATTTCAGTTCAGCCAAATCTGAGCTCTTCTTCTCTGTCAAAATCCTCCTCAGCTTCTGGGACTGCAGGGACTCTCTTCCTGCCTTTGTAGCCCATACCATAGCCTGGATTGAGCCTGGTCTGTCTGTAGCCTCCATGGTGGCTATGGAGGCTCTTGACCCCAGGGGACCCTGCCCATCGGAGGAGCCCAGAAAAAGTGCAGTGGTCTCTATGGCCAGAAGAGCCCCGAAATTCTCCAGCCCTGTGAGGGGACATACCAGGTGCTAGGGCAGCAGAGACCTTGCTGCATTCTGCCCCATCCAAGACCTCACCTCCCAGTATCTCGTCTTCAATTCAGGAGGCTCCTCTCCATCCCAAGAGGCTTCTTTCTGATCCAAATTTGTAACTAGGGGAAGGTAAACACAGGCCAGGATCAGCTTGTCATGAACTTACTTGGAATGAGACAGTGGACCGGCAGTTTAACTTTATATGACATTTTTTATTATTAACATTACAGTAACATTGAAGGAATTTAAAGAGACAACAGTCCAAGGCACCATCCTACCTACTCCTTTTAGACAGTTCGTCTATGGATCTTTTTAACCTTCAGCCAGAGAAATACACTTTTTTTTTTTTTACTTAGTTCTAATCACAGAGTTTACAATTTTGTGTTCTGCTTATTTTGCCTACAGACAGCTTTCCATACTCTCATCTTCATGCTGATCCATTCCAACATCTGTAGAGTCTTCTATGACATTTTTGAGGCACAGTTAAATTGTTCCCCAGTAGTTGAAGATTAATGTTCATTTTTATAAATAATCATATGATGGACATCTTTGTCCATACATTTCTTTTGGAAAGGCAGAGAGGCCAGTGGGATATGAAGGGGTGGGTGGAATTGGGGGGCAGAGAAACTGGAGGAAGGTCAACTTTTGTCTCAGTTTTGTCTGCACCAGCCCAGCTCACAAAGCTGGCTTCCCAGTCACCATCATATAGGCGATTAGGTCACAGTGGTGGTGGTTTAGTCATGAAATCATGTCTGACTCTTTGCAGCCCCGTAGACTGTAGCCCACCAGCTCCTCTATCCATGGGATTTCCCAGGCAAGAGTACTGGAGTGGGTTGCCGTTTCCTTCTCCACGAGATCTTCCCTACCTGGGGATCGAATCCTAGTCTCCAGCATTGCAGGTGGATTCTTTACCAAGTGAGCCACCAGGGAAGCCATCTTCCCTAGGTCTCAGGCATCTTGAGATTTATACACTGTTTCTGGCTCTGAAAACTCGGCCCTCTCCCTCGCCTATGTTTGTAAAAAGGTTGGGGAGCTACACATCACATGCCGCAATGAAAGATCCTGCGGGCTGCAACTAAGGCCTGGCACAGACAAAGAAATTTTAAAAAATAATATATTTTAAAAAGCTTTCTTTAAAAAAAATAAAAAGAAGGCAAAGGGCTAAGTGTACTTGGGGTTTCCTCTAAACACCCGAGAGAAATTTCTTACTCCTCCCAATTGTAATAGTCATTTTATCTTTATTTTATGTATCTATTTCTTTGGGCTGCAGAGCATGGCTTGTGGGATCTTAGTTCTCTAATGAGGAACTTAACCTGGGTCGCCAGCAGTAAAGACTTGAATCCTAACCATTGGACCACCAGGGAATTCCCATAGTTGTCATTTTTAAAGTTGATGTTGTACCTCCAAGTGTGCAAGAAGCTGTAGGAAGGAGGGGTCTGGACTGTACTCTACTTTGGTCTGAAGAAGTGATGAGGTCCCCATCAGAGTGGGCTGGATGCAATGAGGGCCAAGTTCAGCTCCAAAGGGTGGGTGAGACCCCAGTTGGTGTAAAGAAAGGGGGAAAGTTAACTTGCTCAAGGAGATGGTGGAAACTCAGGCAGGAAGATGGGCATGAGAGGGGAATGTGTGGAGTGAGTGGGGGGCCGGTGAGCAGACAGAACTCACTCGGTTGGGTTTGTGTTGGGGAAAGGTGAGAAATGAAGCTGGAGACAGGGCCCCTGGACTAGCTGTTAGCCTGGGGAGTGATCCTTCTCCAGGTCTGACTTTCTCTGGCTCAGAGTAGAGAACAGTGATGAGGGGGAGAGTGTTGATACATGTGGCAATTTCCTATAATCAGGAGAAGGGAAAATATAACCTAACACTCGATTAGGCAAACAGCTGAGATTCAAGTTGCCGTGTCCAGAGCCTGAGTGAGAACAGGCTGCCTAGTGCCATCTCAACTCAAACAACACTGTCAGATGAGCACAGTCCTGCAGAGAGTCAGGAAAGAAGCTGTAGCATCTTGTCTCAGCCAAGGTGGACTCTTGGGGGCAGGTGATGCTCAGGCCACATGATGCTCCAAGCACCACCACAACAGATGCTTAGACAATGGGAGAAGGTCTTTCTTTGCACAGCCCCCTGTATTCTTCGCTTCTGTGCTTCCTCCAGAGACTCCAGAACCTACTAGGCAAACATGGGAAGATCAGCTTCTGGAATGGCCAGGGTTTGCTCCAGAAGCCTCTGTCACCTTGGTTCCAGGTCTCCATCACCCTTACCTTTTCTCTAGGATTAGCAATGGGGAGAGGTGGCTGGCCCCTTCTCTGGGTCCCAGCCTCTTGGGCTGTTTGCTTCTTTTGGTTTTGGAACTCTGGTGTTAAGTAAAAACATCAGGGATTCCTGGCAAGGACTCAGACAAAACGAAAATTAGAAAAACAGACAAGTCTCCAAGTCTTCCCAAGAAAACAGCCCAAGCTGTGGATGGCCCCCGGAGAACACTCTTGGCAACAGACAGCCCCAAACCACCTGCTTTTAGCTTGGGAGGCTTTCTCTGCTTGTGGTTCATGTTAGAAATTCTAACCCCCATGTCCAGCTGAAACTAACTCTTGGATGTTTCCATCTTAATAGAAACATCTCGGACTCAATAGGTCAAAGTCATACTCGCCCCAGACCCCTGGTGTTCAATCTCTCTCTCTCAGTGACTGGTACCACCGTACTCTCAGAGGCTAGAACCAGACACACAGGTTGTACCCTTTTCTCTTCTGTTATCCAGACACCAAATAACCCCCAACTCCCTGTCCTCCTCCCTACTTTTCCAGCTGCTCCCTTGGTTCAAGACTCTCTTTCTGATCTGCCAAATGGACTCTTCAATGATCTTCCTACCTCTATCCCGTCCATTCTCAAAACAAGGGGAAGTCATCCAAAACACAATCTTGTGCCCCACCCTACTCCCTTGGAATGCACAATGGAGAAAATAGTTGAAAACCAAATCATTGTAGGGCAGCATCCTTCTAAGGGTGAGGGAGGCAGGGGCATCAGTTGTATCAGTGGGGAAGTAAATCTCTGTCCACCTCCCTTTCTCTTACAGGAAGGGGTGGGAAGAATAGCTGAAAGCTGCGGAAAAAGGTTCAGTGGTCACTGATGACTCCTACTGTGAGAAAAGTAGGTAGAAGCTACAAGGTGTGTTGTGTTAAGTCAGAAAAAGTAATATAAACACATTACCTTAAAAAGAAATATTTTTCTGTTTGTTACCAGGAAGGTGGCACTCTTGCCCTCGTCCCTCATTGCCCTCGTCCCTCATTCCCCCCGGTGCTCACATGCACCTCAAGCTCCCAGGTTGTGAGCTCTGATATCACTCACAGGAAAGAGGATTCCATGGATGCAGTTGATTCCAGGTATCGAGGCTGGAAAAAAATTAGGATGGGTCTGGAATGTCTTGTTGTTGGCCAGCAATCAAGAATGCTTTCAAGAATGTCAAGGGCAGTGCTGCAAGGACAAAGGAGCCAAACAAAGGGGCTTTGGGACCAAGCTTTGATCATTAGGGCATTAATTAAAACAAGTCAAGCTGGAGAAAGAATGTGTTCAAGATAATTCTCAAAACTCTCTAAGCATACGGAGTAGTGGTTTGAGAACAAAAGGGCAGTGACTGTAATGGCATGTGTTGCTTTGTATTGACTTTAGTAAGTGGGGCATTTCATGTAAACAGGTCTTTTCTTTCTTCTATTAATTATATATCTGTTTACCAAGGATAGATATATTTTTGTTTCTATCTGTGAAAGCAGGAAAGAATAAATGCAGGGAACACTGAGTTAGCCAACTTGTATAAGAAAAATAGGCACTGTCCAGGCTGCAGTTTCTCTGCCTTGGGGTGATACAGGAAACTGAGTAAAGGTGGTTACCCCACGTTCCATGGGGTCCTAGAGAGAGGAGCTGAAACTACAGACCCACTGCCCACTCCCTTAGGGAGTGAAACTTGGAGATGGTCTCTATAAATTATAACACCACACCAGCAAGAAGACGCGCATTTTTAATAATGCTAACAGACCAGGTCAATTCATCATGATGACAGAACAATGGGTTAGGTCAATGCTGGCCAAGCAAGATGAGAATTCATCTCATTTGAGGGGGAGAATTCAATGCCGTCAAACAGAAAACCTTCCCCAAAGGTGTGGACTTAAAAAGTCTTATTGAAGAAACAAAGAACAGTTATGAAAAAGGAAGTTTCCTGACCTGATTTCATCTCCTTTGCAACCCCCAGCCTGACATCCTGACTTAGAATGAATTGTTCAACCACCCAGATTTTGCAACTCCAGCAGTTTGAGGTGGTGCTTTTTCTTTTTCTTGTGGTCTGGTAAAATTGTTAAAATCCTTAGAAAGCTAAAAATAGTACTTGGTAAAAATCACTGAAATCCTAGGAAAGTGTCAAAACTGGCACCCCAGGAAGGTGCAGAATTCAGGAGAAGAAACAAAGTGAAATCCACAATATTAGTACTTTTATAACTGGTTTTGATGTAAGGGCATTAAACAGCTTTGGGATTGTAATATTTTGTGTATTTAATACATTGAGAACTTTAAAGAGGATTTGCTATGTTAAATTTGTGAATTTAATTAAATGTTTGGAGGTATTGCTTTAAGTTTGCAATCAGTGTTAAATGTGAAAATCCAATGTGCTAAATTAATGAATTTGTATTTATTTTACTTTTGGCTGCCCTGGGTCTTCATCGCCGTGCAGGCTTTCTCTAGGCAAGTGGGGGCTACTCTCTAGGGGCAGCGCTGGGGCTTCTCATTGTGGTGGCTTCCCTTGTTGCAGAGAGTGGGCTCTAGGGCTCACGGGATTCACTAAGTGTGGCGCATGGACTTAGTTGCCCTGAGGGATGTGGAATCCTCCCAGATGAGGGATAAACCTATGTCCCCTGCATTGGCAGGCGCATTCCTAACCAAAGGACCTCCAAGGAGGTCCGAAATTAGTGATTAAAAAAAAAAAAAGAATTTAATTTCATAACAGTTTCAGGTCCATATCAAAACTGTGGGAAGTAGAGAATTCCCATTTACCCCTTGTACCCCAAGCAGATGCAGTCTCCCACACAGTCCACATCCCCCACCAGAGCAGCAGGTAGAGGTACTGTAATCAGTGAACTGGCCTGACAGAGCATCATCACCCAAAGCCCATTGTTTACATTAGGGTTCACTCTTGGTGGGTTGTGCTCTGTGGGTTTGGACAAATGTATAAGGCTCTGTATCACCATTGTGTCACCACACAGAGTAGCTTTGCTGCCCTAAAAAACCTCTGCGCTCTATTCATCTCTCCCCCTGTGCCGGCCCTTGGCAACCACGGACCCTTTCACTACGTCTATACTTTTGCCTTTTCCTGAATGTCATGTAGTTGAAATCATACAGTATGTAGCCTTTACAGCTGGGCTTCTTTCACTTAATAACATGCATTTAAGCCTCATAGCTCAGCTGGCAAAGAATCTGCCTACAATGCAGGAGACCCGGGTTTGATTCCTGAGTTGGGAAGATCTCCTGGAGAAGGAAATGGCAACCCACTCCAGCAATCTTGCCTGGAGCATTCCATGGACAGAGAAGCCTGGCAGGCTGCAATCCATGAAGTCATAGGAGTCAGACACAACTTAGAGACTAAACCACCACCATATCTTTTCACACCTTGATAGCTCATTAGTTTTCTTTTAGTGCTGAATGTTATTCCATCATCTGGGTGTACCACAACTTATTTATCCATTTACCTACATAGGACATCCTGGTTGCCTCCAAGTTTTGGCAATTATGAATAAAACTGCTATAAATTTTCATGTGCAGGTTTTTGTTTAGCTTCAACTCATTTGGGTAAATACCAAGGAGTACAGCCGTTGGATCGTGTGGTAAAACTATGTTTAGTTTTGTAAGAAAGCGTCAAACTGCTTTCGAAGTGGCTGAACCATTTTACACTTCCACCAGCAATGAATGAGAGTTCCCATTGCTCTACACCCTTCAAGCATTCAGGGCTGTCATTGTGCTGGATTTTGGCCATTCAGATTGATGTGTAGTGGTATCTTATTGTTAGCAATGAATTTTTTATTTATTACCTGTGATGGAGAAGGCAATGGCACCCCACTCCAGTACTCTTGCCTGGAAAATCCCATGGGCAGAGGAGCCTGGTAGACTGCAGTCTATGGGGTCGCTAAGAGTCAGACACGACTGAGCAGCTTCACTTTCACTTTTCACTTTCATGCTTTGGAGAAGGAAATGGCAACCCACTCCAGTATTCTTGCCTGGAGAATCCCAGGGACGGGACAGCCTCATCTATGGGGTCCCACAGAGTTGGACACAACTGAAGTGACTTAGCAGTAGCAGTAGCAGTAGTGTGTGAATATTCAAAGGAATTCTGATAGTTTGAGGAATGATGATGGCTACACTTCCATCAGTTCAGTTCAGTCGCGCAGTCGTGTCCAACTCTTTGCGACCCCATGAATCGCAGTACACCAGGCCTCCCTGTCCATCACCAACTCCCGGAGTTCACTCAGACTCATGTCCATTGAGTCCATGATGCCATCCAGCCATCTCATCCTCGGTCGTCCCTTTCTCCTCCTGCCCCCAATCCCTCCCAGCATCAGGGTCTTTTCCAATGAGTCAACTCTTCGCATAAGGTGCCCAAAGTACTGGAGCTTCAGTTTTAGCATCATTCCTTCCAAAGAAATCCCAGGGTTGATCTCTCTCAGAATGGACTGGTTGGATCTCCTTGCAGTCCAAGGGACTCTCAAGAGTCTTCTCCAACACCACAGTTCAAAAGCATCAATTCTTCTGTGCTCAGCCTTCTTCACAGTCCAACTCTCACATCCATACATGACCACAGGTAAAACCATAGCCTTGACTAGACGGACCTTAGTCGGCAATGTCTCTGCTTTTGAATATACTATCAAGGTTGGTCATAACTTTTCTTCCAAGGAGAAGCGCCTTTTAATTTCATGGCTGCAGTCACCATCTGCAGTGATTTTGGAGCCCAAAAAAACAAAGTCTGACACTGTTTCTACTGTTTCCCCATCTATTTCCCATGAAGTGATGGGGCCAGATGCCATGATCTTCATTTTCTGAATGTTGAGCTTTAAGCCAACACTTTCACTCTCCTCTTTCACTTTCAACAAGAGGCTTTTTAGCTCCTCCTCACTTTCTGCCATAAGGGTGGTGTCATCTGCATATTTAATCAATGGGCATTAAATCAGGTGTAAAGAGTAGTCAGTGTTCCTCCCAGAGGCCCTTCGGAACTGAAATAGCCACTGATAGACTGAATATGTACTGAACATTGCAGGCCTAGGTGAGAGGTAGCAAAAAAGGACCAAATTGCTCTCTGTGATAGGATTTGATGGGGGAGGTGAGTGGTGTGGTGTAAAGGACAGACGGAGTCAGTCAAGGTTGGAGACAGAGGGACAAAGAATTATGAAAGGGGACCAAACCCGGGATGGTGGGAATGGCTAAGGAAAAATTTAAGAATGGACAGTTTAATATTTCTTTGGATGTAATTAGCATCTCTGTGACGTAGACCTTCTCCATTTCCGCAAATTGGCTACATTATGTGAATGAGCATTTTTTTCTTTCTTTCTTTTTTTTTTTTTTTTTTTGTGGAACTCCAGAAAAGTGACTGAGCTCCATGCCTGTGCCCATGGGGTAAGGAGAAGGAACAACTACCAGCAGGAAGGTGAGGGAGACTGAGTTACCTGATGCTGCCCCTCTACCTAAGGGCTTTGTAGGGATTTTGTGGCAGCCAACGAGTTTGGGAGGGTACGGTTTATATGTGACTTGTGATAAACTAGGGTGTTGGAGCTAGGCCTTTATCAGCTGGCAAACTAACTGAAAATTTCAGGAATTCTTGTGAGTTGATTGTCAAACCACTGGTAGATTGAAGTCTACCATGGAGGGAAGTATTTGCGCCACAGAAACTGGCAGACATTACACATCAGAACCTCGTCCAACGCTCCCCCAGCTGCTTGTTAAACATTTACTCAGACAGCCGCTTCCGGTCTGGCTCCCAGCCTCTCTCCAGGCTCAGCTCCCACACCGGAAGTGCCGAACTGACCGCTATTCCTGTCCTTGGCTTTCTGCGAATGCTGCCCCCTTACCCTGGCCTGGCTTCATTTTTCTTTCTTTTTTTTTTTATTATTATTTTACTTTACAATACTGTATTGGTTTTGCCATACATCAACATGAATCTGCCATGGGTGTACATGAGTTCCCAATCCTGAATCCCTCTCCCTCCTCCCTCCCCATACCATCTCTCTGGGTCATCCCAGTGCACCAGCCCCAGGCATCCTGTATCCTGCATCGAACCTGGACTGGCGATTCATTTCTTACATGATATTATACATGTTTCAATGCCATTCTCCCAAATCATCCCACCCTCTCCCTCTGCCACAGAGTCCAAAAGTCTGTTCTATACATCTGTGTCTCTTTTGCTGTCTTGCATACAGGGTTATCGTTACCATCTTTCTAAATTCCACATATATATGTTTGTATGCTGTATTGGTGTTTTTCTTTCTGGCTTACTTCACTAGGTGTAATTGGCTCCAGTTTCGTCCACCTCATTAGAACTGATTCAAATGTATTCTTTTTAATGGCTGAGTAATACTCCATTGTGTATATGTACCACAGCTTTCTTATCCATTCATCTGCTGATGGACATCTAGGTTGCTTCCATGTCCTGGCTATTATAAACAATGCTGCGATGAACAATGGGGTAGATGTGTCTCTTTCAATTTTGGTTTCCTCGGTGTGTATGCCCAGCAGTGGGATTGCTGGGTTCTATTTCCAGTTTTTTAAGGAATCTCCACACTGTTCTCCATAGTGGCTGTATTAGTTTGCATTCCCATCAACAGTGTAAGAGGGTTCCCTTTTCTCCACACCCTCTCCAGCATTTATTGCTTGTAGATTTTTGGATCGCAGCCATTCTGACTGGTGTGAAATGGTACCTCATTGTGGTCTTGATTTGCATTTCTCTGATATGAGTGATGTTGAGCATTTTTCATGTGTTTGTTAGCCATCTATATGTCTTCTTTGGAGAAATGTCTATTTAGTTCTTTGGCTCATTTTTTGATTGGGTCATTTATTTTTCTGGAATTGAGCTGCATAAGTTGCTTGTATATTTTTGAGATTAGTTGTTTGTCAGTTGCTTCATTTGCTATTATTTTCTCCCATTCCAAAGGCTGTCTTTTCACCTTACTTATAGTTTCCTTTGTTGTGCAGAAGCTTTTAATTTTTAATTAAAAATTTAATTAGATCCCATTTGTTTATTTTTGCTTTTATTTCCAGTATTATGGGAGGTGAGTCATAGAGGATCCTGCTGTGCTTTATGTCGAAGAGTGTTTTGCCTATGTTCTCCTCTAGGAGTTTTATAGTTTCTGGTCTTATGTTTAGATCTTTAATCCATTTTGAGTTTATTTTTGTGTATGTTGTTAGCAAGTGTTCTAGTTTCATTCTTTTACAAGTGGTTGACCAGTTTTCCCAGCACCACTTGTTAAAGAGATTGTCTTTAATCCATTGTATATTCTTGCCTCCTTTGTCGAAGATAAGCTGTCCACAGGTGTGTGGATTTATCTCTGGGCTTTCTATTTTGTTCCATTGATCTATATTTCTGTCTTTGTGCCAGTACCATACTGTCTTGATGACTGTGGTTTTGTAGTATAGCCTGAAGTCAGGCAGGTTGATTCCTCCTGTTCCATTCTTCTTTCTCAAGATTGCTTTGGCATACCTCAGCATAATAAAAGCTACATATGACAAACCCACAGCAAACATTACTCTCAATGGTGAAAAATTGAAAGCATTCCCCCTAAAGTCAGGAACAAGACAAGGATGCCCACTTTCACTGCTACTGTTCAACATAGGTCTGGAAGTTTTGACCACAGTAATCAGAGCAGAAAAAGAAATAAAAGGAATCCAAATTGGAAAAGAAGAAGTAAAACTCTCACTGTTTGCAGATGACATGATGCTCTACATGGAAAACCCTAAAGACTCCACCAGAAAATTCTAGAGCTAATCAATGAATATAGTAAAGTTGCAGGATATAAAATCAACACACAGAAATCCCTTGCAGTCCTATACACTAATAATGAGAAAGTAGAAAAAGAAATTAAGGAAACAATTCTATTCACCATTGCAATGAAAAGAATAAAATACTTAGGAATATATCTACCTAAAGAAACTAAAGACCAATATATAGAAAACTATAAAACACTGGTGAAAGAAATCAAAGAGGACACTAATAGATGGAGAAATATACCATGTTCATGGATCAGAAGAATCAATATAGTGAAAATGAGTATATTACCCAAGGCACTCTACAGATTCAATGCAATCCCTATCAAGCTACCAGCGGTATTTTTCACAGAGCTAGAACAAATAATTTCACAATTTGTATGGAAATACAAAACATCTTGAATAGCCATTTTTCACTATTCAAGTCCAGCATCACTTCCTGGGGAAAAGACTCCTTTCTGCAGCTGCTGAGTCACAGTGAGGTCGAGTGGAGGGAGATGCTGTCTTTGAAATTAGAGGGGAAATTCTCTGGAGCTCCCTGGAGGGGATGAGGTGAAGAGCAGCTCGAGCAGGGCCTGCTGACGGTGCAGAGAATGATCGAGAAGCCGCCCTCCTGAGCACTGAGGCCTGGAGCTTCCCTCTGCGTGGCAGGAGGGTGCTGGCCCATGGTCCCTCTTAGTGGGGGTGGGAGGAATCGATCTCTCAGCATGAAATGGTCGCCTGGCCTCTGGGAAGGCTCTCAGCTGTCGACGCCCAGGCCAGGCCTGGCTGCCTGCTCCCCCAGCTGCTGCTCCCAGCCGGAGCCACTTTCCGACCCCAAACACTTGTCAGCAGGACTGGAAATGGTGACGTGAATGAAAATTTTAAATTGTGAGGAAACTGTTAGGGCTGCAGAGAGAAGTGCTGGCCTCAAGGCTTTTACAGGGGTCTCTAGTCCCTGACGATGACCCTTGTCTCAGGGGGTTCACAAGCCACTCCTGCCTCCAGCTCCATCAATTTTTGGGGGGATAAAGGTGGTAAAAGACCAACAGAAAAATGGGAAGATGCCTGCTGAGCCTGGGCTCAGGAACCTGCAGGAACAGGAAACCGGGCTGCTGGACCCTGGATGAGGCTGGGTCACCGAGGACAGCAGAGATGTGGGTGAAGGGCAGGCAGGAGGGTCAGGCGGGCTGGCAGAGCATGTTCCCTGACACTTCAGTTTCTTACTCTCAAAGCAATGCCCCATCACAAACACTCTTTACTTTAGAACTCTAAATTTCATTTTAAAATTCTTATTGATGATGATTATAAAATACACAAGCCAGTCTTCTGGTGCTGATGGGACTTTGTCTCCATGCCCAGCAGGAGATGGCTTAGAATGCAGTGAAAGGCTGGGAACCAACCCGGGTAAGTCACCCCACACCCTACTGGGCCAGAAGTCCTACCTAGGGGCCTGTCCCGACCCTGCGCTTTCTGGTTAGGATGTGTCCTTCACCGCCTCACCTCTCTGGTTTTATATTTCCCTAAGTGGCCAAGAATTACTTCCCTGGAAAGCCCAGCATCTGTTTTTCCTGCACCGCTAGTGCCCAAGCCAGCCTGCTGTTCTGACATCACTGCTCTCTCCTGGGAACTGCTCCGGGGGGGTTGACTTGGTAGCTTGCAGAAACCCTGTTGCTCAAAAGAACCCATCTCTGTGCCAGGGGTGCCTGCCAGGGGAGACCTGGGAACATGAAATTCCTTAGCAGGTTTGCTTGAGGGCTGAAAGCAACCAAATGGCTTTATAGGATCGCATCAAGCCCTTGTTATTTTGGCCTGAGAAACTCAAGTATTGTATGTTTCCTTGTGTCTTCCTTTCCTCTTCTCCTGTGACTAAAGTGGGCACTAAAATAGGTCTCTGTCTTGCTGTCTCTACTGAAACAAGCCAAGGGACTGAGGATGGAATTCCCTTTATGATTTGTGGACACAGTGTCCTTCTCGGTGCTTCTTGACATAGGTTACAGTCGAACAGCTGCTGGGCACTTTCTGAGGGCTAGCTATTGTGCTAAGCCATGCAGGCCCAACTTGTGTATTCAACTCCATGATCTTATGAGGAAGGGAAGTCTTTTTTTTTTTCCTCAATTTATTTATTTGGCTGCAGTAGGTCTTAGTTGTGGCATGTGGGATCTAGTTCCCTGACTAGGGATCAAACCTGGGCTGCCAGCATTGGGATTGAGGAGTCTTAGCCACTGGATAACCTGGGAAGTCCTAGAAGGGAAGTCTTAGGTTGGCCAAAAAGTTCATTTGGATTTTCCTATAAGATGTTATGGGAAATGCTATTACTTTTACTACAATACTATACTGTTACCACTATACTATTCTTATCACCATTTTTCAGGTGAGAAAAGTATGAGTCAGAAAGTTATGAAACTGGCAGCATAGCTCATAAGTTGTAGAGCCAGGATTTAAACTCAAATCTTTCAGACTTGAAGATGCAACACTGTTTTCCAGCAACTCATTAGTTCAGTCTGATTCTAAAGTTCAAGTCTTTGGACAATAGACAAACCTCGCAGCATCAGTCTCCTTTGGAGAAAGTAAAAAAAAAAAGCCATCCCAAGGATATTTCTATCAACACATTGACAAAAGGTGAAACTAAGTGCATGTTTAGCAGCTACTGACAGACGCTGGACTTTCGCCTTGTTTCCTCTCTACAACCTGTGTTTTCCTGTCTCTACTCACCTGGGAAGTATGTTGAACCATCTGAAATCAATGTTATTGTAAATAAAACAGTAAAATATCAGCAATATCATGTAATTTAACCCAATCATAGACATTGCAACTTGAAAAGCCTTTATTATCTTTACTACTCCATCTCTCTCTATCCTCAGTCAATAATATTTCTTGTCCAAATTTTACTCTCACTTCAAGTTTCAGCTTAAATAGTGCTCTCTCTCCCAGGAAGTCTTTGCTGAATTCCCATCTGGAAATCATCTTTCCCAAAGTCGCATAGCATCTTGTTTGCAGCTCTTGTCACCGTTTTCCAGGCATAATGGTTATTTGCCTATGTGCATACATGTCTTTTTTTTTCTGGTGTGGAGCCATTCTAATTTATCGCTACCTAATTGGCTCCCCTGGAGAAGGGAAAGGCTACCCACTCTAGTATTCTGGCCTGGAGAATTCCATCGACTGTATAGTCCATGGGGTCACAAAGAGTCAGACACGACTGAGTGACTTTCAACTGGCTCCTGGCATAGTATATAGCACACTATAGGTGCCTGTTAAGAGTTGGTGGAGCTCCACTATGTGACTTCCTTCTCCTTGGAGGGACATGCCTGTACCAGGGCTCCATCCTATAGCTTATAGGAGAATCTGAGGTGGAGGCAGCACTCCTTCCTGCCCCACTCTCCCACTCCTGACCTTCACAACCTCCCCACCCCCACCTCTGCGCTCTCCTGGGAAGGGCCTGGTGAAGATGCACCTTTGGCCCTGCTGTTAATTCAAAATTTTGTGTGCTTCCCTGAATGTTATCAGAAACAGACCTCCAGTACTCAGAGGGCAGGGAAAGACTAGGAAAGAGGCAGGCCATTGCAGATTAAATTGGTAGGTGGCAGGTTTGATAAATGAGGGGACCGACATATAAGGCTTGTCTTGGGCAGCTGCAAGAAAAGTAGATCTTTGCACACTCCCTGCCAGAATCTTAAAAGTTTATACAGAGGGCTTAGCTGGGTTCAGTCACATATATTGTCCAGATGGTCTCAACAACAGCTCACTATTTCAAGGCTGTGTCCTTGGGCAGCTCCTAGTGCAGGGACTAGGGGAGGGGTGAGGGGTCTTTGATTCCCACATCTTCCTGATGACCTCCTCCAATGCCTGCTTGAGTAGACAGGGGACCAGAAGCTTTCTCTGGACCAGACTTAATGTAAAGATCAAGTGAGGATGACTCCAACTGTGCCAGAGACAAGGCCCTCCTAATGTTATTCTCCCAAACCTAGCTTTATTCTCCCAACCCTGGCTTGATGGGCAAAACCATGAGTTTTGGTCACTGTGTCCAGTCTTAGGATGTGCCACTGAGTCAGAAGACAGGTTGCTCTGCTCTTTCTTCCACTGACAACCCTCTGGAAAGGGTGCCTGGCAGCCCAGGCCTGGTTAAAGTGGAAGGGGTTAGTGAGTGTGTTATTTCCTCCTGAGGAGAAATCCGCACATACTGAGTCTGCTTTCTCTCCAGAGAAGGTGGATAGTGGTAGACTGCAGACCCTTGAGTAGCTGATCTTAAACTCAGCAGAGCTTCAGTTTCCACTTTATTTCTCTTGGTTTCCCCTCTCTTCCTTTCTGAGAGCATGATTGGAAAATGGAGGAGGCAGGATTTTTTAAATGAATGACAATCTCCATTTCTCTGTGGGCAAATTGCCAAGGGCAGACTCAGGAGCCAGGCCAGTGGAGCCAACGTGCTGAAGAAATAAGGTGAGGGCGAAGAACCCAGGCAGAGAGTCTGTCTCCTGGCTCTTCAACATGCCCGCCATATGGCCTTGGGCAGCAGCTTCCCCACCAGCCCCCCATTATCACATACCTCACTTTAACTATCAGAAAAAGGAGAAAGAATAAATGGTTCCTGTCTTTGAGACTTGCCTGGAGGATAGATTAGAGTGCAGAGGTTGCAGGTGGTACTTCTGAAGACAATTTGAAGTCACAACATCCACCCCCAAACAGATACAGAAATGCTTTGAAAAATCAGAGAGCTGTATAAATGTAAGGATTGATATAATCCATCCACTCCTTACCTCATACATTGAACACCTGGGACCTGTCGGTTAATGTGAGCAGTGCTGGGGCACAAAGGTGAGCGGTCCTAATCCTCAAGATCAGAGAGCAGTGTGGGAGATGGACAGACGGACACACACACAAATAACCAACACTAGACTTAAAGATACAGGTATAGGCAGATGTGAAAGAGACTGGGTGTTGAGATCCAGTAAAGCAGACTCCTTGCAGAAGGCGGCCCCAGCAGAATGCTGAGGGGTAGGAGTTTACTAGGGGAAAATGGTTAGTGTGGGCGAGAAGGGCCTTCCAAGCACAGAAGTAGAAGCACAGGTGAGGTTTGGAGGTCTCCAATGGACACAGTTGGAGGGAAGTGTGCAGGGCCAGGGCCCTGAGAGTGGGGAGGTCATGTCACAGAGGGCCCGGTTAGCCGTGTGAGGAACTGCAGCATGCTCTGGAAGTAGAGGATGTCACTGAGGCTTGACGCAGGGGAGTGCTGGGACCAGGTGTGGGGTATAGGGCAAATGTGGCTGCAGTGTGCCCTGGGGGACTGCCACGCTGCAGCCGCCAGGACAGAGCCTGCTGAGGAGCCAGTGCCATCAGCATGGAAGCAAGGTCGTGGGAGACCCACATCAAGATAGCAGAGGATGGGGGGCCTGTGTGGCCAGAGGCAGAGAAACGTCGGAAGTATTAAGGATGCTGAATGAAGATAAAGTGAGTGGAGTTGGGGAAGATAGGAGGCGGGCAGGGGCACTGAGTAAAGGCAGCGGAGTGGAGCCAGTGCCACTCTCAGAACTGGGCATGCAGGAGGGCATCAGGTTGTGGTGGGAGATGAAGAGTTCTGAGTATCTTGAGCTTCTTTCCTTTTAAGTGAGAAATAGCGTTTCCCTTCTTTATACCAGTAATTTGTTTCATTGCATTTTTCTTTCTTGCAATAAAAAACCAGGTCATATAGAAAAGTATACAAGTGAATAAAATTTCCTCTCGATTCTACCACTCGGAGATAATCAACATATTGGCGAATATTCTTCCCATTTTTTCTGATATTTTTATTGTTATTGTTTAGTCATTTAGTCCTGTCTGACTCTTTGCAACCCCATGGACTGTAGCCCACCAGGTTCCTCTGTCCATGGGGTTCTCCAGGCAAGAATACTGTAGTGGGTTGTCATTTCCTACTCCAGGAAATCTTCCCGACTCGAGGACTGAACCTGAGTCTCTTGTGTCTCCTGTATTGGCAGGCAGATTCTTTACCACTGTGATAAATGATTATTTTTTAAATTTTGAAATAGAGTATATTACTGTTTTTAAAATTTTTGACGCCCAGCTGTACCCTAGATCAATACAATCAGAGTCGCTGTGGGCTGGGGACTAGGCATCAGTGCTTTTTAAGGCTTCCTGATGATTCCAAAGCCATATTGAGAACAAGAGCCCTTAAAGATGAGCTAGTACAAGACAGGAGAGCACAGGCAGCTGCTTATTGATTCCATGCTGCTCCTGAAGGCTCCATAAAGAACGCCAAATCTGTGTGCTAACCGGAGTCAGTGACCATAAGGTATCATAGACTTCTCCCTCATGCAATCAGACAGAGTCATGATTCAAAGAACTGAGAGAAAGCCTGTATTTTTAGATATTCTGCTCAAACCCGATGGAAGCTTCGCCCTGGTGTGGAGTCACTTCAGTGGTCCGATTAATACATTAACACCTCAAGATGGGGCCTCTAAAGCTGGTCAGTGGCAGCAAGGATGTCATCAATCACAGAGCAACATTAATTTCAGAATCTAATAGGGAAAGGGATTCTGAACTCTTGGAACAGGCCTTCACCCTCTTAGAGAAAGAAAAGAAGGTGAAGAGGGAGAAGAGAGCCTCCGCTTCACATTAGAGTTTCCAGTCCAAGAATTGTAAACATGAATACACTGCCAAATCTCATTCTAAATATATTCCAATGATCTCATGTTTTCATATGCAGTGGAATCAAAAGAGGCATTTTTATTCATCTTGGATGACAGCATCTTGAGCTTTTATGGGAGCGTCCTAGTGGGATTCATTTAACCAAGAGGGGCCAGTCAATACTCTAGCCATTTCAAATCACAGCAACTGGCGCGTTAAGTGCCCTGAATGACAATTCTTTATCTTCTTGTGGGTGTGCACCCTCATATGTAACCCCAAATATCAGCAGCAGACCCCCCACCCCACAGGGGAAAAGTCTCCAATCAGAGATCCTCTGAGGAGAGCCAAGAGCAGTTTTGGAGGGAGCAGTGCATATTTTGAGGTGATTAACAATTCGGTTTTGGCTTCTTCATCTGTGTGAGCTTCATCTGTTACTCGTTTTCTCTTTGGCCAACAAGACCGCATCCAATGTCCTGCAGGAGAAGGGTGGAAATTTTTCTGAAAGCCCTTTTAGGTGAAGCCCAGTGAGAGGGCAAATGAAGCTTCATCCTTTTATGGCCGTGTCTCAACATGAGAGAGAGGGAGAGAGAGGGAGTATCATCTCTGCTCCCCTGAGACAGAGCCTGTGTGCTCCTCAGCACTAACTGAACAGAGTCGATCTTACAACTGGCGACACCCTCAGTGACCCCCACCTAGGGTGACAGGACCCTTCAGTACCCCTCAAGCCCCTGCCACTCCAGACCCTGCCTTCACCCCCCTGCCCCACCCCACTCTGGAGACTTCCCTTCTGCCCTGTCAGAGCATAAATCAAGCAGCAGGGTAGCTTGGAAATATGACGAATACCTTGGCTGGCTCCAGCTTGAAAAGACAAGTGGGGAGGAGAGGGAATCTAAAGTAACCAGGCTTGGCTGCAAGTGTGGCCAGAATTCAGTGTTCCTGGAGCTGGCCCCAGTGGCTCGGAGGGCCGGGCGCTGCCAGAGGCGTCTTCCCTGGGGGCAGCCCGACTCCACGCTTGGAGGAGGAGAGTGCTTTGGTGTCTGTCAAGAACAGTGTTCAGAAATCCTGGGACACTCCCTGAGTCCTCACTGTGAGCACTGAAATGAGGCGGACGGGTGGGGAGAGCTTTTCGCCTCTGGGAAGGCCCTTGTCATGGCCTCAGGTTCGGATGTTGCTGTTTCCACAGGGAGCTTGCCCACAGTTGCTGTGTGTGATGCTTGTGTGTGTGGGTGTGCACGTCAGGGGCCGGCGAGGCGAGAGAGCCCACCAAGCCCTTCTGAGGACCTAGGTCGACGGTGCTTCTAGCCCTCAGGTGTGTGGGCTGCTCTTTGCCAGGGTTGTCTGTGTCTCCCTGTCCCTATTTCCTAGTTTCATTGGTTTAACCAGCTCCCCTCACTGGTTCGACTCTCTGGTCCCCTCAGGTCATTCTCAGTGGGTTGGGACCTTGTTGGGATGGCTCTAGCAGAGACTGCCCATAAGTAGAGCCAGGGTCCTCGGTGTCACCCTCCTGCCTGCCGAGCAGATGGTCATCACAGGGCCCCGCAGCGGGCAGCTCCTGAGTGTCCAGAGTTGTGCTGCACTTGACAGGGTTCAGGCTTCAGGAGCTTCAGTGAAGAGATTCTTTTTGATTTGGTTTGTTTTGTTCTTGAGACTTGTGATGAGATTCTTCCAGGGGCCAACAGACAAAAGAGATGTCTAGGCCCTTGCCCAGAGTGGCAGGTCCACAGTGACACTTCTCTGAGAAGAGCTGTGGCAGAGATCTGGTCCCCATCTCTGAGCACACGGGTATCAGAAGGGCTGCCTCCCTCAAACTGGTAATCACATTAAAATGAGTCACTCCTCTCTCCAATTCTCAATACCTAAAAGCATTCCCCCCCTAACCCAGGCAATGCTTTATTGGGGTTCCTGCTGCAGCAGGGGTGAGAACAAACAACAAGTTCCCTTGCTTGCTTGCTCACTGGGGGTGGGGCGAGCCTGTTCCTTATATGGGGTGAGGATAGGGGTGTGTCCAGAGGTCAGGCTGGAGGGGTGGGGTGGCTTTAGTGTTTTGCCCACTGCTTTGGTGGTGTTGAGTGCAGGGGCCATGCTCAGTCCCCTGCTTTGGAGTTCTTGGGGCCACATTACTGGAGTGGGTAACCTTTCCCTTCTCCAGGGGATCTTCCTAACCCAGGGAGTGAACCCAGGTCTCCCACATTGCAGGCTGATTCTTTACCAGCAGAGTCACAAGGGAAACCCAAGAATACTGGAGTGGGTAGCCTGTCCCTTCTTCAGCGGATCTTCCCAACCCAGGAAACGAACTGGGGTCTCCTGCATTGCAGGCGGATTTTTTACCAACTGAACTATCAGGAAAGCCCTTGCTCCCAACACCTTGTTCTGAAAGCATCTTTTTAATGCCTTTTTTGGTTTGTTTTTTAAGGGAAGAAGCCCCATGAGACCCTCCCTGCAAGAAGCCAGAACATTATCACCACCCCTCTCCTCTGTCCCCTCAAAGGCCCCTCCTGACCACAGTGTTAGTCCTCTGAGTTGGCTGGTAGAACAATTAGCTTTCCTCAGGGCATGGGCAGATCACCAAGTCAGGCCTCCAAGTAGGGGTTTCTGTCACCAAAGCCACACTAATGCAAATCCATTTTTTATTAGGAGAAAATAAAACTCACAAGTGACATCAACTGAAAAATGTTCTTTGAGAGCAAGTTATTCCCATTTAAAGCTAAGCACATGACAGCTGGTGACTTTTAATGGAAAGTAAAATTTGTTGGTTTGAATTACTATCAAACCACTTGAGAATCTGTGTTTTTTTCTTTTTGGAGAAAGGCAGTGCTTTGGCGTCCAGAAGAGCAGAGGAGGGATGGAAAGGTCTAGTCTTGTCTCTAATTGTGGCCTTAAAAGACCCTGGACAATCTTTGGCAAAATCATGGTACAACATCTCTAGGTACATTAATTTCCTTTACCTTTTACTTAAAGCTCATTAAAGAAGCTGGTTAGAAACAAACCTCTCTGTTCTAGAATTCATTTGGGCTCTGTACCAAAACAGTTGTATGTTTCCCAAAACCCGTCTACCATTTCCCCATTTAATAGAAAATATCTGGTACAAAAGAACCCAGTGGTATTTGCTATGGACTGAATGTATGTGTCCTCGCCAAATTCATAGTTTGAAATCATACTTACTAATATGATGGTGGTTGGAGGAACAGCTTTAGGGACATAATTAGGTTTAGATGAGGTCATGAGGGAGGGGCCCCTGTGATGGGATTCAGTTCAGTTCAGTCGCTCAGGCGTGTCTGACTCTTTTCGACCCCATGAATCGCAGTACGGCCAGGCCTCCCTGTCCATCACCTACTCTCGGAGTTCACTCAAATTCACGTCCATCGAGTCAGTGATGCCATCCAGCCATCTCATCCTCGGTCGTCCCCTTCTCCTCCTGCCCCCAATCCCTCCCAGCATCAGAGTCTTTTCCAGTGAGTCAACTCTTCGCATGAGGTGGCCAAAGTACTGGAGTTTCAGCTTTAGCATCATTCCTTCCAAAGAAATCTCAGGGTTGATCTCCTTCAGAATGGATTGGTTGGATCTCCTTGCAGTCCAAGGGACTTTCAAGAGTCTTCTCCAACACCACAGTTCAAAGCATCAATTCTTTGTCACTCAGCTTTCTTCACAGTCCAATTCTCGCATCGATACATGACTACTGGAAAAACCATAGCCTTGACTAGATGGACCTTAGGTGGAAAAGTGATGTCTCTGCTTTTGAATACGCTATCTAGGTTGGTCATAACTTTTCTCCCAAGGAGTTTCCTTTAATTTCATGGCTGCAGTCACCATCTGCAGTGATTTTGAAGCCCAGAAAAATAAAGTCTGACACTGTTTCCATTGTTTCCCCGTCTATTTCCCATGAAGTGATGGGACTGGATGCCATGATCTTCATTTTCTGAATGTTGAGCTTTAAGCCAACTTCTCCTCTTTCACTTTCATCAAGAGACTCTAGTTCCTCTTCACTTTCTGCCATAAGGGTGGTGTCATCTGCCTATCTGAGGTTATTGATATTTCTCCTGGCAATCTTGATTCCAGCTTGTGCTTCTTCTGGCCCAGCGTTTCTCATGATGTACTCTGCATAGAAGTTAAATAAGCAGGGTGACAATATACAGCCTTGACGTACTCCTTTTCCTATTTGGAACCAGTCTGTTGTTTCATGTCCAGTTCTAACTGTTGCTTCCTGACCTGCATACAGATTTCTCAAGAGGCAGGTCAGGTGGTCTGGTATTCCCATCTCTTTCAGAATGTTCCACAGTTTATTGTGATCCACACAGTCAAGGCTTTGGCATAGTCAATAAAGCAGAAATAGATGCTTGTCTGGAACTCCCTTGCTTTTTCCATGATCCAGTGAATGTTGGCAATTTGATCTCTGGTTCCTCTGTCTTTTCTAAAACCAGCTTGAACATCAGGAAGTTCACAGTTCACATATTGCTGAAGCCTGGCTTGGAGAATTTTGAGCATTACTTTACTAGCATGTGAGATGAGTGCAATTGTGCGGTAGTTTGAGCATTCTTTGGCATTGCCTGTCTTTGGGATTGGAATGAAAACTGATCTTTTCCAGCCTGTGGCCTAAGTGCAGGCTGCTGTGACTGGCACACTAAGTGTGGCTGAGAGGAGCTACCCCACGTCTGAAGTCAGGGGCAGAAGCCGGGAGGACCCCATGCCCAAAGGGCGGCAGCCAAGAGGAGTTACCCCACGTCCGAGGTCAGGGACAGCGGCCGAGAGTGCCAGGCTATGATGGTGCAGGAACAGCTGAGAGGAGCTACCCCGCTCCCGAGGCCAGGGGCAGCGGCCAGGAGGAGCAACCCCACCTCCAAGGAGCCGTGGCTGCGCGGGTGCAGGAGGGCCTAGAGGAGCTATCCCATATTGAAGGTCAGGAATGCAGGCTGCTGTGACTGGCACACTAAGTGTGGCTGAGAGGAGCTACCCCACGTCTGAAGTCAGGGGCAGAAGCCGGGAGGACCCCATGCCCAAAGGGCGGCAGCCAAGAGGAGTTACCCCACGTCCGAGGTCAGGGACAGCGGCCGAGAGTGCCAGGCTATGATGGTGCAGGAACAGCTGAGAGGAGCTACCCCGCTCCCGAGGCCAGGGGCAGCGGCCAGGAGGAGCAACCCCACCTCCAAGGAGCCGTGGCTGCGCGGGTGCAGGAGGGCCTAGAGGAGCTATCCCATATTGAAGGTCAGGAAGGGCAGCGGTGAGGAGATAACCCTCATCCAAGGTAGGGAGCAGCGGCTGCACTTTGCTGGAGCAGCCGTGAAGAGATATCCCATGCCCAAGGTAAGAGAAACCCAAGATGGTAGGTGTTGCAAGAGGGCATCAGAGGGCAGACACACTGAAACCATACTCACAGAAAACTAGTGATGGGATTAATGCCTTCTTAAGAATGGGAAGAGACTAGAGCTCACCCCTCTCTCTCCAAGAAGCCCACTGTCTGACAGCCAGGAGGAGAGCTCTCACTAGAAATAGAATCTGCTGGCACCTTAATCTTGGACTTCTTAGCCTCAAGAACTATAAGAAATAAATGACTGCTATTTAAGCTAGTCAAGCTGTTAGGAGCTCTGTTACCACAAATTCCAGGGGATCAGATATCTCTATACTTGACCTGCATCAGACATAAAAGAATCATGTGAGACAGCCTCTGTATGACCAAATTTGTTTCAGGACAGTATAAATTCAGTTCCTCTTTCCCTCCAGTCTTCTAGCACTTTCAGATTCTAACACACATTTGCTATCTTTGTGGGCAGTATAGAGAGGACCTCCAGAATTTGGGGACATGGTCAGAAGGGGTCAGGAATTGAAGAAGAATGCTACTAGAACCCTCAAAATACACCTGAGATTAACCATTTGCAGATGTGACCTGTCTCAGGTAGGTTTTGCATATGCATTGTTGAGGATTTCATGGTTTGCTACATTAAGGTTCAGTTCAGTCGCTCAGTCATGTCCAACTCTGTGACTCCATGAATTGCAGCACACCAGGCCTCCCTGTCCATTACCAACTCCCAGAGTTTACCCAAACCCATGTCCATTGAGTCGGTGATGCCATCCAGTCATCTCATCCTCTGTCATCCCCTTTTCCTCCTGCCCCCAATCCCCCAGCATGAGAGTCTTTTCCAATGAGTCAACTCTTCACATGAGGTGGCCAAAGTACTGGAGTTTCAGCTTTAGCATCATTCTTCCAAAGAACACCCAGCACTGATCTCCTTTAGAATGGACTGGTTGGATCTCCTTGCAGTCCAAGGGACTCTCAAGAGTCTTCTCCAACACCTCAGTTCAAAAGCATCAATTCTTCAGCACTCAGCTTTCTTCACAGTCCAACTCTCGCATCCATACATGACCACTGAAAAAACCATAGCCTTGACTAGATAGAACATTAAGGTTAAATACTCAAAATTTATTGGAAAACTGAATTATATAAAGAAATGACAAACTAGATTCTAATAAAGTCATGTTATTTGAAGAGAATTAAGTGGATAGACATGAATAGTCCTGTACTGAGCCTAGAAAAAGGGAGTTAAAGAATAATCACATTGGTATTTATCCAGGAATGTTGAAAGAATGGTAGAGAGGGCATTCCAAGCTCTTCCAGAATCTGAGACACATACCCCGGTTAACACCTTTTCCCTGATTTCTGCTTAACAAGTACTTTTCATAAAGTTTGATGCTGTTGGATGTGTATACATTAGGATTGTTAGGTCTTCTTGGAGTAGTGACCCCTTGTTCATTATATTGTGTCCTTTATCCCTGATAACTTTCTTGGTTTGAAATCTGCTCTGATGAAAATTAATAGAGCCACTCCTTTCTTTTGATTAGTGTTATAATGGTATAATCTTCTCTGTTCATGTATTTTTAATCTACATGTGTCTTTATATTTAGTGTGTTTTTTGTAGACAACCACTTGTTTATCTTTTTATCTACTTTGGCAATCTTTGTCTTTTAATTAGTGCATGTAGACTATTGACATTCAATGGGATTATTGATATGGTTGGATTAATATCTATTTTATTTGATACTGTTCTCAATTTGTTGCCCATGTTCCTTGAGGCTATTTGTCCTCCACTTTTTCTGCCTTTTGCAATTTCAACTGAGCATCTTATATGATTCCATTTTTCTCTTTCTTGGGATATCAGTTATATTTTTCTTTCTTTTCTTTTTTTAGTGGTTGCACTAAAGTCAGAATACACATTTACAACTAATCAAGCTCATTTTCAAATAACACTATACAATTTCTTGGGTCATGTGAATGACTAATAATAAGAATAATCCTAATTCCTCCCTGTACTTTGTATCACTGATGTCACTCATTTCACATATTATATAAGCATGTTACATATATATATATATGTATATACACATACACACATCTATGTATGTATATGTGTGTGTGTGTGTGTGTGTGTGTGTGTATGATGTATAAGGGCTTCCCTGGTGGCTCAGACTGTAAAGCATCTTCCTATAATGCAGGAGACCCAGGTTCGATCTCTGGGTTGGGAAGATCCCCTGGAGAAGGAAATGGCAACCCACTCCAGTATTCTTGCTTGGATAATTCCATGGATTGAGGAGCCTGGTAGGCTACAGTCCACAGGGTCGCAAAGAGTCAGACATGACTGTTGTATTTCAAGATGTATATATATGATAGATACAAAAGCATTCATAATCAAATGTTCCTATTATTATTTTGAACAAGCTATTAGATCACTTAAGAAAAATAAAAAGTTTTATCATTATTCCTTCTTTGATGCTATTTCTTTTTTTATGTAGAGCTGAGTTTCTGATCTATGTCAGTTTTCTTCTTTTCAAAGAACTTTTAACATTTCTTCCAAGGCAGGTCTGCAGGCAATAGATTCCCTCAGTTTTGTTTGTCTAAGAAAGTCTATTTCTCAGTCATTTCTGAAGGGTTAATTCTTCAGAGTACAGAATTCTAGGTTGTTAGTTTTTTCCTCTCAAAACTTTTAATGTGTAACTCCACTCTCTTCCTGCTTGCATGGTTTCTGTGAAGTGAGATTGATTCTTGTCTCTGATCCTCCTTAGGTAAGGTGTTTTTCTTCTGTTTCTTTCAGTATTTTTTCTTTACTTTTGCTTTTCAATAATTTGCAAATATATGCTCAGCTGTAGTTTTTCTGAGACATTCATCTTGCTTGGTGTTCTCTGAGCTTCCTGGATCTATGACTTGATATCTGGCATTTGGGGGAAATTCTGTTATTGTTTCAGATATTTTTTCTCTTCTTTTTTCTCTTCTCCTTCTGGCATTTGTGTTACTCAGTTATACCTTTTGTAGCTGTCCAGAGACCTCAGATATTCTGTTCTGGGTTTTTTTTTTCCTTCAGTTTCTGTTCTCTTTGCTTTTCAGTTTTGGAGATTTCTATTGAAATAGCCTCAAGCTCAAAGATTCTTTTCTCAGCTGTGTCCAGTCTACTAATAAGCCCATCAAAGGCATTCTTCATTTCCATGTTTTTTTCATTTCTAGAATTTCTTTTGAGTTCTCTCTCAGGATTTCCATCTCTCTGCTTAAATTGTCTATCTGTTCTTGCATGCTATTTTATCCATTAGTGGTCTTACCATATTAATCTCACATACATATACGATTACATGTCCTAAGTCATACATACATATAATACGTGTTTTAAATTTCTTGTCTGACACTCAATAAATTGACTGACTTTAATAGCAAGATATTTGAAAAGATAAGTTCAAATAGAATTTATCTTCCTTGGAATCCAGCTGTAAAAAGCATAATCTAAAATGCTCTGTTGTTTGATCTTTAGTTTCTGTCTGAACTGACTCTCCATGTCAGCCTATTTTTTTTAGTGATGAGCAAGAAATTCCATTTACCATGGCTTTCCATACTCTGTCCTATGGCTTTTGTTTTCATTCAACATGTTATTTGTCATGAAATAACATGCTATTTGGGGCTGATTAGAGCTTGCAGTGTTTACATTTATTCCCAATTATATAAATTAGAGGGCTTCCCAGGTAGCTATGTGGTAAAGAATCCTCCTGCCAATGCAGGACATGCAGGTTCAATTCCTGGGTTGGGAAGATCCCCTGGAGAAAGAAATGACAACCTGCCCCAGTATTCTTGCCTGGGAAATCACATGGACAGAGAAGCCAAGTAGGTTACAGTCCATGGGGTCATAGTCAGACATGACTTAGTGACTAAAAAACAATATACAGGTTAGAAGTATTATAGCAAACCACCATTATGGAACTGTAAACCTCTTAAGCATCCTATAACAACAACAAAAAATGCTAAACTTAAAATCATAGTTACAACTGTACCAGGCTTACCATGAGGCCTGGAGTGACAACCTGAGGGAGGAACATGTGCAGGAAAGAAGGGGCTTCAGCCAGACACACACGAGAGGATTTTTGTTGCAGTGCTAGCTGGATGTGTGTGTGCAAGACCCTTCAACCAAGCCTCTATTTCCTCATTTATAACAATGTTAACAATTCCTACCTCACGAGACTGGTGTAAGGATTACATAACATGACATATGCCAAATGTATGGCACAGGGTCCTGGAGGATGAAATGAGTGAAGTCTTATTGAAGGGCTCATCTAGTATTCTCAGATCCTTCTAGTATTCTCAGGCCTTGACCTCTATGGGTGGGTCTAAAGCATCCCAGATTCCCACCCAGAGCTCCATTACAGTTTAGCTCAGGTACATTCCAGTATAAACACAAAGGGAGAAGAGGAGCCTGTATGGACAATAGTATAAAATAAGGAACAGGACGGTTGACTGCCAAAATGGAACAATTCTGAACTTCTTGTTAGAAAGCTACCTGTGTCCAAATTAACTTACAGGAAACTTGAGAGATATCACAATATAAATTGGCTTGATTGCACCTTCAGCTATTTGCCAGTGTCTAATGCTTTTCAGAGAGAGAGCGAGCGAGCGAGCGAGAGAGCGAGCAAGCGAGAGAGAGAGAGAGAGACTGAGAGAGAGAGAGAGAGAGGGCCTAACAGCTACTTTCCACAGCAGTAAGTCCTCATAAAGCATGCTCATGGCTCAGGAGGCTCTAGCTGACCAAGGGAGCAGATTGTCACACTGGTGGCTCATCACTAGCAGTTATGAGCCTAGTGCCTGGACTTGTACTTTGCATGCATTATCTCATTCAAACTTATAACAACCCCAGGAGGGACGAACCATTTCCTGCTGATTTTATAGATGAGGAAATAGGCTGGGAAGGTTAAGTACAATTGATAGGAGGAGGACGTGAGTGAAATTGGCAATTGAACATGGAGGGTGCTGGGAGGTTCTACTTTTTTCTAGAAAGGGTATCGTATTGCCAGTGGGGACCAACATAGCCTGCCACTGAGCAATCAATCATCATTCCAGATGGTTACCAGAGAGCAAGGTATCTGGGTGCCTGGGGCAGAGGAGCAGACTTCCTTCAGTCTTGTCCCTCCCATGCTCCTACTTTGTGGTCAGACCCTCGTTCTCTCTCCTTGGAGTGTTAACTACTCCCTGCCTGTTCTCCCAGCTTCAGCCCTCAATTCCTCATCCTGGCAAAGTCCTGACTGTTGGATTCCAACCTACTTTTTCCACTTTGTACCCTGGTTCTTGTCAGTGTGATCTCTTCCCAGCCTCAACAGTGTACTTCTGAGACAGACTGGAACCTGTGAAGAAAAGGCCAAAACCCAACTGCCGCCACTCTTATGGTGTAGGGAGCAAAAGCAGGGACTGAGCATGCACCCTGCACACAGCACCATCAAGCGGATGGGCAGACCACCTAAGCCAGCCCTGAAGCCTGAACCACCGATGGACCCCTACACTCACCCCATTTAAGAGACTGGACCAAAGCAACCCCCCAGCCCCCCGCCACCCCTCATGAGGGAGAAAGCAAGGGAAACTTTCTTGTTCTCACGCCCTCCTGCTGTAATTGAGTCCCAATAAAGCCTTGCCTGAAGTCCTTGTCTGGACACCCCTGAGCAACTTAACAGTAAGAGACCAAGAACCCAGGTCGGTTAACACTTCCAGTTCTTGCTTTCAATTCTCCTCTGGCCCTAAATCCTATCCACACAAAAATCTCATCTCTTCCATCCAGCCTTTCCAAACTCTCTGAGGCCATAGCATGGTGCTTTTCCTTCTGATTGGGCAGAACTTTTCTGGTGTAACATGTACACGTGACATTTAAGCAATTTGGGGTTGTTCATGATAATCGTTTTAGTGTTTTGTATTTGTGGTGAGGTTGTTGAACTCAAGGGACCAGATTCAGCACAGTGCGTGCAAGACCCATAGGGAGGCTCTGGCCTGGCACAGACATTGGAAAAAAAAAAAAAAAAGATTACATTTGCATGTTGACAGCACATGATTTTCTTTAGCTAGAAACTATCATAAGCAAGAATAACTAAAACAGGAAGCTGCTGGTTGTTCTTTCTTTGAGTCATGATTGGGCAGAACTTTTCTGGTGTAACATGTACACGTGACATTTAAGCAATTTGGGGTTGTTCATGATAATCGTTTTAGTGTTTTGTATTTGTGGTGAGGTTGTTGAACTCAAGGGACCAGATTCAGCACAGTGCGTGCAAGACCCATAGGGAGGCTCTGGCCTGGCACAGACATTGGAAAAAAAAAAAAAAAAGATTACATTTGCATGTTGACAGCACATGATTTTCTTTAGCTAGAAACTATCATAAGCAAGAATAACTAAAACAGGAAGCTGCTGGTTGTTCTTTCTTTGAGTCACATAATAAATCACAACATTATTTGCTGAGCTTTTGTGCTGTTAGCTCTGGGCACGGAAATTGCTAGGTTATGGCTCTGAAAGCCAAGGTCTTCTGGGTTGAAAATGAGACCGATCAGAGTCTGAGTCCTGGCTCCCCCCTTACTGGGTGACTTCACCGAATTCCTTAACCTCTTTGACTATTCCTGTTTTTATCTGGGAAGAAGTATTCTTTCCTCCTAGAGTTGTTATAAGGAATACTGAGAGATTGTGTATAACATAAGATTATAACCAAGCCATCAGAGATTGTGTGATGAATCAAATTGACAAGTTTCCATGACATACGTTGGGGACCTGGGACTGGGGTCTGTAGGGACACGGTGAGGAGACACAGGGCAGGACTAGAGTGGGCTGGACTGAGGCCAGGTGCTCAGCCACTTTGCCGAGAGTGGCTCTGCAGTCCAGGTGCGGGAACCAGGTGATGGGGAGCTGGTTGCCCCCAGACAGGGAAATGTGCCCCCTCTTCCCAGAGACCGCCCTTGTCTGACCTCAGCCGCAGGGTGAGACCTGTCTCACACAGGTGATCACTGATCAGGCCCTCGGTCACTCATGACTGGCCTCTCCTCAGCCCTCATGTTCCCAGCTGGGCAGCCCTCAGAGACAGCCTCTGATTGGCCAGAACCTGGCAGAGAGCAGGCATTCAGCACATACTGGCTTTTATTGGACATTCCCAAGTACATACTTTCCAAGAATAAAAGAAGAAAGACTTCTTTCTAGACTGACGTGTTAACTAGCAAATGGACAATTAAGACGATGCAAGAAAGTCATTGGCAAAGGTCCAAGAAGCTGCCTTTCTTGAACTCCTCACAGAGGTGCAGTGGGTCACATTTTTGGACAACCATTACGTAGCTCAGGGCAGATGGAAGAACAACAAGTACAAAAGAGAACTTGATTTGAGCAAGACTTTTGACTTTGTTTAGCCACTGTTTACTGGATACCATAGTAGCATGCCTTGGCCTGCTGTGGTGCGTGAGGTGCCTCGTTCGTCAGCCAGTAAGGGTGAATGGAAATATTTGAGGGTAAAAGCCTAATCATTTTAAGACACATCAAAACAAAAGCAAGGAGGGAAGCAATCTGGCCCTCACAGTTGATGAGAATTCAGCATCTCTGACGAGGCTGGGCTGTCAGCAGGGGAAGAGCAGGGCCCCGAGGGAGCAGAGGGCCTGTTGCTGACGCTGGACTGACCCCACCAGGAGGCAGCTGCTTGGTCGCTGGCCTCCCTGTTGATTGAAGCAGCAGCAGGGGCCTGTGTTTGGTTTACCCAAGTAGAGGAACGGAGCGTTCCCTGTTGAGCAGAACAGCGGCTGACCCGGCTCCCAGCAGAGGCAGCTCAGGGCACTCTAGCCGTGGGCAAGAGCAGAGGCTGATGGGGCTCCACCACCCACCAGGGAGCCCAGTGTCAACCCCTGTATCCTCCCTTTAATGAGAATACCACCACATAAGGAAGAGGTGTTTCTCTTCCTTATTTTGAGACTGTTAACACCTCCTGGTTGTACTTCTAAAAATTAATAAATTGTGGTGGCACAAGCAGAAATCTTGCAAGAAATCTATTATGTTTTTGCAGCTCCATCATTCCTTACCAGCACACAGAAGTCTTAAAAGTGGCCCACCTTTTCTCCTCCTTCCTCATTTTTTGTTTCCATCCCGTCTTTCTTTTCTCTATTCATTTGTGTCTTCTTTTCCCCTCTTTCCCCTCCTTTCTTCTCTTAAAAATAAAAGATGATCACGATCTGTAAGGAGTTCACAAGTTGGACTCTGCCAGGGTTGGGTTAATTCAGCAGCACAAGGAAATCACTAAGGATCTAGGTTCTTTCCATCTTTTCCCTGTGTTCTTGGAGACAGCTTTACTCCCAGGCCAGCTTCTTTCTTTGTCATAAAACGGGACCTTCTGTTTTAGGCTGCTAAGGAGATGAGTGGAGAAAATAGGTCAAAAGGCTACGGGGATACTTCCCTGGTGGTCCAGTGGTTAAGTACCCACCTGCTAATGCAGGGACATGGGTTTGATCCCTGGTCCGGAAAGATTACACATGCTGAGGGGCAACTAAAGCCCCTGAACCACAACTACTGAAACTCGTGCACCCTAGAGCCTAAGCTCTGACAAAAGAAAAGTCATTGCCACGTGGGGCCCTCACACAGCAACGAGAGCAGCCCCTGCTCACCGCAGCTAGAGAAAGCCTGCACACAGCAACAAAACCCAGCACATCCAATAAATAAATAAATATTAAAAAAGAAAAGAAAGACTATCGGAGTGTAGGGACTATGGAGCACTGGAGCAAATGACCTTGCCGAAGGCTTTCAAATACAGAGCAATTTTCTTCCTGTTGCTTCAAAATACTTTGTTGTTAGAGAAAGGAAAAGGGTATCCTGGATATTCTGAAATAACTGCTTTGTGAGTAAATATATTGTTGCAAGCAGTCAAAACATTGCTATTGCTCCAGTTCTGCAGAGGTCAGCTCTGAGCTGCAGGAACAGGGAGATGGGCCAGAGATCAAATATGCGTGAAGCGTCCTCAGTCCTCGCCTCTCTGCCACGCCACAGCTGCTGGGAACCCTGTGGCTGCCCAGGCACAAGCTTGGCTTCCTCCCTCTCATCCTGAGCTTCCTTGGAGTTTTGGGGTGCTGTCTTCTCCTTTCGTGCCCTCTCACCACCTGGCACAGATGCTCACTCTGGACAGCACCCCGTCCACCACATTCATAGCATGAAGTTGCACACTCACAGCCTAGTGTGCATCAAAGATGGATCCTCTCATCGTCCCCTCCTAACCCAGTTTCTCATTTCCAGCGGTTCTCAACGTATGGCCTGCAAACCAGCAGCATCGGCAGCACCTGGGACCTTGTAAGAAATGTACATTTTTAGGTCCCACCCCAAAACTGCTGAATGAGAAACTCTGGGGGATGGGACCCAGCAATTTAAGTCTTAACCAGTCCTCCAAGGGATTCTTATGCCTTTGGATGTTTGAAAGCCACTGTCCTAAAGCCTCTGCGGTGTTTAGAGACCAACAAGCTAAATGTTGGTTTTTAACCCTGGCTACATGCCGAGGTCCAGCCCCGGTGGATCCAGGGTGATTCGAAGGGGAGACGGCATGGGTGAGGAAAAACTTATTTATTTAGAAATATAAGAATAGATTAGGAAGAAATAGTATAGTAGGAAAATTAAGTGGAGAAAAGAAGGCTGAATAACTTGGTTTACGTGGAAAGCCAATAAAGTTCCGGACAAGGAGCTTGCACCATCTACGTGGGGCCACCGGCGTCCACTTGAATCTCTAAGGGTGCCCCGCCCTGGGCTCCCTTTCGCGCAGAACTTAAGAGCCGGGACAAGTAAGTAGACATGGCGAGCCTCCACACCCCAGATGGGAATTCAGCCAGAAATCAGAAAGACACGAGGGAAGCCAGTCCAGCAACTGGCTTCGGCTTCTATTGTTCTTCAAGGTCTTTTGTACCCTTTTTACACAGAGATCAATGGATAATATATAAAATTACGCAGCGTCAGCAGCCCTGACTCTTATTGAGACCAGGCTTTTCTCTCTGCATACCTAGATGTATACACAAGCCTTAGGTGATTTACATCATCTTCTGGCCAAAGGGCCAATTAACATTTTATGGCTCTATTCTGATAAGGGTTTGTTAACCAGAAGACTTGTGTTAATTAACTCAAAAGTCTAGTGTTGCTAACATCAAAACTACAATGTATCTTTTTCCATATCCCATTTACATTGATTAACATCTTTCCAGGTGCCTAGAGAATAAGGAGGTCTGGCAGCAATCATGGAGTCAACAGTGAAATCCTGTCACCAATAGGATTTTTAACTCTTAGAAAAGGTTTTGTAACTTTAAGATACTTAAGCTTTGTGCCCACCCTCACAGTTGGTGGCTGTAAGGTCCACGGAACCTGTTAGGCAAGTTAGAGCGTTTAAAGTTAGAGCGTTTTCAGAGGGGGTTGAGCTGAAACACTCCTTTCAAATGCAGAAGACTAAAGCCCTGAGTCGGAGAAGGCAATGGCACCCCATTCCAGTACTCTTGCCTGGAAAATCCCATGGATGGAAGAGCCTGGTAGGCTGCAGTCCATGGGGTCGCTAAGAGTCGGACACGACTGAGCGACTTCCCTTTCACTTTTCACTTTCATGCATTGGAGAAGGAAATGGCGACCCACTCCAGTGTTCTTGCCTGGAGAATCCCGGTGACAGGGAGCCTGGTGGGCTGCCGTCTATGGGGTCGCAGACACGACTGAAGCAACTTAGCAGCAGCAGCAGCAAAGCCCTGAGTCAACTTTTTTCAGAGAAAGTCAGAAGAGTGGAAAAAGCAGGCAGATTCTTATTTTTGGGGTACATGCTCAGGAAATACCAGGGGGAACCCCCAAGACCCAAACTGCCTTGCCATCTGAGTCTCTGCCGTGTGTCCCCATCACGGGTGGGATTCCTCGCGCTGGCTCCCGGCAGCTACACATTCGTGTCATCTGAGAGGCTTAGTGCCCCCGACCCTGACTGCTCCCATGCATATGGGATTGGTCTGGTGTGTAGCCCAGGCTTTGAAATTTTAAAAAGTTCCTTGGATGATTCTGAACTGCAGCCAAGGTTGAGAATCACTGATCTAAACAAATATGAAGGAAGACAACATACTGTAAATGAGTAGACATCCAAAAGTGAGACAACTGACAAACTATTTAAGGGGGGGAAAAAGGTTAATATGAGAGGTTAAACTGTCATTCCAGACCCAAAGAAAGGCAATGTCATAGAATGCTCAAACTACTGCACAATTGCACTCATCTCACACGCTAGTAATGCTCAAAATTCTCCAAGCCAGGCTTCAGCAATACATGAACTTCCAGATGTTCAAGCTGGTTTTAGAAAAGGCAGAGGAACCAGAGATCTAATTGCCAACATTTGCTGCATCACTGAAAAGGCAAGAGTTCCAGAAAAACATCTATTTTTGCTTTATTGACTATGCCAAAGCCTCTGACTGTGTGGATCACAATAAACTGGAAAATTCTGAGAGAGATGGGAATACCAGACCACCTGAGCTACCTCTTGAGAAACCTATATGCAGGTCAGGAAGCAACAGTTAGAATTGGACATGGAACAACAGACTGGTTCCAAATAGGAAAAGGAGTACATCAATGCTATATATTGTCACCCTGCTTATTTAACTTATATGCAGAGTACATCATGAGAAGCGCTGGGCTGGAGGAAGCACAAGCTGGAATCACGATTGCCGGGAGAAATATCGATAGCCTCAGGTATGCAGATGACACCACTCTTTATGACAGAAAGTGAAGAAGAACTAAAGAGCCTCTTGATGAAATGAAAGAGAAGAGTGGAAAAGCTGGATTAAAGTTCAACATTCAGAAAACAAAGATCATGGCACCCGGTCCCATCACTTCATGGCAAATAGATGGGGAAAGGGTGGAAATAGTAGCTGACTTTATTTTTTGGGCTCCAAAATCACTGCAGATGGTGACTGTAGCCATGAAATTAAAAGATGCTTACTCCTTGGAAGGAAAATTATGACCAATCTAGATAGCATATTCAAAAGCAGAGACATTACTTTGCCAACAAAGGTCCATCTAGTCAAGGCTATGGCTTTTCCAATAGTCATGTATGGATGTGTGAGTTGGACTATAAAGAAAGCTGAGTGCCAAAGAATTGATGCGTTTGAACTGTGGTGTTGGAGAAGACTCTTTAGAGTCCCTTGGACGCAAGGCGTCCAACCAGTCCATCCTAAAGGAGATCAGTCCTGAGTATTCATTGGAAGGACTGATGCTGAAGCTGAAACTCCAATACTTTGGCCACCTGATGTGAAGAGCTGACTAATTTGAAAAGATTCTGATGCTGGGAAAGATTGAAGGTGGGAGGAGAAGGGGACGACAGAGGATGAGATGGTTGGATGGCATCACTGACTCAATGGACATGAGTTTGAATAAACTCTGGGATTTGGCGATGGACAGGGAAGCCTGGTGTGCTACAGCCCATGGGGTCACAAAGAATAGGACACTACTGAGCGACTGAACTGAACTGAGAAGTATAACAACAGAGATGATCTGTTTTAGACACTGTGACAGATAACCCACTCCTATGATTTAAATTAGGCTGAAAAGCTCATTACCTCTTTTGGGAATGAGTATATACTGATGGGTTTCTAACTTCATGTAGAACATGAAAAGTTCTCTTTACTGCTTCAAAACACACAGCTGACTATGTTATGAGACACTTCCATCATTTAATACGTTCTGTCACTGTCCTTTTCCTTTTTCACAGTTTGGATGGCAGGTACTTGAGCTTGAACTGCCAACAGAAAACGTCAAGTTATCATCAGACGTCTGATGGCCTCTGTCAGAGTCCCTTTAGAGCAGAAGGCCCTCCTGCTGGAAGTAAGCTCAAAGAACAAAAGGCATCCATGGATGATTTTAACCAAAGAGGAAACACGAAAACAAGCCTCTTCTTAAAGGAGAAACATGGAACCAGAAATGAGTCTTCCTTTAAGAGCCTGGGAATTTTAATTTAGTAAAACTAAGGAATCACAGAAAATTTGTAACCCAAGTAAGTTCATGAATTATCTTGATTTAGAATGAGACATAGAATGTAATTAGTTATGTCACAGCAAGTTAGGCTAGAATCAAACGTTTCAATTCCATCAGGTCATACTCTCTCAACTTTTTTGTAGGCTGTATATACCAAACATCCAGGTAGATATGACCACAACCCAAAGTACAGTCATTTAATCTCTTTCAACATAGAAATCCCAATCCTGTATTTGTGTGGTTAAGATCTGCTAACACATCATTGAGGTTGCACAAGGTCATAAAACATGGCTACTGTAGAACTCAGTGGTCAATAGAGGTTCACTGATTGTACTTATTGTTTGTACTTACTGATAATTGCTTAAGAAGAAACTCACGGTGAATCTCCAAGTTTTTCTTCCATGCCTAATGGAAGAGGATTCCGTTTTCATGTTAAAATCTCAGAATAGTTTGTCAATAAAAAAGGGCAACTTGTCTTTCTTCTGCAACAGCTCAATATAGATGTTAAGTTTCCAAACCTTAACTGTATGAACAACTTGGTTTTGACAGTTAGGCAATAACAAAGCAAATTCAATTACTGTTATTTTCGCTTGAGCCTGGGCTATGGGCAAATCAGACCAAAATGAATTCAAAGTTCAGTGTGCACCAGGCACTCTCCTCATATTCTGATTTAGGCAGTTTGGGGGGCGGTGTTCAGAAGTCATCATTGAACAAGCAACAGGTGGGTGAAATACGGATCTTAACAATCAACAACGATAAAGTAGGGTTCTTTTTTTAGGTGGCTTCCCTTCAGGTTTTTCTCTACTTGCCAATTTGTCTATAATGAATTACCTGGTTTATTTCTTCATTTAGTTTAGTAAGGTTTATAAGATATTTCTCAGTTCACTCTGACTTAACTAGGCAAATACCTCTTCCTTATTCTCCCCTTCACCTCTAATCCCACTCTCCGTAACTGATTCCAACTCTCCCTAACACTGACAGTTCTTCCTAGCGCTGGGTCTGCTCATGGGGCTTTAGAGACATGAGCTAAGGTGAGCCACACAACTCTCTGAGGTGGGCTTGTCGCTGTGATCATTTTACAGAAGAGGAAACTGAGGAAGAAGGTTAAGTCACTTTCTCAAGATCACGCAGCTAGTAAGCGGTCCAGTGCCGGAATTCTGAATTCTTATGGAAAATCCCATGGACGGAGGAGCCTCGCAGGCTACAGTCCACGGGGTCACAGAATCGGACACGACTGAGCGACGACACACACACACACATGCTCTGTATACATACACAATCTCTGTAATACTGCCCAGATGCCCTTTGGCACTGCCTCACCAGTTTGATAGGTTTAATGAGACAGCTCTTCCATGATTTACTTTGAAATTCTCTACTAACTGAGGTTGAACATCTTTTCATAGATTCGCCACACAGGCCTTCTTCTATAAACTGTTTATCCATATCCTTTAGCACATTTCTCTACGGAATACATTTTCTTATTAATTTGCAAAAAAATCCAATCCATGTGTATTCTTGATATGAATCCTTTGTTTTTAAACTCCAAATATTTTCTCACAATCTATTACCTTATTTGCAGCTAATATGACAATGGAATCATACTGGACAAACTATTAGAATTAGATAAGGGATTTCAATAAGGTTGCTGGATGTTAAGTGTCAAAATAAAAATAGCATCCCTACAGACAGATAACTCATAGCAGAAACAAAACCTAGTTTACCTAGGAATAAACTAATAAAAGAGGTATGAAACTAGGAGGGAGAAAACTATGAAACTTTATTGAGGGACATTAAAAACCCTAAATAAAACAGAGAGACAGTTCATATTCATAGATGAGTAAGCTTTTCAACTGTTAATTCTCAAATTAATCTACAAATTCAAAGCAAGTCCAATAAAAATATTAACAGTGTTTTCACTGAACCTGACACACTGATTATAGGATTCATAGGGAGGATGAAAAAGTCACAAAGAGCCAAGGTGAATTTGAAGAACAATGCAATTACCTCACCAGACATCAAGACTTACACAGCTATCCAGGAATGAAGACAATATGGTACTGGCTCAGGGAGCAACCACTAACAAAATGAGGAGGGAACCCGGAAACTTAGCATGCACACATGGAGAACGAGGTGCTGTGTGAGGCAAGGACAGGCTCACCCCAGAAGAGAATAGGCACTCTCTTTTGGTTCTAGCACAGTGTCAGTGAAAAATTTCAAAAGCCATCAAAAAAGTGAGAAAATAGTTGAAAATTGGGTTATGGTTTACCCAAACACTGGGCATTCAGTCCCGTCTGGAGGTTTCTCAAGCTTCTTAGAAGCAAACTCATGGAATTCTAAGAAAGGGCAGAGCAAACACCTCAGCTGATAACTTACAGGAGACTTCAACACGTGTATTTCGGTACTTCTTCTAATTTAAGGCTCCCTAGGCTGGATGGCGGATTCTGTACTCAGAAATGGTGAGAAGTGAAAGTGTCATGGTTTGAAATTTATGAAATACAGTATTAGCAAAGAGGGCCTCTATGGAGACTGCTCAAATAACATACTTGGAGTGGGGAGATAATGTCGGAAATATTATACCCTTGACCTCTTTTCCCCAAGGCCCCATCTGTCAGCATTCCTCACATCCTTGCTCTGGGATAGAGAAGAGCAACTGAAGTTTACCCAGACAGAAGCTTCCCTGTACCAACAAAATCCTAGTCAGCTATTCTAGAAAGAGTGGGGGGAAAAAAAAGTAACTTAAAGCATTTCTTTAGAAGTTAATGATAAAAATGTAACTATGGAAACAAATTATTCCCACACAACCTATATTTTTAAGTAATTTATTCCAATAGAAATATTTCAGAAAACTGTACTTAAATTCAAGTTAGCTTATCAAACACACTTAAGATCTCACGCTCACATTTGCATATTAAACAGAAATCAAAAGTGAGAGAGGAATCAAGCTGCACGTCACTCCAGGAGGTCATAGTGCAAAGGAGTACTTCATCTTTAGTACCTCAAGTTAACCGGGATGGAGGAGTAAAAATGGCTTGTGTTTTCCTGTATGTTATCATTATTGGATATTCATCCCCAAAGATGCCTTTATCTCCTTTAGAGTACACTGTGAATGAGTTCCCCACCCCCTCCCCACACATACATACTTCGGTCAGCTGTAAAACAATGGATCTGTCAATAATCAAGGTGTAGAAACTCTTGACTCTGGTGACTTATTATCAGCTACTCTGTCAGATTTAGTAAGTCAATAATTATTGGACTATCTTCTGTGAATAGTTTTAATAGGAGATATCTTCATGGGAAAATTGATATTTGTTACCTGGTATCTAAAGCATAGCTAATTATGAAACTTTCTACCTGTCTTTTAAAAAAAAAAAAAAAAAAGCTCAATCCCAAAGCATTCCTTTCATTATGTATTCCTTTAATCCCATCACCACTTTGCAGTCCAAATGACTAGAATCAAACTTTAAATCCTACTAATAACCTTCAAGGACCAGTTAATCCCTTCATTTGGCTTTAAACACTAAATTTACTTGCCTCCTCTAGAACATACTAGCCCTTTACAAAACGTGAAGAGAGCATTTTGACGCAGTATCTTCAGACCTTGCAGTAATCTCAGAGAAGCAAAATGCTTCCGCACTTTGTTTTCACTGAGAAAGCTAGCTTAGTCTCTCAACTCTTCTCTTTAATTTATACCTTGTCGTCATTTTCACTCTCCTGACAGTATCTTCAAGTAAACACTAAATGGTAGGTGAAGCAACTGCTTGTTGTTCTCAGTCCTGTTTAACTGTAAGAATGTACTGAACTAAATCTCACTTCTGGGCAAAGGAACTCTCATTTCAGGATTTTAGTAGCTTTTATAGAACCCAAACAAATATTTCTGGCTGTACTGTATTCTTTTAAGGATTTTCTGAAAGGACTGATAATTAAATCTATGCTCAAAACAACAATTTCAACAACACAAAATAAAAATAAACTCAGCTGGATGGATGTTCTTCAAAGTTGCTCTTAGGTGTGTTCATCTAAAGGCTGATTTAGAGGGTTTATTTTTAGTCTTCTACCCTGGAAGGAGAGGAGCCGGGAAGGAGCTTGTCTGAAAAGACTCAAAGCCAAGGAGGAATGCGACAATAACCTAGAGCGATTTGCACACATTTTCTTAGACTTGCTGTGAGCAAGAGTAAGCTGGTGGAGAGAGGAATAGCACACACTCCCGAAATAAGAGGAGTAAGAGGACAAATGATTATTGTCACACTCGATGCCCTAAAGTTGGTCTTCAAATTGATAAGGCACTGAGCAAATTTTCCCCACACTACAACTGGAGATACCAGTGTAATGAAATAGCTTTCAGAAAGCTTAAAAGTTTGCTCACACAGCTCTCTTTTGTTACAGATCCTCTCAATAGGGGGAAAAAAAACCAAAACAAGTCACCTTAGACACAAGCCATTTTTAAGGAAGCAAAACCAAAAAAGGTTAACTTCACACAGAAAATTATTATCATCAATGTGTTAAATAACAATGTTTGTTACAAGAAAACAGAATACTACTCTGGCTGTAAAATTATACATTTACTATGCTTGAAAAAAATAATATAAAAGAAGAGACAGAAAATAAAAGCAAACCCTAAAAGACCACTGAAGAAGTCAGACAGACAGACTCACCACTTGCTTTGTATCACCTCATCATGCACCAGCAGTACTACTGTTCCACCAGGACACAGTCAAATTCATTTTCATTTTCAAAAAGGGATCCAATTATTTCAAAAGCCTTTGAGGCAGATGATTTTTAAAAAAACTGATATTATCCTCTGTTAACAATACTGGTACCTCTTGTTTGCAAAAAAAGACAATATGGTGGTTTAAAAGAACATTGAAAAGGACCGTGTCTCAGAAAATGGGAAGGAAATCAAGAGTGGAGAGTTAATGGGTTAAATCTACTATTATTGATTTTTAAACTAATACCAAGTCCTGTAGTTTTGTTTTTAGCAGTAAAGTCATCTATAACTACAGATTTAACCTAAAAAAAAAAAAGCCTTCTGCTCAAATCATTTGGCCAAGTGAATTCTAGTAATCCTAAGAGAGCAATAGGCCAGGCTGCTCTTGGCGGGCCCTGGTTTCAACTAACATACAAGGTGTATACACTAGAGACTGTAAACATTTTTCCTTTCTGTAACAGTGCACATTGGACTCCTTTATAAACCTTCTAGAAGAGAAATAAAGCCACTTACAGAAACTCTGCAGCTACAAACACCCTAAGTTCTCGACATACAGAAAGATACAATACCAAAACAGTCCATACAGAAGGTAGCACAACAGTCATATGGCATTTTCTGCACAGGAAAACATTTATCATTGAAGCATATGCCTGGGGAGGAAAAAAAAATACTCAGACTCAAATTGTTTGGATCCCTTTTTAAATGTTTACACAAATAATATTTACACAGTGAAGAAAATGTAATAGGAAGGTGTGTTTGATTGGTTCTTTAAATTTTTACAGTTTGGAGGTTATGGTAAAAATAATGTCTCTGAAAAAAATAAGCAGAACTCACACACAGAGGGGGCATGAGACCAAAATCAGAGCTCCTCAAGGTCATCATACAGTTATTTTTATAGTTGCATTTTAAAAACTGTTAGAGGTTACCTTTGCATGAAAAATAAGCTTCCATATTCAAACAGTTAAATGAGATGTGCCTCAAATTGTATTTTGGTTGGTATTATACTGCTGCACCAGGCTGGATAATATACCAATCATTATGCTTATCAAAAACTAGCTTAAATTTAAATTATAACGGAATTTCCAATGAGTTTTTCTTGACTCAGAGAGAAAAAAATGGGCTTAATATTGGTGAAAATTTCAAGCTTGTGAGGTGCTAGTTTACAAATTTATTAAGGGTAGGCCTAGTAAGAGGAGAAAAATTTAATCTTCTCACTAACACGATGCCTAAATATTTAATATTGTAGTATTTATTTTTGCCTGAATTATTATTAGGTCTCATTTGGTGAATTCTAAGATCAAAAATTCACCCACACTATTTTAATTCACTTCTCCTACTGGTCTTCTCTTTGCTTCAAATGCTAAAGTAGCCTTAAAAAGCAATGAGCAAGCTTTTGAATGGACAAATCTAAAGACAAGAAAACAATGGTGACTTCCGTTGCACAGTTCAGAGTTTTAGTCAGTCAGAGGCCACAAATCTATGTGTGGTCTAGTCACCAAATCTGAACACTGTTCTCACTCTGCACAAGCAGCCTTGTATTTAGCGCTGAAAATATCAAACACATCTTCCAGTTGAGCGCTCTCTTTGGCAAAACTGTGCTGTCAGGCTCTGACTTCCAGCTGCCCATTTTCAGCAATACGGTTAGCCTACCACTTAATCTACTTTAGCTTATTTATGACAAACAGACAAGGTAATAAAAAATCCACAGGGTTCTCATCCACATGTGTTTTAAAAAGCACATACACTGTTAAAAACACTTACTTCTAAAGAGAAATAAACAAGTTAAGAAAATTAAAACAAAAGTCAGATGTGCAAGGTCTCAGAGTAATACTGCTATGCTGGTTATGCAGACAGAGTCTTCTCCATGCCCAGCGTGGGCTGTGCTGAGAGGTCTCAGCCACGTTCTTGCCCTCGCCAGCTCATGTAATTTTCCACAAAACCAGAAATAATGGTATTTCTAACTGTACTATGTGGGAAAAGTATTTGAACTCTTAATATACTTTTCAAACAGAAAACAAAATTCAAAAATTTAGCAATCTGAGAAAGCTCTTCTACGTTCCAAATGGATATACTTTTAGTTAATTATTCTAACAAGCAATAGTTTCTATGTAAGTTTCAGGGATTCAAGGATGAAATACTTATGATTAAAAAGGAAAAGGATAAAATTCCCCTAGAATACAATCTGAAAGTTTTTATGTGAGGCCCAAAGTAACAGAAATCTATTAGAAGTTATCAGTCAAAAAGCACTTCTTACTCTGGGCCATAGGTGAAATTCATGCTGCCTCATGAGTTTATAACATCCAACACACAGCCTTTGTTCAAGTGCCTTTTTTTTTTGGTTAAAACTCTAAGGCATTTCACCTTCAAACTTTTTTTCCTCCTTTTTTTAAACTCAACATTTATTTTGGAAGTTAAATGCATTATTGCATAAAAGAGCTCTCATAAAACTCTCTTGATCAACTATTAACAAAATATGGTTTCATGGTAAGGACCTATAGTAAATTTTGAGAAAAATGTTTGTGATAAAGGAAAGTTAAGTAGGAAGGAAAGTTTTGATACTCAAAATTTCCAGCCTCTCAATCTTTCACCTTTTTCCCTTTGAAAATTATTCTATATCACTTATAATAAAGTACATACATGCATACAAACACATGTAGGTTCTCTTTTAAACAAATGTGATCCTGAATCTCATACTGAACAAAAATAATGAAAACAATAAAAAAATAACTGGCATTGTGCACATTAACACTGTAAAAGAAAATATCCTAATAAAATATTGATACATCACCCTTGATGATAAAAATCACCTGTGAGTGACAGAAGGGCTAATCCACTTAAACTTGAAAAGTGTAGTTATTGTAAAATCGTCTTAGAAAAGTTTAGGTTGGGATTACAGGTCTCTACTAAGCAGATCTGTGGTCCAACAATGAATTCATATAGAAGGCCAAACTTTAAACCCAGTTAAAAACAACCATGTTTTCTGGAGCCCACTTGAAAAAACGTCTGGCATGTGAACACTCAGCCTTTATACCTCCAGCAGGAAATAATGTACCCCATACAGTACCAAATTTCAGAAGTTTAGTGTTAAAAAAAAACAAAACTCCCCTATCCAAAACAAAACAACCCCCTAACCCACCCCAGTCCCAAACAAACCCCAACAACTCACATTATTAACATTTCTAATTCCTACACTCTTGCTATGAGAAAGCGCGTTGAGGCCGCTGACTCATGGAGGCTTAAGCAAACCTTTTGGCGAGGCGGCTGGTAGAACCCTACTAAGCTGAAACATCTTCACACTTCAGTTCAAAACCAGCTCCTGATGTGACCCATAAGAAACATGTTTTTCCTTTTAAAGTGTATCTAAAAAAAGGCGATTCCCCCCTCCAAAATTAGTACAAAGTTAAAAGAAACGCAAATTAGCTACTATCTGTTCCAAGCACAGCACCGCCAGGAGATTCACACGCACTATTTGGTGTTTGGTGGTGGTTTTCCTTTCACTCTATTAAGGCAGTGGTTTCCACAGGTCAGTTCAGAGATGAGAAGCATGGTCCATGGCAGTTTGTTTTACAGCTCTGATGTGTTCCCTGGGAATATCTCACTTCGTTCCCTGAAATTAGTGCTTTTTTGGTTCAGGACTCCAGAGGCTGAGACGGAGCCTCTGGGCTCTGCCTGGCACAGGATTGGTTTGTAGCTGGCACTCTTTCATCAGGTCCTCTCTTTCACTTAGGGTAACAGTTCACCTTGTTCTTTACCACGTTTTTACTCAAAGTCATCAAGTTTGTAGGAACCTAAAAAATATAAGCATTACAAACTGATAGTATTTGAAAGGTGTTCTTCAAAGTACTATTTCTTATCTTCCCTTGTCATTTTAAGTAAGCCCAGAGGAATTTGATAGAAGGTACTGTAATTGTTTACAAATAATGGATAAAATATACTAGAACATTTCTGAGAGAAAAACCACTGAGATAAGTTAATACTCTTTCCAGTAAATTGAAATGTAGCTGGTAAAATGGGCAGAGACAATACCTTTCTTGTCTAACACAGGGGAGCTCAGCAGACATTCGCTGAGTGAATAAATGAATGAATGAGGAAAGAGTAAGTATGGCTCTAGTAGGTGTGAGATTCCAGACACACCTGTCATCATTTATTTTCTCATTATATGTATTACAACGAATTCCTACGTGCAAACTTTAAAATCAGCATAATTTTATAACAGACATTACTAAGAATTTCTTTGTGAAATCATCATGAAATGAGTAGAAAAGAATAAAACTCATCACTAGATAAATTCTAATCTGACACTTTATAACTCTGAAAAATCTATAGCTTATATAACAGTTGGATGCTAATAGACTGGATCAAATTTAATTCAATTTCAAGTCTAAAATTCAACAATAATTCTTATAAATATATTTTGTTTTTAAAAATTAGTTGATGGGTCATCTAGTTAAGGACTAAAGAGGGTTTTGCCATGTTGAAAAAAATGCTCTTAACTTTTACTACCAGTTTTCCAAAGCTGTGCTGGTAGAGATATTCATGTACCAGTAGTCATTGCTGTGTCCTTTAAAAGAGTTTAATAGTTCTCTCTCTCTTTTTTTAGTTGTGGCATGCAGACTCTTAGCTGAGGCATATGGGATCTGGTTCCCTGACTAGGGTTCAAACCCCCTGCACTGGGAACATGGAGTCTTAACCACTGGCCCACAAGGGAAGTTAAAAAGAGGTTAACAGTTCTTTAACAACCTTTTCCTGAAAACCGAGGATACTAAAAAAAGGATTAATCTCTTACACTCAGCTTCTGAATGAAAAATTATTTGATGATGTAATCATAAGTGAATTGTAAGTAAAATACAGTATGAACTGATGAGTACTTAAAGTATAAATTCTCGGGTCTGGTTATAAGAAATTCATATTTAAATAAGGCAAAATTTTCATTTCCTCCTAAGTTGCCTGACAATAGTTTAAGATGTTGTATTTGAGTTACAGTCTTCTACTGAAAGTTTTGAAATTTCATGGCTTCAATTTATAAATTTGCTACTTCTCTCATTCCTCTAAGTATAGCAACAAACAAACTGAAAAAACAAAACCAAACCATTTATACACATCTGGTTAACTTTTTCAGCAGGAAGATCCACTAACACAGTGAAAGAAACTGAATCTCTATGCTGGTATGCATACACTCTCTAGATTAATCTTGAAATCTTCAGATTAAAAAAATGATACAATACTTTATGGCCACATTTAAAGAAAATGTATGCATGCAACTGAATCCTGAAGACCTTGGTTTAGGCAAAAGGAGGTCTGTTTCCTTCATTCTGTCCCAGACACTAATTTGACAAGGGCAAGGATATAATTTCTGCTTTATTATTTTTAAAACAAAAATTATAAGAGAACAAAGTCCATTCCAACAATATTTAAGAAGAATGCATCTACAGAACGAAGACAGACTTTGTGTCTTAGATCCACCATTTAAAAATTTTGTTTGTTTTACTTTTTTTATTTGTTTGACCCTGTTGAGATCATTTATTAGCATTTTTAAGCCTTTGTTTTTTCCTATACCAAAGAAGCAGTTATAACTTAGGTCCTGATAGCACATGGTCAGAGAAGGCAATGGCAACCGACTCCAGTACTCTTGCCTGGAAAACCCCATGGACGGAGGAGCCTGGTAGGCTGCAGTCCATGGGGTCGTGAAGAGTTGGACACAACTGAGTGACTTCACTTTCACTTTTCACTTTCACGTATTGGAGAAGGAAATGGCAACCCACTCCAGTGTTCTTGCCTGGAGGATCCCAGGGACGGCGGAGCCTGGTGGGTGCCATCTATGGGGTCACACAGAGTTGGACACGACTGAAGCGACTTAGCAGCAGCAGTAGCAGCAGCACATGGTAAAAAACACATTTATAAGTTTATAAACTTCTACAATGTATTATATAGTTCAAAATTAGCTACTGATGATATTTACCATATACTTCTGTATTCCAGTACCTACAGGCAATAAACTTTTCAACTAAAAACTGGCCAAAAAGAGTGTAGAAACTTTTAACTCCAGTTATATTTATGTCTGCCTTACCAATTCATTGTTCAACTGTAAATCGGCAGCAGGATTTGGGGTAAACACCCCTATGGATTCATTCCTCTTTGCAGCCGAGTTAGACCATCATAGACCTCTTTGAGGTAGATCATCTTTGTTTCAGTAAAATAAAAACAAGAAAAAGTCCAAATCGTTTTGGGTTTCACTGCAAGCATAGGAACCCACATAAAATTGTCAACAGAACAAATAGAGATGCATCAGAATAATTTTTGGCAAGGTAACATCAAATTTTTAACCTCTGAAGCTGCGTTTCCTTGCCTCTCATTCCCATTCTTCTGACACAGGCTGCATCTTCCTATTTTGAACACCTTAAAGCTTGTTTCACCTTCAAGGTCTTTGCACTTCCCTTCCATTCACCAGAACTCTGTTCTCCCTTATCTTCATGCAGCCCTTCCTTCCTGTCATTCACGTCACTGTCATTTCCTTAGGGGACACCTCTGCTGTTCGCTCTTAATTTATTTAAAGTTGACTTTACTCCTCTCCCTCCATATCACCTAATTCTATTTTGCTGCCTTCATAGAGTTTTTACTTTTTGAAATCCTGTTATTTGTTCACTTGTTTATTGCCCATCTCCCTCACTAAAATGTGGACCTTACGTCTTGCTGACTGTGGTCAACAAAAAAAGAACATAAACAATACAGTTTTTCTACTTCATTCCAAAAATTAGTCCTCGTACTTCTCTTTCCAGCTCTTTTAAATACATTCCCAGTTTATGGACTCTTTTGAGGATGAAGAGAAATGCTTCCTGTTGTTTGTTGCTTTGGCAGGCTGCACTCAAATGCTTAAACCACAGCATTGCATTCATCCTACTGCCTGCTTGAAACTTGTACGAATTTCCTAAAATTATTAAAAACAAGGGGAAAACAATAAAAATTGATGAGAGTTCTCAGTTTCAGTCTCAGTTTATTTCTCTATCACCTGATTTTCTAATACAGAGTTCCATATGCTACATTCACAAGCTATAATTTATTCAGAAAGTCACTGCTTTGCTATTCATCAATTGGAAGAGAAGCATTTTGTTTTCTTACATGATCTTTGCTGCTGCTGCTAAGTCGCTTCAGTTGTGTCTGACTCTGTGCTACCCTATAGATGGCAGCCCACCAGGCTCCACCGTCCCTGGGATCCTCCAGGCAAGAACACTGGAGTGGGTTGCCATTTCCTTCTCCAATGCAGGAAAGTGAAAAGTGAAAGTGAAGTCGCTCAGTTGTGTCCAACTCTTAGCGACCCCATGGACCGCAGCCTACCAGGCTCCTCCATCCATGGGATTTTCCAGGCAAGAGTGCTGGAGTGGGTTGCCATTGCCTTCTCCGTACATGATCTAAATAAAACAACTGTTTGGCTTCTCTAAATTTGTATGCATGGATGAGAGTACAAAATATCAGTTCTCAGCACTATTTAGATGACCTAAATACTAATAGATGCTAAGACTAAATTTTTATAGGCCAAAATGTTCTAACACGTTTAACACTTAGGAGAGGTGAAGTCGCTCAGTCGTGTCCGACTCTTTGCGACCCCGTGGACTGTAACCTACTAGGTTTCTCAGTCCATGGGATTCTCCAGGCAAGAATACTGGAGTGGATTGCCATTTCCTTCTGCAGGTTTAACACTTAAACATTAACTATTTAATGTGATTAAGGATTAATCAGCTAACATCAATATAACCTATGCTTTTAGTTTTTATTTATATTTGTCAAAATTATTAGAGAAGTTCCTAGGTCTAGTAAGGGCTTATGTGAAAAATCTGAGAAAGCACCTTTTTCTCTTTTGAAAATTAGAAATTCATTTGTTTCATTTGTGATATATATATTTAGACCTTGAAAGTGAAAGTGTTAGTCATTCAGTCTCATACGACTCTGCGACCCCAAGGACTGCAGCCCACCAGGCTCCTCTGTCCATGGAATTCTCCAGGCAAGAATACTGGAGTGGGTTGCTATTCCCTTTTTCCAGGGGATCTTCCTGATCCAGGGATCAAACCTGGGTCTCCTGCATTGGTAGGCAGATTCTTTATCATCTGAGTTACTAAGAAAGACCATTTAGACCTTACATTGACTAATCGAAAACTGACACACAATAAGAGTATTTTTATACATTTATATGTATTAAGGTAATAAATTGAGAAAAGAAGGGATTCATGTAGTATAGGCTGCCCTGAGTTGAGCTTAGTTCTCCTTCTCACTGACCTGAGTTGTTCTTATTTCCCAGTTCTTACTGACTTCTACTCTTTCCTTTATAACTGCATCCAATGATTCAAGAGCCTTATCTGATCTATATGTAGGCTTTATTCAGCTCTTTGAGATTTTAACAATCAAAGACTTACTCATTTTCAGAAGCAAAAGTTCTCTTCACCATATGTTTAATTATTCAAATAACATTTTTTGCTTGTTGAACCCAGATCAAACATGAGATCAACCTAAATAGCAGGCGTATCTGACAAGCTGGCCACAGTGGCCATTTATCTACTCTTCTTCCTGAAAAAGGCTGTCAGTATAGATTCCATAAAAACCTTGTACTCAGAAGTAGTTCTATCAAGTACACTAAGGAATCAACGATTCCCTTGGAGAAGGAAATGTCTACCCACTCCACTATTCTTGCTGGAGAATTTCATGGACAGAGGAGCCTGGCAGGCTATATAGTCCATGGGGTTGCAGAGAGTCGAACACGACTGAGTGACTAATATACACAAGGAATCAAAGAAAAATAGAATTTGTTAACTAAATCCTATGAAAATTATCTCCTTTTAAAATGTACTTTTATAAATAATGAATGTCTTTGGGATTGGCAGGGTGGAGCTGAATTCAGAATGTTGAGTATAAACTCCTTCTCTGTAAATCAGTCTATTTCACCTCAAAATGTGACATCTTGCTGTTATTTTTTCTGCATGTTTTCTTAAATTTTTACTCTAAATACCACAATATCCTAAAAGCAGAATATTTGTTGATATACATTCTAAAGAAACAGAAGTCAAGAATATAACTTTATAGTCAATAAAAGGTAATATAGTATCATTTTAGTAGTGAGTTGCCCAGTGGAAGGTTCTGGGCAGATGAGAAATGATTTCCTTTCTGGCTTCCTCTGTGGTGCTCATCAATGGCTGGCAGGTGTTATAAAGCAACAGCACACTCTTGTGAGGATCTGTTCTGATGACCACTGAGGTCCCTGCGACATACTCAAGCAGGGTAAGGAGACACATGACCTGATTCTGCACGGCCCACCCTCCAACCTCTCTCATCCATTCTAAAAACTCCTGTGGTTAACAGCCAATAATGTTACTCATAAATGTCTCTACATATTATACAGCTAAGTCGCTTCAGTCGTGTCCAACTCTGTGCGACCCCACAGACGGCAGCCCACCAGGCTCCTCCATCCCTGGGATTCTCCAGGCAAGAAAAAATACTGGAGTGGGTTGCCATTTCCTTCTCCAACACATGCATGCATGCCAAGCTGCTTCAGTCATGTCCGACTCTGTGCAACCCTATGGACAGCAGCCTACCAGGCTCCTCTGTCCACAGGATTCTCTAGGCAAGAATACTGGAATGGGTTGCCATTTCCTTCTCCACTACATATTATAACCAAAGCATTATAATTAAAATTATACTTATCTGGAAAGTGGTTTGAGTCAAACAACCAATTAATTTAATTAAAAATAATGGAACACAAACCGCTTAAAGGAAAACTTTTGCCACATTCGGAACTTAACAATAACAATTTATTCAAGATATAAATGAAGGGGTATTGCACATTGTAAATCTGAGATTTTAAAGTAACAGTGGTTTATAGATTCCCAAATTCTCTCCTTCCTTTCTTATTAGCCTTCAAGCTTATGCCCATGTAGCAAAGAAAATAAGCTTATTAAAGAAGCAATTAATAGATACTGATATCTAAAAATATTGGCATAATTAGTATACATCACCTGACAGAAATATTTCCCAAGAGCTGAAACAATATAAGCAATGCCCCCAGTTGAGTATTCCAGTTAAACTAAAATTTGGGTTATCTAAAGCTGTATAGTAACCCCTAGTTATTTCAATGATTCACCTTTCTCAGAGTCAGTAAGCAAGAAGAGATCCGGATGTTCTGGGTCATCGGCCATCATCACCATCCATCCTACTACAGACACGTTCTTATTTGATGTTGATTTAAACTGAGAGACAAAAAACATAATAAAAACATAAAACTTATGGCTTATCCTAAGTAAAAACTTAAAGTGTATTTTCAGCTTCTCCTAGGGAGAGACAGGATTTCCTGCTGGTTAGCTCTGCTCCTGGCCTCTTACTACTAAATTCCATGTAGGCATGCCCTCTTAGATCGTTTCCTACTTTCCAGATCTTTCCCAGCTTCAACTCTTTATCAAAAGCTTAACTGTCAGGCTTCCCTGGTGGCTCAGTGGTAAAGAATTCATCTGTCGAGGCAGGAGACACAGGTTTGATCCCTGATTCAGGAAGATTCCACATGCCGTGGAGCAACTAAGCCCGTGTGCTACAACTATCGAGCCTGTACTCTGGAGCCCGGGAGCCACAACTCAAATATTATCAACTCAGTTGATGTAAAATAAAAGCATTTGTTAAAATATAATGCATAAATTGTGGTAGACTTGGAATGGAATTTATTTTTTTGTTTGTTTGGTAGATACTGTTATTGAATTAGGAAATTCCCTTCCAAGGAATTCAACAGTACCTACCAAACCAACAAAAGAAACAAACGACACTCCCCCTCCTCCCCCAACCGACTTAAAAAAAACACCTGAACAAAGTATACAGGAAAGAAAAACACAAAATAAAATAAAACCCAAACTAAAATTCTGCAATATACGCTCAAGGGTAAAATGCATAAAACATTCCAAAATCAGTTTCAAGACAAGGATGCCTACCATTGTTACTTTCATCCAATACTGAAATGGAAGGCCTAGTCAGCATAATAAGATAACAAAAAAAGAAATTAAAGGTATAAGGATGAGGAAGAAATAAAACTGCCATTACTTGCAGATAGTATTATCCATTCAGAAAATCTACCAAACTAATAAGAAAAATGAGCAAGGACGCTTGGAAAAGATCACTATAAAAGTCATCTGCAATTTTATACACTAGAACTATAAAAGTCACTTCTAAGAAAGGTACCTAGGAATATACGTAACAAAAGACATACAGGAAAGTATAACAGTCAAAAGACATTCAAGAAGACCTAAATCAACAGAAAAATACCATGAGATGAAGAAAAAGGTTCAGTGTTGCAAAGATGTCAATTCACCCTTAACTGATCTACAGATTCAGTGTCATTTCAATAAAAAATTCAGTAGGGTTTTATGTGGAACTTGAGAAGCTGATTCTAAAATTTGTGTGTAAGACAAAGGATCAGAAGCAGCCAAGATGCTCCTGAAGAATTAGGCAGGACTTGCCTTGCTACACAAGACTTACAAATCTATAGTAACTGAGACTGTGAGTTACTAGGACAAGGACAGACTGACAGGGCAATGGAAGTCTAGAAAGCAATCTGTCAATACTGATGCAAACTCAAACGACAAAAACAGGCTCTGCGGACCAGCCAAGTAAGAACGGACTGTTCAACATGTGGTGCCAAGAAAATAACTTCTCCAGGCAGATAAATAAAAAAGAATGCCTATTTCATAACACATCTCACATACACCCTCCTCTGACTTCAAGTGGGTCAATGATTTAAAGCAAGCTGTAAAACTTTACTAGTAGAAAATATAGAACATTTTGATGATCTCACATTAGAGAAGGATTTAAAAAATACGACCCAGGAAGTATTAAGCATAAAAGATAAATTTTATTACTTTAAAACTAAGAACCATTCACTAAAAGATCACAAAGAGAGTGAAAAAAAAAACTGAACAAATTGGAAGAAGATATTAGTAATACATAATCGTTAATAAGTATCCAGAATATATAAGGAAATTTTTACCAATTAGTAAGAAAACAAATTATTTAATAAGCAAAATAATTATCCAGGCATTTTATAGAAGAAACACAAATAGCTAGTAAACATGAAAAAAATTATTTCAAACATTAATAAGTAAGTAAGTAAAGTCACTCAGTCGTGTCCGACTCTTTGTGACCCCATGGACTGCAGCCCACCAGGCTCCTCAGTCCATGAGATTCTCCAAGCAAGAATACTGGAGTGGGTTGCCATTTCCTTCTCCAGGGGATCTTCCCAACCCAGGGATCGAACCCGGGTCTCCCGCATTGGAGGCAGACGCTTTAACCTCTGAGCCACCAGGGAAGTCCAAACATTAATAATCTAGGGTATATACATCAAAATCACAAGGTATGGACTTCCCTGGTGATCCAGTGGTTAAGATTCTGCATTTGCAATGCAGGGGTCATGGGTCTGCTCTCTGGTGGGGAACTAAGATACTTATCATGGCTGATAAGGAAGGAAGAAGATGCTATCTGGGAAGACTTGGATGATTCTGACAATGCTCTGTCTTCTTATACTGGGTGGAGTTATATACGTGTTTATTTATTATTCTTTAAAATATACACATATATATCTTCTTCTGCATGTATATATTTCACAATTTTAAAGAAACGGGAAAAAGAAGAACATATCACATTATTCTTAACAACATGGTTACAGCAAAAATGAAAGCTAAAGGAATTAGGAAGCTTTAATAAGAAGAGGGCTTCCCTGGTGGCTCAGCAGTAAAGAATTCGCCTGCCAATGCAGAAAACACAGTTCAATCCTTGGGTCAGGAAGATCCCTTGAAGAAGGAATGGCAACTCACTCTAGGATTCTTGCCTGGGAAATCCCATAGACAGAGGAGCCTGGAGGGCTACAAGTCTATGGGGTTGCAAAAGAGTTGGACACGATTTAGCGACAACAATGTTACGAAGAATCAAATTGGCAATACAGCTGATCTGACAGTTTACAGTTTATGTCAAAGCATACAGCATGATTTTCTAATATCTTTTCTTACACCCAAAAACCTCTGCATCAATTGCTTTTTTCAGTAATAATAGTAAAAACTCAAGCAATATAAGCCCATTCACAGAATGCAAATGCCCTCGACCACCAGCTGAACCTCATCCTGCTCCCAGAATTTACCATCCTTTGGGGTATAGTCCTCTGGACCTTTCTGTCTGCATTACACCAAAGACTTTCTTGTCGTTGTTGGTTTTCATGTACAAATGGGGGTATACTTATACTCTGACTTGTGGTTTTTACCCATCGTATTTCCTAATAATAAGTATTTTCAGTGTTTGCAGACTGCTGATACTATAAATATAACAGGAATATTCTTCTATAGATATCTTTGTGCACTAGCTTAATGATTTTCATAGAACAGATTTTCAGATAAAGAATCACTGGTTATTATCAAGTTAAATGCTGAGTAGGACTGTCCACCATAACAAGCACCAATTTAAATTTCTGCCAACTCTGGGTCATAATCTGTTTCCCTACATCATGGCCAATGCTACATTATCAATCTTTAAAATTTCTGCCTAATGGTCAAAAAAAAAGCATCTTCTTTAATCTGCCTTTTTGATAATAACCTTTAATAACCTTTTTGATAAAAGGTTCATCACCTTTTCATGTATATTAACCATTTATATTCACTTTCTATTTATCTCCCTATTTCATCTTTCTACTGTTGTTTTATTCTTACTGAGCTGTGGAAGGTCTTTATATATGTTACAGACTTCTTTTTCAGGTGTAGACTTTGTTTTCAACTTATGTAACAGTATTTATTCACTCATACTATGCAGAGAGGTTCAAAGATATCTGCAAACTTTTAAAAGTTATAATGAATATACTTTCATTAAAAAGTTTTACAGTGAATGCTTTCATTTTAAAACATTAAGAAGTCATACTCCTCTCATCTATTCCCAAGTCTGCTCTTTTCCTCATATGCAAAAAACAAAACAAAAAAAAAATCATACTTTACAAAGCAATAAAACAGGTGTAGGCTTCCACATTTCTTCCTCCTGCATTTATTTACATATAGGAACACACATATTTTTATTAGTGACCTTTTTCCTCCTCTAGCTTTTAATTTTGAAAAAGTTCAAACTACAGAGAAGTTGAAAGAATGCTACAAGGGCACCCATATGTCTACATTTTGCATTTGCTTGATCTCTTTGAACATTTAAATGTAAGCATCAGACATAATATTGAACCCTAAATATTTCAACATGTACCTTCTAAGAATATACTGATATTACTATATAATCATAATGATTCACATTTAAGAAATTTAATGGACATAATCACATAAAGTCCATTATTATAATTTCTTTGTCCTAATTATGAACTTTACAGCTTGAAAAAATTACCTCCAAGATTAGATCAAGGTACATACACTGCATTTAGTTATCAAGACTCTTTTAAAGTTTCTCTTAATCTACAACATTCCTTCCATCCCTCTATTCTGCTCCAGCTGTCAAATTTTGGTCTTAAGAATCCAAGCCAGTGGTCTTACACAATGTTCCATGATGTGGATTTGACTGCTTCCTCATGATTAAATTTTTGACAAGAACACCACACAGGTGATGCTCTGTTTATATATTTTAACCCCACATCTACTGCTTATATATAGCCAATATTTTCTTTAAATTTGCATTTTAACTTTTGTTTGAAAATGATTAAAAACATTTTTCTCCACTGCTTTTAGTTCTGTGCCCTATTTCTATCCTAAAATTGGATAAATATAAACGTGGACTTGTCTCCATACTGCTTTGTTATTGTAATTCTTTATTTAATCTTAACAGTTTAAACTAGAAAGATGAGGAACACAGTCCATTTCCTTGGCACTCAATCTGGCTCCCTCACAGCCCACTAGGCTCTAATAGCTAAACATTTCATATGCATTATTTATCACTTCATATAATTATAAACCCAAACTAGCTGTGTAAGTACCAATACCAAACACAAAAAGATACTTAACATATGTATCAGATGACAAATTCAGTTATTTTATCAATTCTCTAGTTTGGCTTCTAATTACAGTTAGAAAAAAAACAAAAAAAAATTTATACATTTTACTTCCTTGTAATAGTCAACTAAGTGAAATCTAGCCAAGTCTGTCAAAGTGGCTAAGTGAAGAGTTAACTTTATCTGAAGATGATAATTCAGCTCTATTAACCTCTTTTTTTCCCTCCTTTGAGTACAGAAATACTAACCAGAGGCAATTACTTTGCAAAACATTCCAGTGAAACTAAACTGTAGCTTGGTCAGGTATGTGGGCATTCTAGTCGATTTGACTAGAATATAAAAAAACAGTCCTTCACCTTAATGTGAGGACTAGATCTAGACATTTATAATACTGAACAAAAAGGTTGGTGCCTTTTAGGTACAATCCAGATACAATTAAAAAATGATGCAATGTATCATTTAAGGAAACCTAAGTGGCAAACTCTAAAGAAAAGCAAGGCAATGATTAACATTCAGGACAGTAATAGGGTACAGCTGATAAAGAAAGGCAGGTGATGCTATCTTATTATAGCACTTCCCACATTTATGTAAACCAAAACTGTATTCTTCTCTATCCCTGGTTTGATTAAAGGGCTAAAACTGTGAGAATAAAGAAAAGCTTCTCTGTATAATGATAATGTTTGAAGTTGAACTTATAACTGGCCTCATCCAACCAAACTTCAAACTAGGGATTTTCTCACTAAAAGGAAAAAGGAACAAACAAAACAATACTAAAACACCAAATCCTAGTAATTTAGTCAAAGTATTTGGTGAAGTAATACCTGATGTTAAAATGTACACATGCAATATGTATGTGTTATTAAGAGCCAGCATTGTTGGAAAAAAAAAAACCATAAAGTGATAATTGCCAAAAAGAAAAAAAAGGGGGGGCATTTATGAATTACACAGTATCACTAGGTAATTTATAAATAGTAAAAGAACTTAATTTTTTTTCTCAGTGGCTTACTTACCTTTCCTCAATATAGTAAACCACTTAATTACCCCCACCCTCAAAATAAACAATTTAGAAATAAATTCATCTCCAAGAGATAATGCAAAACAGAAAATTATTTTCCTTTCAAATAGTGTATCACTGGCATACAAAGACAGAACAGCATGCAAAAGAAGATTTATAGCAAGATTCTACATTTATAGCAAGATTCTACAAGAAAAGAGTTTTTCGAGGCTTCTTTCAAGCACAACAAGGTGAACATAGTAACCTTGGTAACTATCATTCCTCTTCACTGTTGGAAAAATCACTCAATCAGAGACTGAAGTGGAAAAAACTGCAGATGCTGGTCCTAATTTTTCATACTTTACAAATCAGGAAATGATACTCCAAGGCAACAGTTTTCAACCATTTTTCTGAACAAAAAACCCCAGGTTTGGGAGGGCTTGGGCATAAAGATAAGATAATGGCAGGGTGCAGTTTTAACATTTGCAAAGAAAAAACAGTATTCAAAAAAGGAACTTTAGAATATGGAAGTTATTCCAAGACCTTTCTTAGGGTCGTATTACTAAACAAAAATAATTCCATTACAATACTCATACAAAGAAAGTCTAAGAACTGGGTTAGAAAGTGGGAAAAAAACCCCAAACCCTCGCATCCCATTAGGACTACTTTCCTTACCACCATATAGAGGCCGTGAAACTACGTTAAAGACTTGGAACAGGAATACTTACATGTTTTCTTTCTGTAGCCTTTAGAGATTTGGCAGCATAGTAGAAAAGCTGCGTCCCACACAAAGCTGCCCAGTATTTTGTCCAAGATGCTACCTGGAGAGGACAGACGCGTGAATATACTACTCAAATGCTACTGGCTTCTCAATCACTGTTACTCATTGCCAAAGAGGACTCCACTCCACTTCCACCACCTTAGCTTTGAGTTTTACCACTTTTGAAATCTTTATCTCAAATATTCTTACCACATCTACTCGATACATTCTACTTAGGACTGACAAAACAAAATTGGCTGAATTCTGTTTTTTAGAGTTTTCGCTATTTTCTATTCCTTCTAAAAATACTCCTTAACAGGATATACTTTCCAGATTCTCCAAGAACTATGTTAGGAAGCAAAGAGAAGTACAGGAGCATCTTGATTTAAATACCTTAAGTGTATAATTTAACCAAAATCTATTAATATGTGGCAGGCATAATAACACTTTAAATAACATTGTGAGGCAAAAGTATATTTTAAATTATTTCAAGTGTATTATATATCTGGTTTTATTTCAATTGTCTTCATTTTTGTAGGGTCTTATTCATTTGCTTATTTTTAGACATGTTTTAAAATAGAAATAATTCTTACTGTAGGCTTCTTGCCTTCTTTTAACAAAGTTTTTCTCCTGAGAACACCTTGAATAGTAACAGCCCCTGGATATAAATGTACTGCCAAATCCTCTGATTCTGCAGAACTATAAACGTGAAAAGAAAAGAACATATAAGCACTTGAGTAATTATCAAGTAGGTATTTGAATAAAATGTAATTATTTTCAATTTTAAGACTGTTACTTTATTCAGAATGAGAAGACACTGACAATTACAAAGGTTTACTGATCTGAAATTTACAAGCTGTCACAAAATGAATCAGATAGTTATTAAAGTTAGCAGATGGTTGAAAAACGCATTTTACTGCATATCTGAACAAGCATAATGCAGAAAGAATACAGTGATTCACTTTAGTAAAGAGTAAATTAGAGATTCCAGACTTTTCTTCTCAACATGCCATACTGCAGCACTGCTGAAACCTTTTTTTCCCCAGAAGAAGCTCAAGTTCTGGTAGGAAAGGTGAGGATTCTATATGTTAAAAGTCTTTTTAAGCATATAAAACACAAAATAAAAATACCAGAAAATCAAAAAAGGAAAAAAAGCAAAAAAAATCCATGCTCAATTCTAAAATAGGTGAGAGAAGTAAAAACGGCAATTAACAATATATTAAAAAATCAAACTTACTGCAATAAAATTTAATGACATTTTAATGTCATCAGTGCATCTAAGTGATTACAGCCTAACAACTCTGCAAGAAAGGAATAACTAAAACTCAAGATCGCTTTTTCTTGTATCTTAAGAAAACCATCACAGAATAATCAAACATTTAAATATCTTTCCCCAACTCATTTAAGGTCCTATAGTTAAGAACGGAACAATTTTTATGAGTCAATTAAAACATATACACTGATGAAAAAAATCTGTCATTCTCCAGTGATTGGACGTGAGCTGTAGAATTTCTACAACAGTGATGAAAACTGAATGTTCTCAATGGCTTAAAAACCTAGAAACCACTAGAAATTTCATGCTGGAGCTATTTATATCCAAGGAGATTAGACACTATTAAACTGACATAAAATTAACTTTAAAATGTTTGCTATTGCATTGTCTTATGAGAATTGGTTGATTATTCACTACCATTAACCTCCAGTCCCCAATCAATCTACCATCTTTACTTTCTTCAGCAGCTAATGTAGTGCAGAAGGAGATCGGGATTAACTAGATAAACAACCAAATGAACATAAGTTAAATACACAAATATTATTTCATAAAACAGACTTGTTTAAATTCAGACTTGCAGTTAATCTGAAAAATCCTTAAAAAGACAAACTGAATGTAGTAAATTCTTTGATTGCAGCCTTTGAAAAACAAGTGGGTTTTTGCACTGCTCCTCTAATAATCAGCAACATTAGAAAGACCTGTGCAGTTAAAAAGCTACTGATTTGGATTATTTAAAGAATGTGACATAAAGATGCAAGTTTTAGCAATTAGCTCTGTGGATCAGAAAGAATACTTCAAATTTATCTCTAGATTAAATCTTGGAAAGAAAGTTTTCATGGGCATTTTATTTAGCTTTGAAACCAATTAGCTGAGAAAGAACAGAAGTAATGTGAGACCACACCTATGAAACCAGTCACCACCACCAGAGGGGAGTTCTGTGACCCCCGAAGGCAGGGGGATTGTACCTGCTGGCCTTCATGTGGCTTCGATAGCCATTTCGTGCCACTCTTGTCACCGGGCCGAGAGAATGGTATAATCTGTTCCTGTTGGATTCCATTATAAATTGCATATATTACTTTTATTTACATAATCATCATCAATAACCTAGAACAGTATAATAATTTCTTCGTGTAATACTGCTTTTAATAATTTCTTCATGTAATACAGCTTTCATAATAATTTCTTCATGTAATACAGCTTTCTAAATCCTACAAAAGGATAGTATATGATTGCTCTTTTTTTTTTAAAAGAAAAGCATGCAGCACAGATTTTAAATTATTATTTTCTTCTACCATTGACTATAAATACTTAAGGTTGTTTCTTAGTTTAAACCATGTATTTATATACACATTCATTTTCAAAAATTTACTAAAATAATTAAAGAAATATTTATATCCAAACACAGCCTGAAATCCTTTTATTTATATTCCAGTTCTTAGATTCCACTTTATATATGATACCTGGATTTATAGAATAATAATTTTTTATTATATGCCCCTATGAAGATACCTAAAAGCAATGTGATCTAAACACCTTATTTTCTTTTCTTTTATATATTAAATTAAAAAAAAACTACTAAAATAGATAAACTGAACAAAAATAGAGGCTTTATTTTCACATCAATTACAAAAAATACATGATAAAGCCAGTAAATGATTTTAAAAAATGGTATTAGTTAATTTTCATCCAAAATGGCATGTGCTACTTAACAAAGGAAATAAACACACACAGACAGAAACACTGATACTTCTTTGCCTAGAAAAAGCCAAAAGAAGCACTGTTGATAAATGATATTTAAAACAAAAAGTTTTATTTTAGCAACTTAAGTGGCAAAATATTTGATGTCTCTCTATTTTACAAGTTCATTATCCACAAGTACAACAGTATTTTAAATCCCAATTCTTTATTCACTTTTTAATATTTCATGTTTGATCTTGCTGGGCAGCACTGATTTGATTTCAAAGTGTTCAAAAGAGCCACTGATTTAAACTTGGCAAAAGCACAGTAGATATTTTTGGCTGCAAATGTCTGCAAAGCAAAACATTTGTCAAAAGAAAAATACTATTTTGAGATGTGAAGGTTAACACTTAAATACCATCTTCCTTAAGTAACCTGGTGGAATAAGAACAGATTATTTAACACAACACCATTGTGGTTACTTGATTACGTCTCAGCCACATGATAAACAATTTTGTTCATCAATATTTTTTATTTAAATACAATACACTATAATCATCTTCTGATAATACCACGTTCTTACTAGAGGGAGAGAACTAACAAAACAATTTGTACAGACAACATGCCAGAGGCAACTCTTGCAATCTTTCTGTTTCAGGCAAACCCAAATAAAGAGGCTGAAATAAAAACTTGGAAGAGAAATAATATGTAAAAACAAATTGTTAAAAATTTCCCAAAACAGACTAAAACTTAAGAACACTGGTAATTAGAATTGCTCAAAAGTATTTTGAAATACTGGATATGCAGGTAAGTCTTAATCACCATGGTGAGAAATCTTCACAAAGCTTCAAGAACAAACGTATGTCGTCGCTCAGTCCTGTTCGACACTTTGTGACCCCATGGACTATAGCCTACGAGGCTCCTCCGTCCGTGGGATTTTTCCAGGCAAGAGTACTGGAGTGGGTTGCCACTTCCTTCTCCAGGGACCTAATTTTCCAATAACACCATGAAATTAACCAATTCAAATATGTATAGTTCAATTTCAGATGTATAGTGAGTATAATTGCTTCTATTAAAAAGTGAGCGAGACAGCAAAAGAGACACAGATGTATAGAACAGTCTTTTGGACTCTGTGGGAGAGGGAGAGGGTAGGATGATTTGGGAGAATGGCATTGAAACATATATAATATATATGAAATGAATCGCCAGTCCAGGTTCAATGCAGGATTTAGGATGCTTGGGGCTGGTGCACTGGGTGACCCAGAGGGATGGTAAGGGAGGGAGGCGGGATGAGGGTTCAGGATAGGGAACACGTGTACACCCGTGGCAGATTCATGTTGATGTATGGCAAAACCAATACAATATTGTAAAGTAGCCTACAATTAAAATAAATAAATTTATATTTTAAAAAAGTGACTGGCAGGGAGTTAGGTAACTAAATATTTTCAACTTCATTAATTTTAATATGACATTCAAAATTTAACCTAATCTGATTGCTCAGAAACTTACTGCTTAGTATATACACAAAAGGGGCAATTATTTTGCTCAAGGTTCAAATATTTTAGTATGACAATGGCAGAGCTAAAATGATCAAAGACAGCAAAATTCTAATGGATATTTATTAAATAACAATTATTTGTTCTACTTGCCTACATTTTTAGAAAAATCTTATACTGAAAGATCAACACAGCTTTGCTGCAAGAAGACGACAGTTTTTATAGATTAAAGCATCAAGGAAAAGAGAATAGAATATGACTTACATTATTTAAGTATGTGTCTGTGTGCTTTATGGAACCTTTTAATTAATCACAACTTAAATTCAAACTTTCATCTACTTATTTAGAGTATAATTTAAAATGTATCAATTAGCAGAGAATGAAATTGATCATTTCACTAAATACCTTAAAATTACTTAAATAAACCAGAATTTAAGGAAAAGATTTTACTTTTGTACATGAAAGTAGGTAAGCTGACTATGATTGGTTATTTTTTTAAGTCACTTTTTCATATTTTATTTTTTTAAAAATTTATTTTTGGCTCTGCTGGGTCTTTGTTGCTGTTCAGGCTTTTTCTTAGTTGTGACAGTGGGGGCTACCTCTCCAGTTGCAGTATGCAGGCTTCTCATTGTGGTGAATTCTCCGGCTGTGGAGCACCAGGTTCTAAAGTGTGTGGGCTTCAGTAGCTGTGGCTACCAAACTCCAGAGCACGGGCTCAGGAGTTGTAATGCACAGGAGATCTAACCTGTGTCTCCTGCATTGGCAGGCAGATTCTTTACCACTGGGCCACCAGGGAAGCCCTATTATTATTACTTTTAAGTTACAATTTAAAATGTACTAAAAATCAAATATATGTGTCAAGTCACCAAATAAAATGTCTTTATGAGATAATACTGAACTCTAGGCTTAAGTATTAACTTTTAATTTCTGCTACCAGCAGGAAGCCTAAATAGTCCTTTTATATGTAATAAATATTCTGTCTTAAAATTCACATTATCATATACTTTGCTGTTGTTGTTTAGTCCCCAAGTCATGTCCGACTCTTTTGAGAGCCCGTTGACTGTAGCCTGGCAGGCTCCTCTCTCAGTGGATTTCCCAGGCAAGGATACTGGAGTCGGTTGCCATTTACCTCTCTAGGGCATTTTCCCAACCTAGGGATTGAACCCACATCTCCTGCATTGGCAAGTGGATTCTTTACCACTGAACCACTTGGGAAACATCATATACTTAAACAAAATAAACTCAAAACGGTTTAAATGGACAATTTTTCTTACCTTTCAAAAGCAGGCCATGAGGTCTCTTCACTTAGCTCAGAGCCATCACTGCTACCTAAAATCAAAAGTTATCTTATTTTTTTTAAACATCATAATTATAGTTTAGATTTTACTTTTAAAAAATAAATACTCTAGCTGTGCTTATTCACATTATTTGTTGGTGAACATTCACATATCAATTCTTCATTCTAATATCATTGTGCTTGATTTATTTTGCAATATATTAGAACAGAGTTGACAAGTCTACAGAAAGAAACAAAACAGCATAAAATATTTTTATATGTATACTTATGGTTTAAATTTATTACATTAGTAAACACTTTTCCTATCATTGGAGAATAAGTGCATATAAGTACACATATAAGTATACAATTTTTCCTTATAAGGTTTCTCATAATTTAAGACCAATATAATTACAAATTTCTTAGAGGTTCATGGTATACTTCCTTTTGCATTTTTTTTTAAACCCATTACTATCCTAAGGATAAAAAGCTCAATGAAATTCAACTTTTGTCTTTAGAGGCAAGGCAGAAGATGGAATCCTTAAGAAAAAAAAAAAAGGTACCATAACAATGTAAAAACTTTCTCTTAGAGACCCAGAATATCAGTTAAAATAGAAAGTTTTAAATTAGCTTAACTGGAGGGGAAAGAACTTGAAGAGTCCAAAACAGCTTAGGTTGATTTAAAATTTATTTTAAAGATAATTAATCAATAATTAATTTGTCCTTTGTGTATCACATTGAGTCATCTATCAGACTTTCACAACCTGGGTTCTTTGAGAGGCTCAAACTTGAATACTATAAGGAACCCATTATGTGTGATGGATTTAACACCTCTTCCATGCACGTAGAATGGTACAAGTTATGTCCCATCCTTGGAAGTACTAACAGTTACTGAAATAATTTTTTGGTTGTGTGGCTCAGATAAGAAACTGGAGGTAATCTGCTATTGGTAGTGGAGGCTTGTATGTTATTTTTGATGTGTAGAATATTCTGTGATAAAGACTGAGAATTTAAGCATAATTAGTAGGACTTATTTGTAGAAAACAAAAGTTTCTTCCAGAAGCACGGACCGCGAGTAGATATGCCTCCTTCAGCTGGTCAAGACTATTCTGGGATTCTGGGTTACCCAGGACATCCATGCCATGTTAGAAAACGTTAGAGGCCACAGTCCCAAGCACTGGTTAATTTCTCCAGGGTACTTCCTCAGAGCCTCCAAGGCATAAATTAATATTGCATGTAAAAGTTACAGCTAAGGAAAATATTTTTTTTGTTATTATGAATTGTGTGTGTATATTAATAACTACCAGCTGTGGTTATAAACTTTTTTTTTGAATGTTAAAGTTTTAAAGGAAACACTCTAGAAAGTAATGCTTATGTCTAATGTTCTTAATTTATAAACAAGGATACAACAATCCTGTTTACCTACTTAGCCTTGGAATAACTGAACAATACATACAAAGGCAAAAATTGAATTAGCCCCTTCTTGTTCTAAAAGACAGTTCTCTAAAATAAGACATTGACTGTAATGGAATGAAATAATTAGATAACTATCTTGTGGTAATCAAAAGAAATCTATGGAAAGTAAAAGTCACAAATAGAGAATCATCATCATTATAACACTTATGATAACTATTACAGAAAAGGCAAATACTTTACACTAAATTGAGCTATAATTTTTAAAATTACTTTTTTTTTGCTTAAAATAACATGCTAGATTCCAGAACTGTAACACATTTTTAACTAGAAAAAGCTTCTTCCTCTCTCTCTTGCAAAATTATTCTGTGTACTATTTTCCGGATTGAGGTTAATATTTGTATGTAGGCAATTTACAGTATCAATGAAGAGATATTTCAGGTGACCAGCAACTTGTCTTTTGTTCTGTAAATTTTGTCATCATTTGCATTTATAAAAAGGGAAATACTGAACTAAAACTGCTGAATGGAGCTTTCCAGTTCCAAAGCAATTTCAGGGTTCAAAACTCTCAAGGGTTAAAAGAAGTCAGTATGTTCAAGAAAATGAACTGCTATATTTCTTTCTACTGATTGTTCATCAATATTGAGATGATCATATTAAGAGTAATAGACAGCCCTTGAGCAACCTTGGCAGTTAATCAGAGAAGATATTTTCCTCCTTTATTTCTTTTAAAAATAAAAATAGCATTGTATAGAGATTTCCTAACTATCCAAAGAAATTATGCTCAGCTAGAAGGTTCAGAAAATAAACAACAGTTTAGGAAGCAAAAACAAACAAATTCTTAACTTCACGTCCTTTTCCAGTCCTGGTTTTCTTCATAATAGCCATCTCTATTTTCTTACCTCTCATCCTCCAATCTACTCCAGCCAGGGCTTTGCCCACAGTATTCTATAAAGCAAATCTAGTCAAGGTCACCAAATGACTTTTATCTTGCCAAATTCAGTGATCAACTCCTGTTCTCCTCTTATTTTCTCTTTTGTGCACTTGATATGGATACGTTCAACACATCCCTCCCTTCAGAGATCCTTCCTCTACTGGGCTTTTGTGATACCACACTGTTTTTCTCCCTACTTCAGTGGTCCCTCATTTGTAGTTTCCTTTGATGGCCGACCATTTAAAAAAAAATGACACCTCCAAATGTTAGCATGTCTACTCTTTATTTATTTATATCCTCTCCCTCGGTGATCTTATCTGGTCTCATGGCTTGAAATACTACAAATATGCTAATTCTTATACCTGTATCTACAGATGTGACTTTACCTCCTTAAGCTTCAGATTCATACATTCGATTACCTGACAACTCAATATGATCCAAACACGTCCAAAATGGAATTCTTAATTCCCCAAACCTAGTCACCCTTTACAAATACTTCAATACCTACAAATGGCTGCTCTTATAATGTTCTCTGCCTCGGTAACAGCACCACCATCTAACTAGCTGCTTAATCTAAAAAAACCCTGAGAATCATAACTCATCTGCTCCTTTCCTCATTCCTGCATTCCAACTACATGCAGTAACCAATTCAACCAGTGCCTGTTCTCTTCCCCACCATTCCTTGAATGCCTCCCTTTTTGAAGTCAAAAACATCAAGCACTTTTCAAACCATCATGAATTATTAATTGTAGCAGCTACTAGTAATATGACATTATATCCACACTTTGCTACTTAGCTTTTATCAATTATTTTTTCTACTTGTAGTAGGGTTAATCATGCTTTTCCAGCTGAGTTTTGTTAGAAATCTTATTTTACATAAGTTGGAACTCTCTCAGAGAATTATTTCTCACCTATTGATATTCCACTAGAAAGAGTAGAGCTTTCAGCTTGGCCTCGAGATGGTGCATGGGGCTCCATGACGCTATCATCTAATAGATGTCTTGGCCCTGCATTTGGGAACGTTGCACTCTTAAACTCTGCTGTGTTCATTTTATGAATGAAACTGGAAACAAAGAGAAATATTTTTCATATCTTTCATTACTAATTCAGGATATAAAAGATACTCTTACATAAAGATTCAGGATATAAAAGATATACCTGCTATCCTGAACTTACTTCTGAACTCTCACACTAATGAACACACAGGTTTTATCATGGAAGCCTCAAGCTAACAGTTTAGGGAAAAAATTTTAGAAAACCAGGCCATTCTACCTATGTAACAGAAAATACTTTATCTTGATGCTTGGGTTCATTAAAAATTATTTTCACGTTCACTTTTGGAAAATGTCTCTTAAATTTTCAAAAAACTCATGACAAAGGAAATCCTTGGGGTCCATTTTGAGGAAACAACCTTGTAAAGCTAAACAAAAAGACAGTTTCCCTTTCTTTGTATTTTGTTATTAAAGAACAGTTTTTATATGCTTTATTTATGGTGACTTGTATGCCTCATGATATAAGTTATAATTTAAAATGGAAACAGTGTTTGCTTTCCTGATTTTATTTATGATGATGACCTGTAATGTTCATTTTTATTCCCCAAAATGTAAAAGCACTATTGGAAAAAGCTCATTTCCAAATTAAGGTAAGGAAGCAATAAATGCCTTTATGCAAACAAGATATTTTACTAAATCAGAAAAAGACTGCTTTACATAAATAAAACTATGCAAGGACACTATTTTCTGTACAACTAGTAAAATAAGTAGGAAATAAATCCAACTAAATACATAAAAATTGGAAGATAAAATTAAAAGTGCTGACTTGTAACCCAAGCTATGGCACTTCCTATGTCCATGTTGAATCAGGTTCCGAGGGGATGGCGGTGTCTGTGGTAGCAAGGCTCCTTCAGCTGCCATGCTTTTTCTTCCACTTTGTGGAGATGCTCCTACTTCAGGACCTTAAGGGTTAAATTAAAAAAGAGAGAGACAGAGACACAAAGAGAGACAGACAGAAATTGTTAAATGGTTTAGAAAGATTGCTTTATTTGTAATCCTTTGATATGAAATAAAAATTGTGGTTTAATTTAAGGTAATATGAATTCTATTTAATTGACTGAACATAAGAAATACTTAGTTTCTGAGTCATAAAACACAAAACCTCAAAACAAACAATATCTATTAATTTCTGTCTATTTTACTTGCTCTAAGTAGCCAGTATAAATAGCCTGTTTATAGAGGAAACAGTGTAATTAGAAGAGATGGTGTCAGGGTCTCATATCACACATGAAACCTAACTAAACGCTCAGGTCTTCTGAATCCTAGTTCAGCGCTCATTTAATTTTACACATGACTTCTTCACTCTTAGTTTCAGCTTCCTCAGAGATACAGAATGTGTAGAGTAGGTCAAGGATTCAAGTTACAATTTAAATCTATATTGACTGCTCAAGTTTCTGGAAATTAAAAAAAAAGGAACTTGAGAGTACACAAAAAAACTTGCAAAATGACACTGAAAAAAATTTTTATTGGTGTACAGTTTCTTTACAAGCAAAATATCACTTTAAGAATGAAAAGAAAAGCAAATTTAAATAGATACAGCCTGAGATGATTTCCTCTGCTTGGACCACTCTCCCCTGTAGATACTGTCATGGTTTTGCTCCCTCATTCCCTTCATACCTTATTAGATGGGTCTCCAATTATTTTTAGGATATACAATAATACAAAGCTTAGTGCCAATGTCTGTATTTGGAATATTAAATGAGGTACTGTCTATGATTTCTTTAAAAAATTCTCTTCAATTTTATGTTTTTAGATTATTTATATACATATAAATCCCAATTGTAATGCAACAGATAAATTAAGAGACTATGATTATTCTTTTCAGTACTTGGTCCAGCACTAGAGTGAAATTAAAAAAAAAAATTAAGCCACTAAAATTGACACCTATAATTATTCAAATTAGTAAATTTTTACTTAGACCACAGAAATTTCTAACATAATTAACCTTCATTGTCTCTTACAGTATGCTTAATGAAAAAAGAGTTGATAATTCATAAACACTTACTTATTATTTTCTGTTGGCTATATCTATTACTCTTGATTACTTGGCATATTTATTTGCATATTACTGACAAACTACACATGACAACTTATTAATGAAAAAAAAAACAGAAAAACCAAACAGAAAAAGATATATTTTAATACCAAAAATAAAACTGTGCAGGCAGAATAAAATGTACTAAGCATTTATTCACTTTGGAGTATATCCCCTCTTTCTTATTAGGTTATCTGGTTTATTACTCAGTAACAAGAGAAAGCGCACTAACCTACTAAATCCTCCCTGGAAGCAGCAGAACGTGGTGTGCTTGTCCCTGGTTCTATCTTTAATGAAAGCCTGAATTTCAAAAAGGAAAAAAGCACATAAAATGATTAATATTTGACCAAATAACATTAAAATCATGTATTTTTCTACCAAAAGCCTAAAAACATTTTTTATAAAATAATAACTATATATTTTTCTTCAAGGGTGATCTTAGTTAAGTCCCCTTTCTCTTTCATACAAAGCTGATCTTACAGTGATTCCAGGAAATACTAAGAGAGGGAAAAACATCAAAACCTCATATTCAAAAACAGAGATAGCTCTCCCAAGAACCTCAATACTGCCGAACAATTCAACACATTTAAAGCTATTTGGTGAGTTAACCTGAGGTTATACTGATACAAGGCAAGTAAGTTCAGTAACTTTCCGACATTGCATTAAATTATGCAAATTCTTTCTAGAATCCTTATTGGATGGGCTAATGGTCTCTGTAGCACTGAAAATTAAAACAAAACAAAACCTTATTTGAAACTAACCATCCAAAAAACCAACCAACTCAAATTATCAAAAGAAAGATCTATCTATACAAATAAAAAGGCTATTTGCAAAATCCCTGATAAATCCCTTTTCTAAGTCAGAGTTTATTAGTTGGAAATTAAGGTGGTTCAGTGGTAAAGAATCTGCCTACCAATGCATGAGACACAACAGACCTGGGTTCAATCCCAGGATCAGGAAGATCCTTTGGAGAAGGAAATGGCAACCCACTCCAGTATTCTTGCCTGGAAAATTCCATGGACAGAGAAGCCTGGCAGGCTACAGTCTATGGGCTCACAAAGAGTCAGACACGACTGAGCACACACACACACAAGTTCCATTTAGGAAAATGTACCAATTCTGAGTTCTGCAGCAAACAAAGGTTATAATTCCTATCAGTGGAAATGGTTTCAGGAAATAAGATACTAAAGCAGTTGTAGAAAATATTTTGGTGTAGTCCAGGAAATACACTTTGATGTACTTTGTATATCATTAAGCATTTGTCTGGAAATTAATAAAGACTTTTTATGTTTCAGCATCCTACCAACTGGAATTTTTTATGAAACTACACAATACAAATGATATTATAATGATAAATCTATTATAGGTGCTTAACTTTTCATCAATTTCTTTGATATCCTAAAGAAGAAATCACACATAATTGTACTCTAATTACTTAACCATGTAAAGTACATGTATTGAACAGAGGTATGATTAACCAGAACTCTGCTCTTTTTCTTGTTCCAGGGTAGCTGACTCTAATTATGTGAGCTTCAGACTATGCTATATTCCTTCGCTGAACTCTTGTTTAATGTCAGGCACCGTTCTCTCAGCACTGGAATATAATGGAGACTAAAGCAGACAGGGTGTCTCTCCCCTTCAGAAGCACACAGTCTAGAAGGTGGAAGACAAAGAAGTAAGCAAATTAAGTAAAATTTCCTAACACAGAACCAAAATAGAAAGGAACAGAAAGGAGGCTATGGGAGAATCACAATGCTATTAATAATGGCTGATAACCAACAGCAATATAAAAAGTGGAAGCATCTTAAACTGCAGTTTAAGTGTCTTAAACTTCACTTAAAATGCAGTCAGTGTCAGTTGCCTATATCATCATCAAAACACTATATATCACAGTGATGCCGATTCATTGAGAAAAGATATTATGTGGCTGCTGCTGCTAAGTCGCTTCAGATGTGTCCGACTCTGTGCGACCCCATAGACAGCAGCCCACCAGGCTCCTCTGTCCTTGGGATTCTCCAGGCAAGAATACTGGAGTGGGTTGCCACTTCCTTCTCCAAAAGATATTATGCTCAGTATTAAAATGAAATAACTTTGAAAGATTTTCACCCTGATTAAAACACATGCATGTAACTTGTAATATTGATACTGGCTGCCTATGTAGATGAATCTGCCAAAAACAGAGGCTTATGGATAAATGAAAAGTCATTTTTATTTAAATCTTTCATCAAAAAATCCATTTTTCCCAACTTACGACCTTAATAGCTCTTAGTTAAAATGCTCTGATTTTCAACACATTTAATCAGTACGTTCATACAACACAACTGCATCTTTAGGAAAACACTATCTTCTTTAGCTTCCCGTAAGATTCTTCAATACCACCAAGTGACTTGTATTACCCCAAGCAAACATAGCTTCCCACCCTATTCCACTGATGGTTCCATCCATTCCAGGGATGGTTCCATCCCTGAAACACCTTTCCTAACTCTTCATGTGGAGCAACTCACCTGCTAAGATGCAGACTAAGGTAAGATGGTCACCTGAAGCTGCTCATGTTTATTTTCTCCTCACTTTTCCCAGTTAAAGCTGAGTTAGGTCTCCCCTCATCTATGTTCCCATAGCATCCTCGGCACATCTCTAGTATAGTACTCTTTGAACTATTTTGTAATTATTTATTTTGTAATCCTAGCAGCTAGCATTTACCTATAGCAAAAGCTGAATAAATATTTGTTTATGAATACAGTGGGACGTCCCTGTAGCTCAGATGGTTAAGAATCTGCCTGCAATGCAGGAGACCTGAGTTCGATCCCTTGGTCAGGAAGATCCCTTCGAGACGGAAATGGCAATCCACTCCAGTATTCTTGCTTGGAGAATTCCATGGACAGAGGAACCTGACGGGCTACAGACCATGGGGTTGCAAAAGCTGGATATGACTAAGTGACTAACACACAATGAGTATAATGGGAAGGCTGCTCGAGTTCTAGTTACTCATGAAAACAAAAATCAGTATAACAGCATCCGTTTTCCTACTAAAATGAAGCTCTCATGCCAGGATACAGACAGCTAAAACTACTTAACAGCTTAGTTGACTCTATCCTTTCAGCATTAAAATTCACCATACTCTGTGTATTTATGCAACAATTTCTTAGACTTCACTTCTACTGAAGGGGCTTTCCTGATAGCTCAGTTGGGAAAGAATCTGCCTGCAACACAGGAGACCCTGGTTCAATCCCTGTGTTGGTAATATCCGCTGGAGAAGGGATAGTCTACCCACTCCAATATGCTTGGGCTTCCTGTTGGCTCAGCTGGTAAAGGATCCACTTGCAATGCAGAAGACCTGGGTTCAATTGATCCCTGGGTTGGGAAGATTCCCCTGGAGAAGGGAAGAGCTACCCACTTCAGTATTCTGGCCTGGAGAATTTCATGGATTGTATAGTCCATGGGGTGGCAGAGAGTCCGACTCAACTGAGCGACTTTCACTTTCTATTGAAGAGTTACACTTTAACTTTTAAAGAATCCATTAAGTTTCTTGAGACAGACACAGAAATTTTAATAATGACTTACTCATGTTTTGAGTTTTAAGATAATCTTCTGTACCCAACTGGACAAAAAATGAGTGTTTTACGCTATGTCAGTAGAGAGATGAAAGAAATAAGTGATAAATACGACACAGACCATCAGAGTCAAGAAACTCACTACCTAGGGCATCAGATTTGTGAAACAGTGCCAGGATTATTAAAAAGCTGATGCACTGACCTCATACATTTTCAGATGAATTACCCTGTAAAATCTTTCTGTAAAACAAAAATTGATACAGAAAGATAAAGTGGTAATAATACAGTATGGTGGAGAAGATGGCAATAAAGGTGTTTTCAAATATAAACAAACTTTAGATACATTTTAAGTATATGTACAGAGCTTCTTAATATATTTGATACTTGAAGAAAAGTTATTTTCAGTTGTTTTCTGGAATTTCTAGGCTTTTATTATGGGTACCAATTCTGTTCTCCAGAATTCCTTAAAAGATGTTGAAACTTATGGAACAAAGAAGCTGATAATTACTATCACACAGCATAAGAAAATTTTTGTATATAATGCATTAATATTAGAAAATAACCTTATCTTTCACTTTGATAAAAATTTAAAGTATAACCTTTTACTGGAAAAAATACTTGTGGCAGACACAAAGTTAAATTTGAAAGCTTAGAAACAGCAAAAAAATTTTTTAAAATAAATGAACCTGCAGGGAAGATGAAAAGCCGCAAGAGAAATAGCCTCTTTATCCTTTTATCTTTTGAAAACAAAAAACAAAAAAAAAAACCTGGTAGTCATGATGTCGAGCACACTACTGAAAAATAAATGCAAATATGTGTGTGCTCAGTCATGTCCGACTCTGTGACTCCATGGATGTAGCCTACCAAGCTCCTCTGTCTAAGGAAATTTCCAGGCAAAAATACTGGAGGGGGTTGCATTTCCTACTCCAGAAAAATAAAAAGGGTTAATAATGAAAAAATCCCTTTTCCGTTGGGCAGGACTGAGAATGGTTAAGCAAAAAGACATGGATATCAGCTGTATTAAAAGTAAGTTTTGAAAACCTTTAACGAAGGACTTGCTTGAATAGAGGAAAGGACAAGTGTGGTGTTCTACTGCACAAGTATTAATTCAGAGTCCAGAAGGTTCAGTATTCTCTCAGTACATAAAAATAACTGAAAACAAGTTCAAAATTGTGTTAAAAATTTCCTTAAAGAGAAGCAATTTTTCTATTCATGGACTGTTTCATAAATTTTTCAGTCTATTAAAAGGTACATTTCCATAAAGATTCAATGCTTCAATGGAAAGAGAAAGGAAGAAATGTAAAACTAGAACTATCAAACGTCAGCTCTCAACACGTTGAGAAACATACAATGCTTTTTAATAGAAGAAGCGATGACGTACTTATATACTGGCTCCGTCACGTCAAGTGATTGATTTAAAAAATTCACGTGAATAGGTAACTTTACCACTGTAAATGCATAACTGTATTTGCAAGATAAGATGCAGTATTTAGATGTTTGAATACAGAGATGAAAGGGTAGAGGACAGGATACAGTTATACAAACCACTTCTGAAGATCCAACCTACTTGTAATTATCGTCTTCCACAAACTTTTGCAGTTCTTCTATATACTGAACAGAGTTCAGGTATTTTTGGACGTGAGGCAACATGGGGATATCTAGGCAAAACATGATAAATAATTATCTGATAAAGTATATCTCAGGCAAAATTTTTAAAGTTAAGCTGAGAAAAATATATTTAACGGTAAATTAAGGCCACATGAGTTTGGGTGAACTCCGGGAGTGGTGAGGGACAGGGAGGCCTGCCGTGCTGCAATTCATGGGGTCGCAAAGAGTCGGATACAACTGAGCAACTGAACTGAACTGAAGGCCACATTGCACCAAAATTTAAATTAACTCTAGAAGGACATGACTGAGCTAAATGTTATTTAATGTAAAACTGAAGGTAATTTAGAAAACTGCAGTTGCAGGCTGTTTGTATAGATTAAAACACCTCCATTTACAAAGTCTCACACATTTGAGAAATTTCATAAAAAAAAATCAGAGCCACCAGTCAAACCTCATCTAAGTGCAAGATATAAGGCAGTTTAGGGTTTTTTTTTTTTTTTTTAAAGAAGCCTGGCTCACATTTGTAGTTTTTTTCTCTCCTACTTAGAAATTTCAAATAAGATTGATTTAACATTACAATTTGATGTTATGTTAAAAAAATTGAGAAAAGGATAAAAAAAAAAGAGATTAAAGTTAAATAACAACAAGCTGTAAATTGTTTTCAAATAGCATATTGTTTTCAAATTACATAGCTATAAAAACCTCTTTATTTTCTATCAAGCTGAAAGCATTTAAATGCTTTAAAACAATAAATTTTTTAAAAAATAATCATTTGGGCTTGCATAAGTTCTTTTCACATATGTGTTTCCATAAAGTACATCTTGGACAAAAACTAATTATCTACTCAACATAGAACTCAAGAAAGCTTCTCAACTCTTACTACAACAGTCTCAGCTCACTCCCTAACTGAAAAATAAAAGAAATATTTACATAATAGATCAGGGAGATCAAATGAGATGAAAAGAATAGAAAATAATTGTGAAAACTACATTAGAAAAGTTGCTATAAATTACAGAAGAGCAAAAGATAAAACTTAGCATTTTAAACATGAAATACTTGAACTCCTTAAAAGTAAGATCTTAAACAGGATGCTAAACATTGAACAGTGACATAATCATTATTTTCCTTTACATTAGGATGATGTACCCTGCCCTGTGAAAAGTGGCCATCAACCTGTGTAAATGAATCAAATCTTTAAAATGAATTACAGCACTACTCCCAGAAACTCACCATATTCACAGGACTGCTGTAAATCAGAAATTATTCTAAGAATGTTATTCATCAAGTTTGATCTTTGCTCATTTTCTAGAATGCTGCCAGTTGATGGATATGCTGAATCAATGTATGTTAAATCAGATAGATAGATACCTGAAACAAAATTAAGATAAATGAGTGTTTTCCTACTTGTTTGGATTAGTTTGTTTATAGCTATATTTCAATATGTCATATTTAAAATATATTCATTATTAATACTGTGTTAAAACATGACCAATAAGGCCTAGATTTCTGTGGAGTCCAGGTCAGACATGTAACTTAAAGCTGAAGTTAGAAACTCCAGTACCTACCTACCCATGAGTCTTAATGGAAAGAAGATGAGCTCCTGAACTGGCTCTGCCTCTGTATAAAATAAAGATAATTATTCTAATTTCCGAATCTTGGTTTTTATGTCTATACACTAGTACCTGTTTTTCAAGTTGTGGTACAGCCTGAAGAAGTTTTAAGGTAGCCAGACTAACTACTTCTCTTCCACTTCCATGGGGCAGTTAACTTAATATTAGTTCTATACATGCTTGGCTCGAGTGGGTAACTTGTCACATGAGCCTTACTTTTTTTTCCTTTTAAATATTTACTTGGCTGCACTGGGTCTGGGTTGTGGCACACAGGCTCTTCGCTGAGGTGTATAGACTCCAGAGCGCTTGGGCCCAGCCGTCCCCATAGCACATGAGATCCCAGCTCCTCAACTAGGGATCAAACCTGTGCTCTCCTCCCTCACCACCTTGGAAGATAGTTTCTTAACCTCGGGAGGATCAGAGAAGTCTTGATTCTTTTTTTTTTTACTTTTTTTTTTTTTTTACCACCACAGCACTAGGTTTTATTAGGGATTTCATTAAAGTTACATTTCTAGGATTGAAGGAGTCAGTTAGGGAACACAAAGCTCATGAAGCCTCCTCAGATCTCATAGTGAACCACTGGCTCAGGTTCTTTGTTGGGATCGCCGCTTGTTCCAGGTACAGATTATTGTAAGGATACTGCTTTGGCCCCACAGGCTGGTAGGTGGGGTAAGTCTCCCCTACCCAAAACATGAACAGCATGAAGGCGACGAAGCCAAAAAGGTGCTTACACATGAGGTTCCAATTAACAGGAGTCGGGGATGTGTCCACATGGTTCCTGATATACATGTCCAGGTCCCAGTGCATCGGTTCACCCCAGTTCCACCGCAGGTCTGGGTGGTCCCAGTCATACCATGGATCCCTCTCCTGCTGTGAGCGTTCAGGCAGTTTCGGATAGTCCCCATACCCCATGCCATCATCTGGGTACGGCTTGTAGTCTTCCACCCGCATATTATACTTCTTGGCGGCGGCAGCCCGTTCTTCTGGGGTCTTGGGATAGGGTCCCGGGAGCATGTCCTTGGTAATGTGGGAGGCTGTCCGTGCACCCAGCGGCACCACGTTTCGGGCTGCCTTTTGCAGCCATCGGACTCCCAGGACCCTCGCCCTGGCCGCCGCCATCTTCCTCTTGATTCTTAATTACTTTGAAAACTGTCTCATTCTAGTAGAAACGCCTTGTTTTTATTAAAGGTTAACAGTTGGATTTTTGAAATAGTTCTACTAACTACACATTGAAGTTAACCTTGCTCTTTTTTCTGTACCAACAAAAATAATACATCCTCTGAAATGATTCAGTTGTCCTAGTTCTGGATATTCAAAGTCACATCTACAGAAAATATTTCCTGAGAGTTTACTATGCATGTGTAAAGTGTAAAAGGCACCATGTTCCTACTTTCAAAGCATTGCTCCCCATTCATGAACTCTCAGAATAAGTGCAACCAAAATGATGTACCTATTGCCTTCCAAAAAAGCCCTATGTTTTTTCTCATGCTGGTTCTTCCAGCTTAAATGATACCTGAACTCAACTCTGCCCATCTAAATCATTATCTTATATTCAGGTCCATGTCAACGGTTCTTTAGTTTCCTCACATATTCCAAGAAAGGAATTTAGAAACTGTCTAGTCTAAACCCTCTTTCATAGGCAAACACTCTAAGGTCCACAGATATTAAGAAGTGCCTAACACCATATGAATTGTTAGTGGCAGAGCTGGATCTCAGAGGATACACTTGTACTCTAAGGTTTTTTTTTTAATTACACTGTAACAAACTCATACAGTATCTGTATCATTCACTTGATAATTTTTAAGACTTTCTAATCTCTTCGTTGAAAATCTTTTGTATTTTATATTTAATCTGTTTAAGACAATAAACTCATTCAGCTGGTTACTCTATCTTGCACTTTAAAAAATGAAAATCCTGACCAGTATTTGCAGACAACTGGTGTTTAACACAATGTAAAAAGTTGGCAATGGTAATCCTTTTACTCATTCCAGTATCATTCCTTTTCCATTCAGTAAATCTTAACAGTATTCTTTAAGCCATCTATCATAAATACTTCTTTTTCTTTAGAGACTCTCAACTTTATTTTTTATGACTTCAAATAAATCTGTAGCCTAGCTCTCTTTCTTTCCCTCCTATCTCAGAGGAAGAAGAATCCCCTTCTTTTTCTTCCAAATCTAAACTGCGATTTTGAACGTAATCTCTACTGCCTTCTTTTAACACATCCACTGCTGCCTCCACTATCACTCACACTCCATGGCTCTTTTCCAAGAGCCAGTGTGCCATTTAAATCTCCTCTATTTAAAAACACAAGCAAAGCAACCCTTCCTTTAAATCTGATCCCCTCCTCAAGACAGGACTCTTGCCTTCTTCAACAAACACCTTGAAAGAGAAATAGGACCTGTACAATTAATTTTTTTTATCCTTCACTCTATTTTTATGTAATATTTGATACATATAAAAGTTTACTTGTGTCAGGAAAAACTGTGATACACTTTGCAATAGGCAAAAAAATTACTAGGTATATCCTGTTTCCAGTGCGTCCTCTTGGCCTGAACTATTTTATAAGTTGTTGAAAACTGGTAATAATACAAATTTTTGTTCATAAAAATGCCAATGAATTATGTCCAGTGGGATGTAACTGATTATTGCCCTGGGATGTTGACCAATTTTGCAACTATCTGTAAATTCATTCCAGCATTCCCAACGGCCTGCATGTAAGTACTCTGACTTCTTCCTTGAAGTTACTGTAAATATCTCCCTGATTCCCTGTGTATTTAATGATTTAAACAAAACCTTTGACATGTATTCATATTTGTGTGAGAAAGATAACTATATCTTTTCAAAATAACGGTTTAACATATCATATTGGTTATCAAATAAGTAATAAATACTCATCAATGTAAGAGCTACAGTATCAGTACTGTTGGCTCATCTTTATGTTCTTTCCCTGTGTCATCTCTCTGCCTCCTCTCTAGAGGGAACTACCATTTCTAATTTTAAGATTATTCCCCTTGTTCTTTCTGAGGCACATGTCTGTATTCCTGCACATTTTATTTTACCTTTGCTTATTTTTGAGCTTTAAAAAAATCATACTTTTATATGTGTGATTAAATGATAATATTGGTAAAGTTAGAATGGGTACACAATAAGTGATTTATAAGTGGTTGTTAAATAAGTTTTTAAAAATATGGTCTGTGATTGCTTTGTCTCACTATTTTGTTTCTAAGACTTATTCGTCTTGTTAAGTACAGCCATAATTCCTTAAGAGAATAAACTATATGTAACTATATCACAATTTACTTATTCATTTTGTTTGATACGAGTTTTGAGTTACTTGTCCCCTTCCTCCTTGTTGTCTCCTGGTGCACATGTACAAGAATTTCTCTAGGAGAGATATAAACACATATATACATACATGTAGGCATCTATAATGTTCAAGTTTACAAGACAGTGCCACATTGGTTTTTAAAGCTATATCAACTGATACACCCACTGACAGTATATAGGTTTCTACTGATCCACACATGCTAACTGGAGAAGGCAATGGCACCCCACTTCAGTGCTCTTGCCTGGAGGGTCCCATGGACGGAGGAGCCTGGTGGGCTGCAGTCCATGGGGTCGCTAAGAGTCGGACAGGACTGAGCGACTTCACTTTCCCTTTTCACTCTCATGCATGGAGAAGGAAGTGGCAACCCACTCTGGTGTTCTTGCCTGGAGAATCCCAGGGACGGGGGAGCCGGGTGGGCTGCTGTCTATGGGGTTGCACAGAGTTGGACACGACTGAAGCGACTTGGCAGCAGCAGCAGCACACATGCTAACACGTGAAATTAACATCTATCTCATTGCTGAAACTTACTCTGGCAAAGGCACACATGACCTTCTCATACTAATTCTTTAGACATCCCTCTTGGTCTCCTCTCCACTGCTCAGTCTCTCTGCAGTATTTGTAATACTTACTCCCTTTATTTCTCAGTCTTTACTGGCTTGAACTTGCCTCGCTTCCATCCTCCCTCGATTCTTCTATTTCCTCAGGTCCCTTGGAATTGGTATTCCCCATGGTTCTGTCATTAATATTCTCACTCTACATGTATTTCTGAATTATCTTATTTCTAAGGCCTCAACCATCACCTGATTGCTGATGACTCTCCAAATTTCTCTATAGAACACAGCTCCTGACTTTCATTTTCAATTTAACATGCCAAACCAACCATAATTTGTCTCTAGGCACCTGCCATTCCACTTTCCAAACCTGGTCAGTGATATGAATTACTAACTAGCGAAGAAGAACTAAAGAGCCTCTTAATGAAAGTGAAAGAGGAGAGTGAAAAAGTTGGCTTAAAACTCAACATTCAGAAAACTTAAGATCATGGCTTCTGGTCCCATCACTTTATGCCAAACAGATGGGGAAACAATGGGAACAGTGACAGACTTTATTTTCGGGGGCTCCAAAATCACTGCAGATGTTGGTTGCAGCCATGAAATTAAAAGATGCTTGCTCCTTGGAAGAAAAGTTATGGCCAACCTAGACAGCATATTAAAAAGCAGAGACACTACTTTGTTAACAAAGGTCCGTCTAGTCAGAGCTATGGTTGTTCCAGTAGTCAGGTATGGATGTGAGAGTTGGACTATATAAAGAAAGCTGAGCACTGAAGAATTGATGCTTTTGAACCGTGGTGTTGAAGAAGACTCTTGAGAGTCCTTGGACAGCAAGGAGATCCAACAAGTTCATCTTAAAGGAAATCAGTCCTGAATATTCATTGGAAGGACTGATGCTGAAGCTGAAACTCCAATACTTTGGCCACCTCATGAGAAGAGTTGACTCACTGGAAAAGACCCTGTTGCTGGGAAAGATTGAAGGCAAGAGGAGAAGGGGACGACAGAGGATGAGATGGTTGGATGGCATCACTGACTCAATGGGCATGAGTTTCAGCAAGGTCTGGGAGTTGGTGATGGACAGGGAGGCCTGGCATGCTGCAGTCCACGGGATCACAAAGAGTTGGACACAACTGAGCAACTGAACTGAACTGAATTAGAAACCCCTACACTGCTTAAACAAAAAAGCTCTGAAGGAGCTTACCATCTCATATTTCTCCAGGTTAAGCTATTAGTGAATACAATGTGATCACTGAACGATCAAGTAATGTACTACATAGTATAAATCAGAGGCTAGAAGCTGTCCCAATCTTTTTAAAACCAGGAAATAACATAGGAAGTATCTATATGACTTTTTCCTTAAAAGAATGGGGAGATCTGGCAACAGTGAGGTACAGCTGGGAAGCGTAAAGATAGTAAGCATCACAGATGTCAGTCTGTCATAACCTATTTTCCTCTGCTCTCCTACTTCTCATTTACTTCACCTATATACATTACCTGCTTCATTCTTGTGAGCATCTGTAGGCCTTTGAGTAGACCCCTGCTATACCTATGTATGTCATAGGAATTTAAAGAAATAATTAATTCTGTGAAAGAAGTAGAAACTAAGCTGACTTCAAATAAAGGATGTTGATCAACAACAAGAGGTGATGGTAGCGCCTAAGAAAGAGAAAAGTAGCACAAAGTTAGGCAACGACAGCGGGAAAGCACATGGTGTTGGTGAAGGGCCCACCTGCCAATGCAGGAGACGCCGGTTCAATCCCTGGGTCGGGAAGATCCCCTGAGGAGGGCGTGGCGACCCACTCCAGTATTCTTGCCTGGAAAACCCCACAAAACAGAGGGGCCCGCGGGTTACAGTCCATAGGGTCACAAAGAGAACAAAATGACTGCAGGGACTTACACACGCACACACACACACGCACACACATGTACAGAAAGTAGAAGCCCGCAAGTTTTGTCTAGAAGCAGCAATCAACAGATATATAATCCAATCAGAGAGAGTGGCCAAATGCTTTGGAGAGTCAAATCCCAGTGCTACAGCTTAGTACTGAAGTCCTAAGCCAAATTACCTAAGATGTCTAAATCTGTGTCTCCTCAGCCACTGAGTTAATCAACATTCTTGATTTAAAGAAATAAAAAGGCATGGTCGGTACCTGACAATTACTAATTCTCTAAGCAGCACCCTAATTGGGCCAGAGGTAGTAAAGTGACTTATCTAAGTTCCCACAGCCAACGAGGGGCTCAGAACTCTCTCTTTCCCCTATGACTCAGGCCAGGGTTATGTTTGCTTTTAAATCACAGCATAAACTAACAAGAATAACTGTATTCAGACAGGAGGGGTCACGTTGCAGACAAGGAGGAAGTGACGTTATATAACATCAGAAATTAGTTATATAACATTAGAATTTAAGAAATATTAAATTTCTGAGAGAATTTCATACCTAGCTTTTCAATTATTTTTTAATAATTATATATAATGAGCAGTTTTATCTTAGAAATACACACCAGGTTTTTCTTACAACTTCAAAACCTTCTAAAAGTGGTAAATTTAGTAAAATGTTTAAAAATTCGTCCAGGCTATAAAGAGTATTCTATTAATTAGGATTAGGAGGCTAATGAGGAGGCTGCCTCTTTAGAACAGAGTCTCACTCCTAAGCTTTGTAATAAAACAACAAACTCATCAGCCTGTAACTACTTCTCAGTGAAGCTGAGTACTGTTTTTTCAGTATTCAACTTGGAAGATCTCTGGGCAGCGGGCTCGTGTTTGTTTTATAACTGCCCGCTGAACCACGATAGTCTGCTTCCAGATGCTGCCCTTCCTTCAAGCTGCACACAGTCTCTCCTTGTTTGCAGGCATTCAACCTCCTGTGATGCCACTACCCCCACCCCTATTTAAGGCTACAGAGAGGAAATCCTAAGGAGACTTTCCCCCTCAGTCTCCAGCAAATGTTTGGTGACGTAATATGTGGGCTGAACTTGAGTCTCCTGAGAAAGAGAGGGAATCACTATTCAAGGGTACTGTATATACAATCTGGGTCAGCTGCAGCTGGTTTTACTGCATTTCTCCATGTGGCAGACAGAGCAAAGCCACAATGCTTTCTCTGCTGGATTAAAGACAGCCCGCAGACCAGGAACTTCCACTCTACTACTTAAAATTACATAGGTGGCTTGTCAAATTCAATTGATTAGTGCTGTAAGAAGAAAGAAGCTCCTTATTACAGCTTGGATTCAACGGTCCAAAACAAAAATGCAGTTGCCATTAAAGTCGCAGACGAACAAACGTCTACACTGATTTTTAAAAGCAAGAGTAAGAGCAGCAAGTTTCTGGGCTTGCTTTATCAACAGATGCAAAAAGGTATTTTACTATTTCTTCTATTTTTATTTTAAAGTTCTATGTATGCTGAAATGTATAATTGTTTTATATTTGTAGTAGAAATTTCAAAATCTCTTATTAATCAAAGACTTTTGGAACATACTACAATTTGCCTTGTCTGGAAAAGGTTTTGTTTTGCAAGTTTAGATAAAATTGGTCATTATATACTTTGTGATGATTAATGAATTATTTGAGGTTCAATTTAATGCTATTTAGTGTATATGTTTATAGACTGATGTATATACATTCTGGATTTCAAAAAACAAGTGCTTTAGTGACATTAGAAATTTTAACAATTAACATTAAATGTATATGTTTTATTGCACAATGATAAAAACAAAGGGATATAAACTAAATAGCTGTAAACATGATCAGTTTGTCTTTACAGCTACAGTGTGTATGCTAATGATTTACATGTACTGTTAAAATATCTTAAAGTAAAGCTACAAACATAATTAAGAAGATATCAAATTAACTGCAAGGCTTTGCAATGATACCCCAATCACAGCATAACCAATATAACCTAGTATTTAGTAATCCTAAATATAAGAGTTTTAAAATAAGTCTATGGTATTTCTTGCTAAAACTCAAGCTTTTAAGTAGTTTCTAAGTTTACATGTAACAGTACTTTAACTTGGGTAACAAAAATTAAAACTGCTATAGTGGGAATTATTTGACAAACCAAAGCGATGGATACATTAAGAAGCCCCAAAACCTTACAGATTATAGTTAAGAAGAAATAGAATGTTATAGAAGTATTGCATAAGTGGTCAACATTAACAATAGAAAGTAAGAACCCAGAAGATATAATTACTTAAATACATAATTAAAAGACCAAAAGTATATAATATTTTTAGACAAATACAATTTTGGTCAACGAACACAATTCTTTAAATATTCTGTCTAGGAGCTTTGTTTAATTGTATTACTAGACTAAAAATAAAATTACTAGTTACCAACAATGAGCTTTAAACCAAAGACACTTAAGTTTGTTATGATTTGGGGGTTCTCAGTCCTTTTAAAAAATCAAAGAAATTCAAGGTAAGAATCTTTTCTTAAAGATTCAAAACTCTAAATACTGGGACAATCTCTGTTAAACATATTTTATAGGAAATTCTGATAAAATTTCCAAGAAATACTGGGTCAGAAATATGTCATCTCTTTCTTTTCTGTTGTTGCCGCTATGGAAAGTACAGGACTTCAATTAAACCTTGGTTCTTACGGAAGCCTTAAGCAAGCATTTAATCTGAAACCCAGACAACTATTTATCCCTTTCTTAAACATCTCCAGGGGTTGAAATCGTTCTTGTGTCTCTTCCCAGAACATAATTCACAATCTAGAAGTTCTTTATCTAAGGTATCTTCAGTGCTTCATAAATGTAATTTCATTGCCTCATGCTGTTTTCAATGCGTGACACTGCCAGTTAAATGCCTCTATGCGTTTACCATCTGAAAGGAAGTCAAATCTTGACTTTCATTTCTTCTCCCTACTAACTGGCAATGTAGCAATTATGAAGAGAAATAGTACCAATAAAATTAATCAAAGCATGGAAGGCTCCCCTCCCCACCTAAAAACAACCAAGCAGACACAGATTTAAACTTGAGTATACTGTAACTAATTTACAACATTCTCGTGGGGCCTAGGAAAAATTTAACATATACAGAAAGGTTTTATGAGGTAACACAGATTTATGGATCTTTCACTTTTAAAACTGAACATATGTGGGAAAATATTAAATGAGAGAATGTTTTCATAAAAGGTAACAGTAAATGTATTCTAAAAACTCATTCTTTACTCATGACGTAGCTAGTCTACTACTTTAGAAATGTGGTTCCTTATTCAGCTTTAGGTGACAATGAAATCATGACTTTTGTAAAGGATAAGGAAATTGTATTTTTTTTTTTAATAAACTTTTTGTTGTCCCCTTTAAATGTTAATCCTAGGTCAGATTCTCTTATCGTAGATGGTGATTCACCTTATGATTTAATTGTACAGGAACCCACAAAGAGCCAAGGCAGAATACAGCAAAAGGAAGCTATGGCTATTTTAACTTAGATTTGTATTTTCACATTTTTGTTCTTACATAACAACACCGATAAAAAGTTCCAACAGAGTTGGATTATATGCTTCTCAGTTCTACACAAATCTGTGTCTGGTAGGAATGTAAGATCTTCAGTCAGAACACTGCTCAGAAAAGTCTACATGTTTTGAAGTTTCACGGTACTTTCTGAATTTTCCTTGTTTTGGTAACTTATTTCATAGGAGATTACTTAGATAAAATAATTTTCTATGATCTAAGAGTTTCCATTCCATTATTAAAGTGAAAGAAATGAGTGCATCTGAACAAGGGCTGCATTAACTACAGGAGAAATGCTGTACGTTTACCCAGGAGGCTGATGGCTTCTATTTTACTGTCTGCAGTTTTAAAAATAAACCATATCTAAATCCTATGAATCTGCAAGTATAATAAGAAACATTTTACTGGTTTTTGGTCCAGGTAACTCCAATATAGTAACTAAAGTCCTTTTTAAATAAAATAAATGACACTTGGTCTAAATTTTAACTGATGTCAGAAGGCAAAGGATGAAAACAAAAAATGAAAAGTACTCATACAAATGTGCTTCCGGCTGTCTGTCAGCAAACAGAAGGCCTCCGACACAGATATGGTATATTATTATGCTCATCCCTCCTATCTTACGTTAATAAAGGAAAAAGAATTCCCTGCACTCCATCCATTCTTTGCTTTATTTTCATTATCACTCCAGTTTGCAAACCTTACTCATTTGAAAACACTGAAGTAGACATGGTTTTAGAAAGTAGTAGTCATCTTTATGAGGGAAGCCTGTTATAAGGGGAAGTTCATCTTTATGACTCTAGTTGAAGAGACCATATTTTATTGATACAACCTTTAATTTTAGGAGGATTCATAGTCAAGTCAGACATGTTACTATCAACTGATAGAATACATATGGAGGGAAAGGAATGGTAGCAGAAAAGCTTGGAATATAAAAATGATCCACAAGTACTCATGCATAATTAAGTAAGGGGTCAATGTAAAAAGATACAAACCAGGAAGAGACTTTGAAAGACAAGGAATACAAAGTTAAGATTCCTTTGCAGTTATGACACGACTAGGATAAAAGTCACAGGTCTAGAGAGTTAAGAGTAGAAGATCTGAATCTCATCTGAGTGTTTCAGCTTCTCCAGGCTATTCTCTGCAAAATGGTGTATGTTTACATCCCAGTGCTGCTGTGAATGCAAACAGTTAATATGAGTTAACACTACATAAATATATAGGATTGTTGTAGTGTTGGTGATAGAAAAAAGGAGAGAATACATTGCCATATGACACAGCTGTTAATGAAAAACATGAACCCTGGAGTCTTCTGCCTGGGTTCAAATTCTGGCTCCATGTCTTAGAAAGCAGTGTGACTCTGGGTAAGGTATTGATACTTAACATCTGGATGCCAGGTCTTTTCATTTGAAAATGAGGATAGTAATAATCTACCTCAGAGGGCTGCGGTAAAATGATTTAATGCATGTAAAAGGCTTAAACAATGCCTGGCACGCCCAATAAAAATGACCACTGTTACTGCTGCATTGCTATTTATTAGCATCATAAATGATTTTGGATGTGGCTTCCCAAATCAAAAAACAACTGGGTGGAAAACGGGATAGAAAAGTTCTTGGTATATCCACTGCCATCCTTCAAAAACAGCACATAGGAAGTTTACAAGAGAGTAAGGTGGGCTACACTGCAGCCTGGTGGGCTATACTAAAGACAGGATGACACATCCTACTCATTCTAACCGCCACTACGCTGCAGGGAGGTAATGAAAGAGGAAGGAAGCAGTTTTGCTTCCTGGAACTAGTTTTATTGTTTGCTAGAGTGTTTCTATCGATTATACCATAAAAAAATAAGCATTTATCTTTCAAAGCAGAAGTGAAACATTCCAAGCACACATTTTAGCCTATGTGCCACTGCTAGAAACACTGACTAATGAGCCAGGGAACCTGGATTCTAGACCTGGGTCTAATATTACCTACTCGTGTGGCCTTGGCCTTCAACATGCCCATGGGAGCAGAGAAATCTTAGATGATATGAGATGGTTGTTAAGGCACTTTTCATTGATCAGAGTCAACTACAGTTGAGTTTCTTTCCTTGGTAATGGTTATAAAAAGTTATTAATATTTTACAAAAATGCAGTTCAGTAGAACTTCTGTTAGAAGAATGAACCTGCTGAATCATATATAAACTTAGAGCATATATAGGATTATGATTTAGGAAACATGATTAACCACAGTAATGACTATGAGCATGCTATCATTCTTAAACTTGTCACCAATACCAAAAGGACACACTACGAAAACAAGCAAAAACCACCATGGTAAAACTTTCTGGTTTTACATTTTGTCTAAAAATGTTTCTTTAATTTGACAGATAAAAAAGATACTTATTAGAGAAGGTCAAATTAATTCAAAACATACAATATAAAGAAAAAACACTGACCGGCAACTTTCACACTAGTTAGAGAAGAATGTTGTAATTAATTTTACAGGCATTATGTATCATTTTCCGAGCCTTAAGACAACAAGTGAGCTTTTAAAGGTAAGAGAAGTGTCTTACTAGGGTCTCAAAAGCCCAAGAGCATCTAACCATATGCCTCAACACAGGGGCACCAAGATCTGCTCACTGAGCTGGGGAACAAAAAGCATTACCATAAGATGGTAGTTGGAAAGCTCTTCTCTGAAACCTAATTTGTAAACAAATAGGAAGGCACTTAATATTGAATTTAATTAATAACTTTAATTCTGGCCCCATTTATTAACCCCAACAGATATTCAGTTTTTCCCTTAGATACTTTTTTAGATTACTGACTTAAAAAGTAGATTAATATTAATTATTTTCTACTTTTTCCCTTCATTGGTTTGCTTTTTCTTTTTTAAAGAGAGCATACAACCTCATTTCAAAATGAAGGCTTTTATCTGGACCCTAAGTGTGCTATTCTTCCTACTAATGGGCATTGGACATTGCAGAGGAGGACAGTTCAAAATTAAAAAAATAACCCAGAGGAGATACCCTCGCACCACAGATGGTAAAGAGGAAGCAAAGAAATGTTCATACACATTTCTGGTACCTGAACAAAAAATAACAGGGCCAATATGTGTCAATACCAAAGGGCAAGATGCAGGTACCATTAAAGACATGATCACCAGAATGGATCTTGAGAACCTGAAGGATGTGCTCTCCAAGCAGAAGCGGGAGATAGATGTCCTGCAGTTGGTGGTGGATGTGGATGGAAACATTGTCAATGAGGTAAAGCTGCTGAGGAAAGAAAGCCGTAACATGAACTCCCGTGTTACTCAGCTCTATATGCAACTACTGCATGAGATTATACGAAAGAGGGATAATTCACTTGAACTTTCCCAGTTGGAAAATAAAATCCTCAATGTCACCACAGAAATGTTGAAGATGGCAACAAGGTACAGGGAACTGGAGGTGAAATACGCTTCCTTGACTGATCTGGTCAATAACCAGTCTGTGATGATCACTTTGTTGGAAGAACAGTGCTTGAGGATATTTTCTCGACAGGACCCCCATGTGTCTCCTCCTCTCGTCCAGGTCGGCCACAGCACATTCCTAACAGTCATCAGTACACTCCTGGTCTGCTGGGAGGCAATGAGATACAGAGGGATCCAGGCTATCCCAGAGATTTAATGCCGCCACCTGATCTGGTAACTTCTCCCACCAAAAGCCCTCTTAAGATACCACCGGTAACTTTCATCAATGAAGGTGAGTTACCTCTTACTGCTAAAAATGGAGGTACAAGGTCAATATGTTTTATGGTTTATGAAATAATGCTCGTAATACATGCCTATCCTTCATTTTGGTGATGTAATTTTTCATGAACATTAAATTTTCTGATTTTGTTTTCTATTAACCTGAAATTGTTCTTAAATACATCTCTCAGTCTAACAGTTTCTAGAAACACTATACTTTGTGGAAAAAGTACCATTCACCCAAATTCTTATAGTCTAAATTATTTGCACTGAGCAGGAATGAGTCCACAGTCCACTCCTAACCTCTTTGCCATCCTATCGGTCTCCAGCTAGGTCCTCACATTTCCTAAATATCCCTTTCATTTACCTCTTGCTGTTCTTCTCATTATTATCTTCCTCAAAAGGTAACGTGTAACAATTAGTACTCACTCTCCTAAAGCCACCCGGTGGCTCAGAGGTAAAGAACACACCTGTCAATGCAGGAGAAGTGGGTTCAATCTTTGGATCAGGAAGATCTTCTAGAGAAGGGAATGACAACTCTAGTATTCGTGCCCAGTAAATCCCATGGACAGAGAAGCCTGGCTGGCTACCATCTACGGGATCGTCAAGTGTCAGACATGACTTAGCGATTAAACAACAGTAGCTCCTGAAGCTTAGAGTTAACCTCCTCCTATCTCCGCTCTCAGCACATGCACCACCTACTGCTGCTGTGCTGAGATTAAGTCTACTTAGTCCTAGGTTCCTTGTGCTTTCCTATCTTGTTTGAAAACATCTGCATAAAACCCAGGCCTCTTGCTCTCAGTCTCAAGAAGAAAAAGTATTCTGTGCTTAGTCACTCAGCTTAGTCCAATTCTTTGTGACCCCATGGCTGTAGCCCACCAGGCTTCTCTGTCCATGAGGGTTCTCCAGGCAAGAATACTGGAGTAGGTTGCTCTGCCCTCCTTCAGGGGATTTTCCCAACCCAGGGATCGAACCCAGGTTTCCTACATTGCAGCAGAATTCTTTACTATCTGAACCACCAGGGAAGCCCAAGAAAAGGTATCCATCTCACCTATTTTTCAAAGCTAAAATATCCTGTAACCATGTAAATATAAATAAGTCTTCAATCCACAAAAATGCTGAGAACTGATCCTAATATCTCTACCTCTAATTCCATCCCTTCTTCCCTTCATTTATTATCAGTCACTGATCAAGGTGTCTGCCACAAAAAGATGAATAAGTCATCTTTGTTTCAGTCTAGTAAGCTCACTGCTAACTTTCTGAATACATTTATTTTACACATACATCCAATTTCTCATAAGCTATATTCTCCTGAATTTTTTACAAATTGATTTGTTTTCTTAAAGGGAAAGACTCAAAGGCCCAAAAGTTAAAAAAAAAAAAAAGGAAAGAAAAATTAATTGTAGTTTATTCACTTATTGAAAAGGGAGGACAAAAGACTGCATGTAGACTAAGAAATAATTTTTAAAAAAAACCACAGAAAAAAGACAAAAGACTGAAAGTATGTACACTGCAAAGTGCTCGTGTCTTTCTGTAGCAGGGGACATCACTGACCATTCACACAATTCTGCTTTCTTGGTTATCCAGATCATAAGACTCTAACTCTTCTTACATCTCTAGGTCCTTCACTGGCATCTTCTTCCTTCTCCTATGACTTAAAAGGCTTTCTCAAAGATGTTCCGTTTTATTAGTGGTCTCACACTCCTTCAAGGCTACAAGCTTCACCACTGCTCAGACAACTCCTGCATGGAGCTCTCCCTCCTGATTCTAACCAAAGCTGGATGTTTGCACCTGGATATTCGATCATTACCTCACATGCTGCTGCTTCCTCTACTGAAATGCCTTCTTTCAGCTTATCTGTCAACTTGGCAGATTTCAAGGCTTAGCTAAATAGTGTCTTAAAATGTTATACCTATTCAGATTCAAACAAATGTATCTAGAAGGCTCCCTCCCCAAACTGCTGATAATGCCTTGAACATGTTTTTTTTCCATTATATTACACTGAAGTTATTTGTCTGCATGTCTGTCTCCCTGTTAGACTGAACATTTCCAGAAGAAAGTGAACTGTCTTTTCATTTTTATGTCTCAACATCTAGCCAGGATTAGGTGTGGCATATTGTATTCCGCATATTGTAAGCACTACAATACATACTTGAGGAATGAATACATAAATTAGTACTAAACTGTAAAACAATCTTTCCCCCGAACTAGCATTCTCCTTTCAGAAATAAGTCAATTATTATTGTAAAAACAATAATCACTGAGGAAAATCTAGAAAATACTAACAAACTTTTAAAAATGCTTGCAGAATATCCAAATACTCAGAAGTAAACTACAGTAATAGTAGTTTACTTCTAAGGAACTACTTGATAGTTACTAGTAGTAATAGGAGTTTACTTCTGAAAACACTTTGGTAATAACCTTCAGGTCTTTCTCCTCGGCGCCCTAATAAACATGGTAACCAATATTCTTGTAACTTCAAAAATTAACTTTGTTCTTTTTTCCCCTCTATAATTATACTCTTCAGTTCAGTTCAGTTGCTCAGTCGTGTCCGACTCTTTGCGACACCACGAACTGCAGCACACCAGGCCTCCCTGTCCATTACCAACTCCCGGAGTTTACCCAAACTCATGTCCATTGAGTCGGTGATGCCATCCAACCATCTCTTCCTCTGTCATCCCCTTCTCCTCCTGCCCCCAATCCCTCCCAGCATCAGGGTCTTCTCCAGTGAGTCAACTGTTCGCATGAGGTGGCCAAGTATTGGCGTTTCACCTTCAGCATCAGTCCTTCCAATGAATACCCAGCACTGATCTCCTTTAGGATGGACTGGTTGGATCTCCTTGCAGTCCAAGGGACTCTCAAGAGTCTTCTCCAACACCACAGTTCAAAAGCATCAATTCTTTGGCGCTCAGCTTTCTTCACAATCCAACTCTCACATCCATACATGACCACAGGAAAAACCATAGCCTTGACTAGATGGACCTTTGTTGGCAAAGCAATGTCTCTGCTTTTGAATATGCTGTCTAGGTTGGTCATAACTTTCTTTCCAAGGAGTAAGCGTCTTTTAATTTCATGGCTGCAATCACCAGTGATTTTGGAGCCCAGAAAAATAAAGTCTGACACTGTTTCCCCATCTATTTCCCATGAAGTGATGGGACCAGATGCCATGATCTTTGTTTTCTGAATGTTGAGCTTTAAGCCAACTTTTTCACTCTCCTCTTTCACTTTCATCAAGAGGCTTTCCAGTTCCTCTTCACTTTCTGCCATAAGGGTGGTGTCATCTGCATATCTTAGTTATTGATATTTCTCCTGGCAATCTTGATTCCAGCCCAGTGTTTCTCATGATGTACTCTGCACAGAAGTTAAATAAGTAGGGTGACAATATACAGCCTTGACGTACTCCTTTTCCTATTTGGAACCAGTCTGTTGTTTCATGTCCAGTTCTAACTGTTGCTTCGTGACCTGTATATAGGTTTCTCAAGAGGCAGGTCAAGTGGTCTGGTATTCCCATCTCTTTCAGAATTTTCCACAGTTTATTGTGATCCACACAGTCAAAGGCTTTGGCATAGTCAATAAAGAAGAAATAGACGTTCTTCTGGAACTCTCTTGCTTTTTCCATGATCCAGCGGATATGGCAATTAGATCTCTGGTTCCTCTGCCTTTTCTAAAACCAGCTTGAACACCTGGAAGTTCATAGTTCATGTATTGCTGAAGTCTGGCTTGGAGAATTTTGAGCATTAATTTACTAGTGTGTGAGATGAGAGCAATTGTTTGGTAGTTTGAGCATTCTTTGGCATTGCCTTTCTTTGGGATTGGAATGAAAACTGACCTTTTCCAGTCCTGTGGCCACTGCTGAGTTTTCCCAATTTGCTGGCATATTGAGTGCAGCACTTTCACAGCATCATCTTTTAGGATCTGAAATAGCTCAACTGGAATTCCATCACCTCCACTAGCTGTTTGTAGTGATATGCTTTCTAAGGCCCACTTGACTTCACATTCCAGGATGTCTGGCCCTAGGTGAGTGATCACACTATGGTGATGATCTGGGTTGTGAAGATCTTTTTTGTACAGTTCTTCTCTGTATTCTTGCCACCTCTTCTTAATATCTTCTGCTTCTGTTAGGTCCATACCATTTCTGTCCTTAAAATTATACTCTTAGGACGTAAGTTTCTGTAAATGAAACTGACAGGTAAATGGTTCTGACTTCTCTGTTTTGGCGTATTTTACCACCCGTTTCAGAGTCTGTCTGGCTTGTCCCTGACTCCTCCCTCCTGTCCCGTGCATGGAGTCAACTGAGCTCTATCTGTGCTGCTTTTCAGTCTTTCATGGATGTGTCCCTCATTTCTGTTCAGAACCAGAACCCTAACTTAGATCCACATTATCTGTGAAAGCAGAGAGTGGACAGAAACGTCCTGGATTACTAGCTGGGTGACCTAGCCAGGTGGAAGGGGTTGCTCTGTGTCTCAGTTTCCTCATCTGTAAAGTGGGGATAGTAACAGTATTTACCACATGTGAGGATCATTAGAACAGTGCACCTGGCACTCAGACATCATTCTTACTGAGAATTATATAACGGCTTGCCAACTGATCTCTTTAACTCCATTTTCTCTTTCCACCAAAATATATTCTACACTGCCAACAGATCTGCCTCAAATTTCCATCCTGATCACATCACACGCTGGCCCAGCAGGTCCTTACTACAAACAGAAAACATCCAGTTTGCTTAGCCTGGGAAGATTAATATCCTCCTCAAAAGAATCAACTCCACTTCTTTAGCTTTCCTTCTATTGATTTCTTTCACAAAAATCATCTGCTTCAATAAAATAAATCAACTCATTGTCTTCTAAATATTTTCCATGCATTCTCCCTATTCAAACTGTAAGGCTCAGACTACAATATTATACAATACAATAGCGAGTCCTCCTTGAAGCCTCTTTGACTTCCCCAGGTTTGAAGTGATTGTTCCTACACGAATGTCTACACTCTGTAACAAAGACATGATATTTCTTATGTTCACTGCTGAATTATCAGGTATCTTCACATGTACACACAGGACTTATGTATGCACACCTAAATAAAATGCCTTCAGTCTATAGTATAAGCTCCTTCATGGTAGGTGGATATTGTGTCCTTTGCAGATGCTAAATGCCGATTAACTTGATATTATATTTTTATAGAACTTCTTAAAACTGTCATTCCAAAGACCTTCATGAAAGTACTTAACACATTCTATTCTACTGCAGTCACTCATTTTATGTTGTTGTAACTGTCAGAAACAAGAGGCTAGTGAACCAGTAAACTGGGCAAATGCTGATCATTATTAAGATCTCCATGCCCTCTGATTTCCAAGGGAATGATGTGTTTGGAATGATCACCTGGATATATAAAGAAAGAAAAAACTTTTTTATATTCTCTTAAAAATGGATGTCTTGTCTAAGCCTTTAATGTATACAATTTATCAGTAGTTTTTACATATAATTTATAAATAAACATAACTGAAGTGTGTGAAATTTTTTTTTAAACTGATGGGACGTATAGTCACATAAATACAGGGATGACTGCCATGGAATATCTTAATTTGGTGGTTATTGCCAGTTCTAGAAGAAATGATAATTCACATATTCATACAATGACACACTAAGCATGCCTATGGGAAATGAGACATATCAGTTCTAGGTTTTATTAGATATTGAGTTGTAGTGCCAAAAAATCCAGTATTAGAGAGTGAAATCTCATGCTAAGGACTGAGCATATCAAAGGTCCCATTAAACAGACTTGCTTTAAAAGAAATAATGGTGTATATATCCCAAATAAACCGATCCTTAATGTAAAAATGAAGCACGGGCATAACTTCTTCTGTTATTCATTATGTATTTGTTGTTCTAAGTAAACATTAACTTTTTATTTTTTTCTGTAAATGTTGGTCTCTGAAACTCAAGGACATTAGTTAGCTACAAGGGAAACTGCACAGAATTAAGGAAACTTGTTTTCTTTGTTATCGACCCTGGGTAAGTCACTTTGCCTGTCTATTTTTCTCATTTGTACAACAAGTACTGGTGGGACTGGAAGACTCTAATATCTCTTTCTAGTTCTAATATTCTGTGATTCTTATCAAATATAAACTACTACAAGCAACAACTGACTTGCTATTTTTTCTTTATATATAATGTGCTAAAATCTTTGTTCATATTATTCCTATGTCAGACTGGAAAATATGTCAGCTGTTTGGGTACTTGAACAAAAGGGCAAACATGGATGTCTATTGCTGAACTCACATATGCTCCTGGCACCAAGAATTTCATATTATTGCCCTCTACATGTAGGTACATGGTCATTCTAAACCTTTTAAATGAATAACGTGTATGTATATTTAAAAAGTGTCCTAGCCAATCACAGGAAGTCAAATACTATACAATCATTCTACACATATGTGAGGTATCTACAGTAAATTCACAGAGACAGAGTAGAATGGTGGCTGCCAGGGGCTGAAGGAGGGGACGATGCAGAGTTGTTATTTAATGGGTACAGAGTTTTAGTTTTCCAAGAGGAAAAGAGCTATGGAGATTAACTGTATAGTAATGAAAATGTACTAATGCCACTGAACTGTATATTTAAAGATGGTTAAGCTAGTACATTTTATGTTATATATATCTTACCAGCATTTTTAAAAAGGTGTCTTAATGACAGGCAATTTTATATTTTCATTTAAGATGGTTATAAGAAAAGTGCACCTCAAGAGAATAAACTTACTATGAGCTTATGGCAAATAACAGTATATTTTTGTTCATTTACAATAAATAATCCCCAGAAAAATAACTTTCCCTCTACCTGAAAAACAAAATGTTTGGGAATGTAACTACACACTTGGCAGACTGCTATGAAAAAATTTTTAACTGGTAATGTTGTTCATTGGCTACATTCTGGGTTAGTCTTTAATAAAACACTTTCCTTTTACAGATGGCGTATTTATAAGTTCATTCCCTGTAGGTAAATGAAATTGAGAAAGTCCCTTCATAGTATGTTAGAGAATAGACCTGCATACCAGGAAATCTGGATTCTGGCGAGGCTCTTCTGAGGCTCAGTTGCTTCTTTTGTAAGAGCTTGTTGTGATGATTAAATGAGGTGATACAAATGAAAATAAGCTTTGAGTATGCTCTGACCATGCTTGTCGTATTTTTTTGGACTGTACTTTCCAATATGTACCTTGCCATGTATGGGAATATAAAAGGCAATCTTATAAAGTTAAATTTGAAAAGCAGTCAGAACTAGAAACATGTTTTTTAGTGAGTAATAAGCTAATTTTCAATGTAATTATTTATAATGCTTCCCATTAGTAAATTTTAAAAATGCAGTTGGTTTCAGGGGAATATTTATATTAACATTTAAACCAACAAAAACTAAATTAACGAGGATGACTGGTTGAGCAAAGGGGCTGAAGTATGCTTCTATTAACAAGTTATGAAAAACAATTGGTATATTCTTAAGTAACTTCAAAATAAGAGCTAAGGTTGCTAACTGGATTTTAAGTTTATAGATTAATAAAGTAATTCATATTTTTATAAGAAAGAATCTATTATCACTTTAGAAGGCATTTGCCTCAAATTTCCCATTTCAGAAATGCTAAATATATTTATCTTATACTTAACCCAATTAAAAAATTTACCCCTCGGAAGATTTTACTTGCTGACCAATTATCTGAAAGTTCTAAGTTGGTTATCCCTTTCATCCTATTTCTCCTATCACAAAGAACACAGTATTGGGACAAAGTAAGGAAATTAATGAGAAATTCAACAACAGCAAGAAAAGGATTTTCCTCTCAACTTAAGTAATTAAACAGTTTCTTTATAGAAAGAGGACAGGTATGTTCAATAAAGATGGTTTCCAGTAAAGGTGCTATTCAAAGTATCAAATCTTTTTGTCTTTTTCAACACACTGGTCTGTTTAAAACATGGGTTCTTCTTAAAAAAATACATGTTGTGAAATATGTGGCATGACTGGTCACTATTTTTCTATGATGAATCAGACCTATTAACTGGACTTTGTTAGTCTTATACAAATTTTAATCACCAAATAAACTGAGGAAGAAAGAGACTGGCCCTTCAAATTCAATGTACAGAATTCCATTTTCACGCTTTGAGAAGAATACAATTGCGTCATAGAAAACAACTATTTCAAGACTACTCATGCAAGTCACTGATGTAGAAAATGAAATTATGGTTAGCAGGAGGGAAAAGTGGGGGAGAGGGGTAAACTGGGAGATTGGGATTGACATATACACACTACTAATATAAACTAGATAACTAATAAGAATCTACTGTATGGCACAGGGAACTCTACTCAGTACTCTGTAATGACCTATATGGGAAAATAATCTAAAAAAAAGGACACATGTATATGTATAAGTGATTCACTTTGCTATATACCTGAAACTAACACAACACTGCAAATCAGCTATACTCCAATAAAAATTTTTAAGAGGTTGTAAGCAAAAGGTTGTAATAAAATTCCTATTTTGAAAGAAGGGTATTCCTAGTCTAAACCTGTAAACGATTAATAACAAATTCTTGAATCATATCATAGATAAACAACTTACTTAATTTCTGATACTACACAAACCAGCAAGTTAAACTGGGAAACTGGCCTCTCAAAAATAAAGCTGGTACTTCTTTACTAGTTATTTAAGAATGCCTGGGAAGCACTTTTTATGGTAAACAGAAAGCAATAAAACATTTAGTATAAGAATGATCTATAATCTAATCCTATAGCAGAAAATAAATCAGATATGCAAGTAATATGAGAAAATATTTCTGCCAAGATCAATAGTATACTCTGGGCTAAGACAGGTTAATGGTTTATTTATAAAAATAAATATAAACACACACTAAATTCTGATACTTATTAGCTTTACTGAGGAGGAAAAAAATAGCTGCAAATACTGCTAATTTTATCCACATGTCTCAGAAAAGAATTTCTACCACATTTTCCTAAGCCTTTGTATCAACCAAGTCTAACAGGCATCCAAATTGCAAACATGAAGCTCACTATAAAAAAGTGGGTTGAAAATTAAAATTGAAGATAATTTTAAATTTGCATAAACTGAAATCTTATCAAATCAAAGCTGGATCTAGAAAACCCAGGAACTCCCCAATTTGCTTAAATATCTGAGGGCCTATTAAATAGCAGAAGAGAGACAAATGGCATTCTACAAATATTCTGTCAAGACTCAAAACGATGCTTATAAACGTTTTATAGCAATTCAAATAATCTAATGAAAGTCCAACTTGTGAATATATATAGTAAAATATAAATGTAAACTGTCAAAATTATACTTAAATGAGTACAGAGAAAACATTTACAAAAATGACATTCACAGAAGAAGCACACTTATGAAATGAGAGAAATATTTGATGTATTGCAACAAACACTTCATGTGTGCATTAACTACAATACTGATATAAGTTTTAAAAGCAGTGCTCCTCAGATATTCTTGACTGTTCTGAAAGTGACAACTTAGAAAAAATCTGGTTAATTTTGTAAACAACTATGACAACTGCATTCTCAGACTGAAGAAATCAATTTCAACCCTGCAGCAGACCTCAAGAGCTCTAGGAGCCACCCTCCACCACAGACATCTCGTGCTGCACTGCTAACTCCCCTGGCTCATCGAGCTCTCTTCTCTCCATGCCTCGGCAGATGGAGCCAACACCATGGTTCCCCACAAGTCTGGGTTAGCTAGTTCTTAGCCAGGTTTCCTGTGTGCCCTGCGGCCTATCGGAGGACCATCAAGCTATTAGTGGAGTCTCTCTCCCCACTGCCCCCTGGACCCTAATGGCTGTTTCTCTATCCTTGGAGCCTAACACAGTCTCCAGCCTATTGCAGAAGCATTAAAGACAGAACCAAGGAAACCACTGTGGCTGCCAGGAATCGTTTAATTCAACAAATATTTGAGCACTGAAGTGAGTTAAACTAGATACACAGTTAAACTGGATATAAAAACTACAGTTCTCACCCACAAGTAAACAAATAAAACACGTTACCATGCATTACACAAAATAATCTAAGACTGGATCTGGAAGTCATACTTCATTTAAATTTCTCTACCCTTCTCTGACTTGACTACAGTGCATGCTTCTGTAAGGTGAAGTAGCTCATACACGACCGGTTAAAAAAAATGGTGAATAACATCAGTAAAACAAGTGGTTAAATTGGTTCACATGGGATTTTATCCAAGGATAGTAATGTTCTGTGCCACAAGTAACTGCAGATGAACACAAAGTATGCTAACAGCTAACATTAGCTGTTATTTTTAGTGCATGATTTTGCAGAACAGAGGTTTTTCAGGAATACATTATTTTTCTACAATAGAAATGACTACATTCAACTTTGAATAGCCACATTAAATCTGTTAATAAAACAAACATATTTATTACACAAGCTACTTAAATTATTAAATAACTTAGTACTATGTGTAAAGGTCAGCAACAAAGAAGAAAAGGGAACTAAGTTACTGATGATGACTATTTTATTAAGCACTGTGTTAAAGGCTATGAATACTTTGTAATTTAAATTCAATAACTGAGAAGGAATATAGGTAAAAATAATTCACACTGCATTTAAATGGAATGTGATCTAATTTACGGCTAGTGTGAAAAGGAAAAACATCATTTTTAGAAGAGCCCTCCCTAGCTTAAGAAACCATTTATGAGCTTTCACAATCTAACCAATATCCTCACGACTATAAAAGCATAAATTCTGAACAAAATTTTAACAAATCAAGCTATATATAAAAACGATAATATAGCATGACCAAGTTGAGGTTATCCCAGGAACGAAAGGTTGGTTTAACACTAAAAATACAATCAACAGAATTTATCATATTAACAAATAAAAAAAGAAAAAACATATCATCATGTCAGTAGACAAATAAAAAGCCTTGACAAAATCCTAAATCCATTCATGGTAACAACTCTCAACAAACTAGAAATAGAAGGAACAAGAATTTTTAAAGTAGTTATTACAGCTTAAAGGAAACTATGTCCATAATAAATGCAAGACTGGAATCTCAGAAGAGAAATAAAAATGATAAAAAAAAATCTAATTGAAGCTCTAGAACTAAGAAATTTAATACTTAAATATAACCCAAGAAAGGCAGCATTATGTATTTTCAGTTTCTATAAATTTTTAGTAGCAATCAGTAGTGCTTACAGTCATTATAATTTAAAAAAACTCAAAACAGAGAAGTATCAATGAAACACAATAAAAATATGGACTAGAGAAATTGATCATCTCTTCTTTTTGTGTGTGGTTTTCAATTTCCCTGTATCTAATAAAATATGAAAGCAACTTTGATTATTTGCTTAACAAAAAATTGACAGTCTACTTAATTGTTCAAACATTGATGACATGAAGTCAGAAGAAAAACAAAACCAGCCTCCATCTTTAAGGAATAATCTAGAGGGAAGAGCTTACAGTTTCTAAGAAACCCTTCTAATGATGTAGCTGTGTAACTATTTATTTAATGAGATTAATTCTACCCCAATAAGGCCCCATAAGGGACCTTGTACATACTTGGCATCATACAGAAAACACATTCCTCAAAATTTCAACAATCCTATTATCATTATAGTACAGATTCTCTTGTATGAATTTTACTTGACTAAACTCTCATACAATTTCTAAAAATTCTACATGTCAGAACTTAAAAATTTTTAGTAAAATATAAAATTTGACAACTGAAATTTCTATACTCATTTGGTTGTTCTTTAGGGTAACTTAGGGTTGATCTTTAGTGTAATTCTTATTTCTGAATCACTTAATATTTTGACATGCTTATTAAAAAATTCAATGCATCAAAACACCGGTGAAACTGAAGAATGTTCAGTAAACTAAATGCTATCTTTCTTTAGATCAGAAATATGGAAATCACAAGTTCAAGAGTCAGATACTCTACAAACGATTTCACAAAATGTTCTGTCATTTTAAAATATATGAAGAACTTATCAGTGGATTAAAAAATAGGGAGTGAACTCATACAACTATGAGATAACAAGGGAACAATTGTAGCATAACAGTTCAGAGCATGGGTTCTGGGATTAGAAAAAAGTGGGTTTAAGTTGAGGGTTTAAAGACTAGTCAGTTAACTGTTTCATCTACAGGAACATCTGTAAGCTATCAGAAGGTTACTGTGTAGATTAAATAAGAAAATTACTGTTAGTCATATAAATTGATACAACACTTTAGAAAGGCATGTTGCCAACATTCCTGAAATGTATTCTTACGAACTGTTGTATGAGGGATAAATTTAAAAGATTCCGAAAGCTTGGGAGACTGGTTTATTTCAGGGCTTCTCAGTCTTTCCTATGTGAATGTATACGCGTTTCTGAAAGGGTAATATAATACTTAGCAGTTCTAAAACTTACTTGACCGTGGTATGCCATTTTCACTGAGTATCTCAAGGGACTAGCGTGATACACTGAAATCAAATTTTGGTAACTATAAATTGGACCACATGAAAAACTGTAAAACTGTTCACACACTTTTGATCTAGCAGATCAATCCTGCAACATTTTCATACGTATGAGAAAAATGAAGTCAAAAAGAAGATACTATGTACAATGTTACTTATAACAGCAAAAATCAGATGAAACCTCAGTGTCTAAATGGCAGAGGTAAACATGATATGTAACATCAAAGATTGTGTCTTACAGTTAACTGTAAGTGCTAGAATGGAAACTGTAGTCCCATGGAAAAGTTTGTTGAAACAAAAAGACAGAATCCAATTTTCTATGAGTGTTAGAATTATAACAATACAAAAAATATATGTATTTGGACAAAGACTTGCAAGAACAGTGGAAAATCAAGTTAATGTTCCAGATAGTGGGACTGGGGGGAAGGTAATTCTTTTATTTAGATTCTTTTTTTTTTTTAATTTAGTTTCTTTAGCTTTTAGAGGTTTGTGTACACAATACATTAAAAACGGTATCTGTAAAGAAAGATACAACGGTAAGACTCTTGACTAAAAACTACTTAAATATGGCTCTTTTCCTATTAAGTTTCCTGGCAATCAAAGCAATTTTAATTACAGGACCATACAAAGATTGTCAGCATGCAAAAGACGCTGGACATTCAGTCAGTGGGATTTATCTGATCAAACCTGAAAACAGCAATGGACCGATACAACTATGGTGTGAGAACAGTTTGGATCCTGGGGGTTGGACTGTTATTCAGAAAAGAACAGATGGCTCTGTCAACTTCTTCCGAAACTGGGAAAATTATAAGGTAAATCAGTGATCCAGCCCTGGGGGAGAGGTAGAACAAAGCAGCTCTTGCAAAAATAGTCATTCTATGCAATAAATAAGATACACAGCTAAAAAAATCGCTCTTCGCATGTTTTTCTTATCTGCATTTGTTCAAAAGACAATCCTCATCTTTGGTTTCAAGTCAAAATTAAAATGTAAAAAGGAAACTAAAGATGTACTTTAAAATGTTCCCTTTCAGTCTGGATGATTTACACATATATTTAATTCTTTGCAAAGACTGATCCTAATTTCATTTTCTAGGAAGACAACTGCTTTTTTGTTCATGACCACATCTGCACCCATTATCAAGTGTATTTAATCGGAGGTAAACAATCTTAGAAAAAAGGTCATGTTTTGGAAGTCCTATACTCTGTATTATTGCTTATAATAATGAGACAATGTATCCACGTGAGAAGGTGTATAAATTTTTAAACAAGTAACAAGTGAAAGAACACAACCTCTTTGAAAATACATTTAGCATTAAGATCAGGTTTATCAAACTTATATTCTGCTGCATACTTGCGATGGCAAATATTTATGGAAATAGGATAGTTAATTTGTTATTTTCTTCAAACATTAACCTACAATTTTTCAAAGGGACTTTGAAGATTACTATTTTATCATCTTACATTTACTAATTTTATTTTTAACAGAGCTAAAGAAGATAATTTGTTCTAAAACAGATACTACCATTTTTACTGAGTATCATAAAAAATGTTAGATGTATTACTTATTTGACTATGGTGGAGACAATACCTATATTACTTTTAGAACAAAAATTTGTTTCTTTGTATGAGTATGAAAGAAATCAGGAACACTTTTCGAGGATCTGGGTAGTGTACTAGTTAATGTTTTTAGTTTCTATGAATAATTTCAATTCTGCTTTTATCTTATTTGTAGACTTTGGAGTTAGTTGTGCAAATAAATGCTGACAAATTGAGAGAAAGCAAAACAAAACAAAGTGATTACGTGGGACTTCAGTAGAACAGGTGATCTACAAAAATGGAAGATTACATTACCACTTAAATGGTCAATATCTTTATCACTTAAATGGTCAATATCTTTAAGCTATCAGGTGTTTAAAACATCTAGAAAATGCTTATTATCTCTGCACTTATTATGTATGCATGTTCTTTGTTTAATAACAGAAAGGATTTGGAAACACTGATGGAGAATATTGGCTTGGACTGGAAAATATCTATTTGCTTAGCAATCAAGATAATTATAAGTTATTGATTGAATTGGAAGACTGGAGTGACAAAAAAGTCTATGCAGAATATAGCAGTTTCCGCCTGGAACCGGAAAGTGAATTCTATAGATTGCGTCTGGGGACTTACCAGGGGAATGCTGGGGATTCCATGATGTGGCATAATGGTAAACAGTTCACCACTCTGGACAGAGATAAAGATATGTATGCAGGTGAGTGAGAAAAAACTGATGCGTGTTCTTTGCAGGATCACCACTTTCTATGCACTAAATAGAACCCTGTTATAAAGTATATGCCACTGAAGTCTTTTTAGAAAAGTTGTTTTGGATTCAGTCAAAGGAAATACAACCTGCTAAAAGGAACAGCTTTTTAGGAGCTCTTCTCTAAGGCAATTGCAAAGTGTGAACTTTGTGAACATGGTCCTGCTGTTCTAACCTGACGGGGTGGGATGGGAAACAAAACATAGTCATCTGGAAAGAAACTTGCAACTGCCTAAAACTGCTAACAAATCTCCCTGGACCCTACCATGCGGGCGGCACTGCTGCAGGCTCTGAGGAAGGTGGCAGTGAGCAAAGTTCCTGCCCTTTGGGAACTTACTTTCTGGAAGGAAACAAAATGGTTTCTCAGGTGGTGATAAGTGCTTCAGGAAAAGGAAAACTGAACAAGGGAACAGGGATGGTGCTATTTCACATGGGTTGGACAAAAAAGGTGACATTTGAACAAGGTCCTGAAGGGAGCGAAGGAAGCGAGTCATTTGGGTACATGGGGTAAAGGAACTTCTTGGTAAAGACAACTAGCAAGACAACTGCTGCAGGGGGTACAGAATGGCAGAAAAGCTTTATTCAAAATATTCCCTTTAGAAAGACTCAATTAGGTCATCCACATAATGTAATTTTAAATTTAATTTTCACACACTTTTTGCCTGTTTAGCCTAGTTTCTGGCTCTGATAAAGAGATATCTCCTGAAAATTGATTTATTTTTACAGTGAGTTGTATGGCAAGCAGCACACAGGTCTCTATTTCACTCTGGCAAAAGAGGAAAAAGGAAGACTGATTTGACCATAATATATGCCTTATTTACAGAAACTCATTTGATTTGTTAATAGTACTATTTTATATATAGATTTTTTTTTGCTATTTTGAAAATAAATTTTACCCAATTTTACTCTCTTTAGCAACTCCATATCTTTTCCCCTCCCAATCTTTCCCACCTCTCTCTCTTACATACAAACACTACTTGCATTTACCCTGCTTCCCAGAAAAGAAACTCACTCACAACAACAAAAAAAAAGCATGTGCTAATAATAATAAGCAAAGAGCAAAATAAAAAAGGCAATTCAAGTGACCTTTCAAGTAGTTGATACTCAAGCAACAGTAACAGAATAAATGAAAAAAACAACACTGTGAAGATAAAGGTTAACTGAAATCAGTAAGAAAAACTCAAACTGTTCTCAAAGTAGAGTAAAGTTTTGGATGGTTTACAGAGTACCACACTTAGAAGAAGCTTTTACTCTGATGTCTATATTTTTCTCCTCAAAGGGAACTGCGCCCACTTCCATAAAGGAGGATGGTGGTACAATGCCTGTGCACACTCTAATCTCAATGGAGTCTGGTACAGAGGAGGCCACTACAGAAGCAAGTACCAAGATGGGATATTTTGGGCTGAATACCGAGGCGGCTCATACTCTTTGAGAGCAGTTCAGATGCTGATCAAGCCTATTGACTGAAGAGACACAGTCTCCAATTTAAATGACACAGAACTCTAATTTTCAGTTCTTAAAAATGTAAATGTTACATGTATATTATTTTGCACAATTCATTTCTACAGATACAGTTTTTTAAGTGAATTTTTACTGTAACTATAAAAGGGGATTTATGAATATAGTTTCATCTTCCCTTAATATACTGTAGAAGACTATCTGTATCTATAATCCAAGTTATTTTAAAAATATTACTACTGAATACGGGCAAAGTTTGTTTTCTAAAGTGTAAATTATTTGTCACAATGTAAAACAAATTTTAGCTTTATTTTAAATCAAAGTTCAATACATGTCAAGATCTTTAACAATTTATTTAAAGCCTTTATGAGAATGCTGTAACTTCCAATGGAGAAATAATTTTAAGATTTCAGCAACATCATACATTTTATTTATAAAAAATATAGACAGGAAATTAGAAAAAACTCTAGTTTTGCCAACAATTTGCATTGAATAAAAGTTATTTCAAATTGAGCTTATGCCTTTTACATGAAATGATTAAATTTGAATTCTTGACAATATACTTTATGTCAATTTCAAAAAGAATGAAGAAATCCACAAGATACATATTTTTAAAAACAAAAATAATGTATACAGTATTTAAATGGCCAATTTATAGAAACAGAAATAGACAAATGAATTTTTCAATGTTACCTTCATATGATTTCATATGAATACCAAAATTTCCTAAAATCTACTTTAGGTTTTTATATCAGTAAAACATTGATATTACAAATGTGCAGAATATTTGGTGAGTCAATGGTTTTACAGAACTGAATTACAACTCTAAGCTTATTTATTAATACTTTTCCCTCCCTAATTTACTGATCTTAACTATTTAGAAAAAGTTTATCTGCTAGTCAAGTCAGAAAGTTTGGACAGCTTTACAAGCATTACTGCATACTGATGGGACTAAAACAACTTCAATGAGCTGTTAGATATTTTTCCAATACTGAGATTCAACAGTTTCAGAATGGAATCCACAAGGGTTTCACTAGTCCAAACGGCTAATTCCAGTGTGTGTGTCTTTGGCTCATCTTTGCAACTAACAACTTTACTACCAATCTTCCAAAATAATTATCTTCTAAAAATATGTTCTGCTTAGAGCAAATCCTCCCTTAACTCATTTGTGAACTGAAAATTTTAGAGGAATCTCTTGAGACTTTTGCTCAACCAGTCATAACTGAAGACAATTATTTGCACAACTTTAATCTATCAACATAAGTCGAACATTTCTGCTCTGCCACATCTCAAAACTTCTGGTCAAAGAAGGTAAGAGAACATCAAACCGATAGCAATGTTATTTTCTGCTTTATCTATGGTCATTTTGGAATGGTTGTCCCTCTCTACCATCCCTAGAACCATAAAAATCCACTATAAAATTTCTGGGAGAAATTAGGCATCTAATTGTTTTATTAAATCTTAATTGAATAAAACTTTACTAGGGCATTCCATTTGGAGAAGGAAATGGCAACCCACTCCAGTGTTCTTGCCTAGAGAATCCCAGGGACGGCGGAGCCTGGTGGGCTGCCGTCTACAGGGTCGCACAGAGTCGGACACGACTGAAGCGACTTAGCAGCAGCAGGGCATTCCATTTATTTGCAGAACTACAGCATTTCACTCACACATCCAAAACCCTATTAAAGACAAGTCTCAGAGAATTTTCACAGAAGAGGAATATTATTAACACCAGAATCACGTGAAAGTCAACATACAAACTGGAAAACTGCTGAATGCTAACAGCACCTTGCCATAGAGTCCATTGTACCCTCCTTTCTAGAGAGGTGATACAGTTCTGCTCTAAAGTTCCTAGAAAGCTTAAGAATAACTTAGGCAACTGAGTTCCTCGAGATCAAGGAGTAAGAAGCAATATTATATGATGGCTAAGCATAGGTTCTAAAGGCAGAACTGCTTGGATTTGTGGCCCAAATCTATGCATGTACATTGTTAGACTTAGATATCCCTGAGGTCAATTTATATATTCCTGCCTCAGTTTTCATATCTATAAAATGGAGATAACTACAGTACCTAGCTCATGCAGTTACTGTGAAAATCAAATGAGGTAATACCGGTGGTAAAACATTTAGAACAATGCTTGATACTAGTAAGGACTCAGTAGACTTCAACTACCAGATTATTTTTGCTCATCTATATACTTTCTTCATTACCTATCATGTGGTGCCTTGCACAGAGTGAATAACAAACGTGCTGAAAGAAACAATATCCAAATTTTCCAGCATAAATTACAATGATCCATGATCTTCATGTGCAAACTTAATAGAGCTATGTCACCTGTTAATGGCAGGTAGTAAAGAACACTGGCCATAAGAAAAATTAAGTTAAGAACAGCCATTGTAAAAAAAGAAAAAAAAAAAAAAAAAAAAAGGAGGCCCCTGGTGGTCCAGTGGTTAGGACTCTACGCTTCCAATGCAGGGGGCTAGGGTTCAGTCCCTCGTTGGGAAATTATGATCCCACATGCTGTGTAGCACAGCCAAAAAAATTAAAAAAGGAATAGCCACACTAATAGATTTCAGCCTAATGAGAATCTTGTGAGCGATTAGGTAAGTCACATGTATGGTAGGCAAGGTCTGATAGCTAGCTACTTTACAGGTTACTGGGGAATTACATGTGGTTGCCTTAACTTCAATAAGATTGAGCTATAAGCTTGGAGCTGGTTTATAGAAGGATTACTTATGTTTAGTTATTTTTAATAAATGAAATGAAGCTTATCCTAAAAATGACTTAGACTCTATCCTCCACTCAATGGGACATCGTCAATGTCGAGGAAACTTGGCATCTCTAAAATTAAGTACATATGAACTAATAAACTCATCCTCAGGCTCCAAGCCTGCGTGAATGTAAAGATCAGATTTTCAGTTTAGTGTTCATTTGACTCTATTATGAGTCAAGGAGCGCTAATTCTTTTGGCATTATATTTGTTAGGACTCCTACTGGTAATCATATAAGAAAACTGTAAAAGCTTCTACAACTATGAGAATGTTTCAAATTACCTGTAAATCTGTACTAATGTGATATGATTTTTACATACTTGAATTAATCAATAGTTTTTTATTCTTTTATTTTAGTGTCTGAGAAAATAAGTAAGAAAAGAATGATTCTACTTAATGATTTCATAACCCCTCCTTAAAGAAGCCACCTAAAAATAAATTGTTTTCAATTTTGTCAGTGGGGTCAATAGTTATTACATTGTAATTCTATAGATAATTACAGGAAAGACTGAAAAATGAACTCAAAATTAAAACTAAGACAGATTTCCAAAATATTAATATAATTCCATAATGCTTTCTTGGAGCTATAAATGAAATGGTTATAATGCATATCTTAAGAGCAAGTCAATTTAACCTCCCTTGTTCAGGTTTCTTCACTTAAATGAATAATAATATCACTTATAAACTGTTGTAACAAATTGGAAAATTTATGTAAAGTATACAATGTTGGGCATATGGGATTAAGTTGCAAATAAATGTTACTTAAGATTTTTATTATTATCCTATTAAGGTTTCCTAAAAAAATGTACAAAACACATTACTGAAATATCAAGTTGGAAACACTGCTGGCAAAGCTGTTGGAACTGGGGGAATCTGATTCTGTTTATGCTTAAAATGCAGATCTATATAACTTCTACACATAATATAAATATATTTTAAAGATATAGGCCCTTCAAAAAAAAAACACCCCAAACCTATGAAAATGGGAAAGCAATCAATATAACCCCATCCCCAGCCCTTTTATATCACAAGTCTTTGAATGGTCTAAAGTAAACTTCAGAAAATACACTATTAAAGAAAGTTAGAAGAATTTTAAATATATAAAAAAGAATGAGAGTAAAAAAGGATATAAATGAGGTAATGGAAAATGGGAATGTAATTTTGGCTAAAGAAAAAGCTAGGGCTAGCTGCCATTTGGTCAGAGCTCATTTCAGACCTCATTCTCAGGATTCAGAAGAAAATGCCTGAACATGCTTTATTGCTGTTTTAGAATTCACTATGTGATCCTAATGAGAAGAATAAGGTAAAGTAATCCATGTTGTGTATTACCTACAAATCAAAGAAAGGAAAATGGAATAAAACTCTTAAAATATTAAAAGCCAATGACATTTTTTGACCATTAGGCATTTTTGAGATCAGTGCCAGAGACTTTTATACATTTAACCAAGTAAAATTCTACCAAAGGGGCAGGGAAAACACCCTCATTAAAACTTTGGACTTTGTCAAAATATCTTCGTAGAAATGTGAATAAAAAGCTACTGTTTTTGAAAATATTTGTCATAGATTAGCAAAAATTTCTAAAACTAATATAAAATTAAAGAACTATATTCTTCTAAGGGATCAAGAGAGGTTGAAAATTCCAGAAACATTAAAGAGGATCAGATAAAATCTGAAGATCCTTCCAAGTTTAGGCATGCTTCACAGATTGCTGTGATGAGGGCACTGCTATCAAGGCCTGGTAATGAATGTTATGCACCTCTTTCACAGCTTAGGAGATAGGAAAGGTTATTCACAAGGCAATGACATCAACACAATATTAAAGAGATGATAGTTCCATAAAGGAAGGGTCAAAGTCCACTTTGATCTCTGCTCTACACCTATCAACAAGAACAGCACTAAGCAAACACTGGACGGCCAGTGGAACACTGGGAGTAGGTAGGCAGTTGTATACAAAAAATGACACACAAATAGAATTGCCGAAACAATGGGAAGAGCCAGAAAGGGATAATTTAATTAATGAAGTCAACCAGTTAAGTATTAAATATTAAGTGCCCACTTTTATTTGAGATGCTAAACATAGAGCCCTGGACCAAGACAAACTAAGGGTTTATTACACACTGCTGAGGGAGAGAGATTAATGAAAACAAAATAGTGCTTGTCAGAGGATTGGGGATGGAAAGGGCACAATTTATATTCTTTATTACAGATGGATATAGCATATAAGGAAAGCTTTCCTATTCTCACAAAAGGAGAAGAAAAAAAAAGAGCCCACCAGGCTCCTCTATCCATGGACTTTTCCAGTCAAGAATACTAGAGCAGGTTGGCATTCCTTTCTCCAGGGAATCTTCCCAACCCAGGGATCAAACCCTGGTTTCCTGCATTGCAGGCAGATTCTTTACCGTCTTGAGACACCAGAGAAGCCCAACATAAAGACAGCTTTTCTCTTCTCAAAAAAGGGGAAAAAAAAGTGGGGCGGGGGGAGAGGGGGCTATCTTGAAAAATCTAACATACAAAACTGCAAATTAAGTTGGGAGTGTCTCTATAAGAGACAGAGTCAGGCCATCTTACTTCTCTGTAACATCTGCTTCTACTTGATAGGAAGCAGTGTACAGAACTGCAACAACTTACTTATTTCCATAGTTTTAAAAACATATGTTTTCCTTCCCAGAAAACATCCTAAGCTGGTGTGCTACTGCATCTTCCCAAAATTACATAAATAAAGTAGAAATGAGGCTAGAAAATGCACATGAAAGAATATTTATCATGTTTCATACAACAACTAAATTATTCTTGCACAATGCTCTTTTCCCCTCTCTCCAGCAAAGCAGAACTTCCCATGCCAAATTCTCCAATAAGCCCCTTAAGATTATCCTCCAATGACAAGAACAAATGAGTGCTGTTAATGATTTTCAGATTTAAAGCAATAATTCTCATATAAAACAATTTTTTCCTTGAAATTTGCCAAACTATTTCTCTCCAGAAAAACTGCATCCTTAGCCTAAGAACTTTTCACTATATTGTCCAGGCTGACTAATTTTTACCTTGAATGCAAACCAACAGAAGAGACAACTTTTCAACAGATGATGAGTTGAAAGCCAAGAAAACGTTTTCTACTTTTTATAATTTAATCCACATTGAATTATAAATAAATCTGGCAGTATCAAAGTAAGAGTTTTGTCAGTATTTAAGTCTCCATTTTCTGTTTTAAATTTCATAGAGAATGATGGTTGGTTTCGTTCATAATTCATAACACTAAAAACACTGTTTGTTTGGATAATGCCTCTTACGTTAAGAATAGGTGATTAACCTTTACCTTTTCTCTGTACAGTACAGATTCTTTTGGTTGACACATCTGTTCCAAAAGAACCTCCACAGAAATTAAATGATAAGGGGTGGTTGTTTAGTCACTGAGTTGTGTCTGACTCTTTGCTACCCTATGGACTGTAGCCAGCCAGGCTCCTCTATCCATGGGATTTCCCAGGCAGGAATACTGGCATACACTGCCATTTCCTTCTCCAAGGGATCTTCCCGACCCAGGGATCCAACCCCGGGTCATCTGCTTGGCAGGCGGATTCTTTACCATGGAGCCATCTGGATAAAGGTAGCATTATGCAAATTCTGTACATTTGAGGAGGGATAGTTAACTAGAAGCTCCTAATATGCACAATGAGTATTATCTCTCAAATGTCTTCAGGACAAGTTATCTCCTATCAAATGTACAGCATCTTGTAAATGTTGTCATTTTTGGCATCTATCTGCACTAGGCCTAGTTTAATATGAGTGGGGAAAAAATTCTAAAGAAAAGTTAAATTTAAAAACCATGATCCTAATTCATTTTAAATAAGGACAAAATATGAAAAATGTAAACATTAACAGGATATAAACTATTATAAAATCTTCATTCTTCAACATACTTTAGTATTGAAGATCAGGAATGAGAAAATGAACCAGCTGCCTATGATATAAATAAATCAAGCAGTCAGAAAGTTGTACAAAGCTGAAATGCTTCAGATTTTCTCAGGAAAAGCATGTCTGTTTTGATAGATGGGATGAATACATTTAATCTCAAAGTGTGCTATAAAATGAAACTGTCACTACATTAAAAAGGTGATTTTCATGCTGGAAACGAGCTTAACTGCATCATAAGAACTTGTCTGACAAACATTTTACTGTTTCATTTTCCTGTCCCAAGTCTACCAAATGTTTGTGCCAAATGTTCTGCAATCATCTCACAATCTCAGATGCTTCTTTACAGACTGGTATAGGGATGAATAATTATATGGCGAATCCAATGTATAAAATTATGTAGATGTTAAAGTGTATGTTTCGTGTACAGAATACCTAATATTCTTGGCAAGAATACACAGAATACTTCTGTACAGAATATTCCTGGCAAGAATATACAGAGGAACTATGCAAAAAAGATCTTCATGATTCAGACAACCATGATGGTGTGATCACTCACCTAGAGCCAGACATTCTGGAATACAAAGTCAAGTGTGGGCCTTAGGAAGCATTACTACAAACAAAGCTAGTGGAGGTGATAGAATTCCAGTTGAGCTATTTCAAATCCTAAAAGATGATGTTGTGAAAGTGCTGTACTCAACATGCCAGCAAATTTGGAAACTCAGCAGTGGCCAAGGGACTGGAAAAGATCAATTTTCATTCCAATCCCAAAGAAAGGCAATGCCAAAGAATGCTCAAACTACCACACAATTGCACTCATCTCATAACGCTAGCAAAGCAATGCTCAAAATTCTCCAAGCCAGGCTTCAATAGTCTATGAACTGTTAACTTTCAGATGTTCAAATTGGAATTAGAAAAGGCAGAGGAACCAGAGATCAAATTGCCAACATCCACTGGATCATCAAAAAAGCAAGAGAGTTCCAAAAAACCATCTACTTCTCTATTACTGATTAAACCAAAGCCTTTGCCTTCCAAGAAATCTGTATGCAGGTCAGGAAGCAACAGTTAGAACTGGACATGGAACAAGAGACTGGTTCCAAATCAGGAAAGGAGTATGTCAAGGCTGTATATTGTCACCTTGCTTGTTTAACTTATATGTAGAGTACATCATGAGAAACGTTGGGCTGGATGAAGCACAAGCTGGAATCAAGATTGCTGGGAGAAATATCAATAACCTCAGATATGCAGATGACACCACCCTTACGGTAGAAAGCAAATAAGAACTTTAGGAGCCTCTTGATGAAATTGGAAGAGGAGAGTGAAAAAGTTGGTTTAAATCTCAACATTCAGAAAACTAAGATCATAGCATCCAGTTCTGTCACTTCGTGGAAAATAGATGGGGAAACAGTGGAAACAGTGACAGACTTTATTTTTTTGGGCTCCCAAATCACTGCAGATGGGGACTGAAGCCATGAAATTAAGATGTTTGCTCCTTGGAAGAAAAGCTATGACAAACATAAACAGTATATTAAAAAGCAGAGACATTACTTTGCTGACAAAGGTCCATCTAGTCAAAGCTATGGTTTTTCCAGCAGGCATGTATGGATGTGAGAGCTGGACCATAAAGAAGGCTGAGTGTCAAAGTATTGATGTTTTTGAACTGTGGTGTTGGAGAAGACTCTGAAGAGAGTCCTTGAACTGCAACGAGATCCAACCAGTCCATCCTAAAGGAAATCAGTCTGAATATTCACTGGAAGGACCGAAGCTGAAGCTGAAATTCCAATACTCTGGCCACCTGATGTGAAGAACTGCCTCATTTAAAAAAGACCTGATGCTGGGAAATATTGAAGGCAGGAGGAGAAGCGGACAACAGAGGATGAGATGGTTGAATGGCATCACCAACTCCATGGACCTGAGTATGAGCAAGCTTTGAGAGTTGGTGATGGACAGGGAAGCCTGGTGTGCTGCAGACCTTGGAGTTGCAAAGAGTTGGGACATGACTGAGCAACTGAACTGAACTGAACTGAAAGTGTACGTTTTCTATTTTTAGCATAAGTTTTTGCCATTCCTCTGCACCCTTTGGCTTCTAATGGGGTTTTCCCAGTGGTTCAGATGGTAAACAATCTGCCTGCAATGCAGGAGACCCAGGTTCAAAGAAGATCTCCTTGAGGAGGGCATGGCAGCCTACTCCAGGATTCTTGCCTGGAGAATTCCATAGACAGAGGAGCCTGGTGGGCTACAGTCCATGTAGTTGTGAAGAGTTGGACACGACTAAGCAACTAACACTTTCACTTTGGCTTCTAATTCTTGATAACCTTCACAAACATGCATCTTGCTTAATAGAGGGTCACAATGAGTCGGACATGACTGAGCAACTGAACTGAACTGAACTGAACTAACAGAGGGTATGAGAAGTAGAGGAGGAGGAGAAATCCAGTAAAGCCAAAAACAAAGAACAGAAAACCCACCAAGTGTCGAGGGTGGTGGAGCAGTGTCGATAACGCAACACTGTGACCACCAGTTCACTAAGCCAGGAGATAAGATGGGCATCAGGTATAGAAAAGCGGGGAAATGATAATATACTTCTGAACATGCTAAATTAAGAGTCACCAATAGATATCTCATTCAATCAGTACTGAGTACCTAAAATGTTGAGCACCTAAGTCACAGGAATTACAAAGCCAATTGAATATATAGGTCCAACCTAAGATTTGGCAGTCATCAGGTGATATATGGGAAAAAGCTGAATGAGACCACTTTAACGTGTGTATGGAATAAAAGGAAAGGACTGAGACCTTTAGAAGAACAGATTTAAGAGAAAGGCAGAGAAAGAGGAGTTAAAAAAACAAAAGCCATAAATTAGAAGGTAAATCAAGAGAGACTGGTGCTACTGGTGGAGAATTTCAATAAGGAAGATTCTGGGTCATGAGAATATATAAAGTGAAAAACAACTGAAGAGAGTTAATGCAGACCAAATTGAAGACACAGGAAAAATTATGGTTCTATTATTCTCTCCAAACTAACTTCTATCCTTCAGTGTTTTCTTCATTTACTTTAACCCACAGGAAAAAAAAAATACTCTGTTTCAGGTATCAGAGTTGGGAGAAAACAGGTATATTTTCTAAAGGAAAACTTTTCCAGATTCCACTACTTCAATGATTTCCTACCACACCCTCATAGGTATATAAGGTGAAGGTGAAGTCACTCAGTCGTGTCTGACTCTTTGCGACTCCGTGGACTGTAACCTACTAGGCTATTCCGTCCATGGGATTCTCCAGGCAAGAATACTGGAGTGGATTGCCATTTCCTTCTCCAGGGGATCTTCCCTGACCCAGGGATCGAACCCAGGTCTCTCGCATTGGAGGCAGACGCTTTAACCTCTGAGCCACCAGGGAAGCTCTCATCATAGGTATGTAAGAGTGTGCTTAAGTGCACATGCTCAGACAACTTCAAACCCTCTATTGAAGTTTCTACTGTGGATAAATATAAAACAAAGACCTCTGAACTAGACATCACAGCAAAAGGATTTATGTTATTTTGTCCTTTTTAATAGAAAATAATCTTAATTCTCCTTTTCTAAAAAACAAATTATAAAATTTGAGAAAAATATTTCAATGAGAAAAAACACAATTGTGAAATCAGTAAATTTTAGAATAAGAGTTTAGCAGCTATAATTGGAAAGATGTTAGGTTAGAACCTCAGAACTGTCATTAACTAGGTTTTAGGATTCTGAGTCAGCTCTTCTACCTTTCTGGACTTTGGTTTTCTCAAGTGTAGTATAAGTATTTATATAGAAGAGATCACTGTGGTCCCATCCAGCCTTAAGAAAAACATGTGTGCTACTTCTAGGTAAAGAAAACAAGGCTTAACGAAGACAATTCAATGACTTGAAAAATGAATATCATAGAGCTATTTTGGAATCTGCAGTTCCCAATTCTCAGTCTGCAATTTGGAAGACCTGGGTTCAACCCCTAGGTCAGGAAGATCCCCTGGAGAAGGGAACAGCGATCCACTCCAGTATCCTTGCTTGGAGAACTCCACAAACAGAACCTGGCAGGCTATAGTTCATAGGGTCGCAAAGAGTTGGACACAACTGAGCGACATGAATTCAAAAAATTCTGTCTAATGTTCTTTATGCTATGAAAAGTTTATGCTTTTATGAAGTATGAAGATATTGATGACTTTTAGAAGTCCTCTATTCTTTCTTTCCCCACTTTCAAGAATGTCAAAGCCAAGGTAATGGTAGAAAGTAGAGTGTATGCAGAATGCCTTTCCTAATATCAGCTTAGAGCCTCTCTGACTGAGTTATATTTATTATGGCCCTGAACTATTTATCAAAGAAACAGACAAACAGTATGTGGCTACTGTACACTGCATAGGAGTATTCTGCCTTCAACATAGGATGTACAACACTTCCTATTCCCACTGGAATTTGAGAATGTCCCACAACGATATGATGAGTTAAGATCTCTGACAAACTAAGGTGATGCTCTAGAGCAGTTGAACGACAGTGTATCAGCTGCCTTTGCCCCTATTTTGAGTTCTGGTACTATACTGGTACTTTTTGTTCAGTGGTACTATAAAGACTTCAAAGATGACACTGTAGAGTCTCCTAAACAAGTAACAGGTTTTTCCATGATTTTCAGAAACAGTTATGGTGAAATCCAGTATGAGTAGTTACATAAAAGACAGAGTGGAAATAGGGGCTAAAAACAAATGTTATCTTTTGATTACTCTCTACATAGGATCAAGTCATTTTGATGCATATATTAGGTATACATAATGCATATACTAGGTATATATATTTTTGTATTTAAATTCACATATACATTAAAAAGGTATAGTTTCAGTCACTTTTTTATTCAAACACCTAATAAGAAATTACTATTCATATTTTGGTGAACATCTTATGTTATCGGTTCAATACTTCTTGGAATTCATCAACACTATAAAATTTACAATAAAGAGATACACACTATGTGTAATAATATGTAAAATACAGATTTGTCTCAGCACTGAGCTAAATTTGCATAAATAGCTAATTTCTTCCAGAAAAACAATAACAGCTTCATTGAGACTGTTTTTCATAATTCACTGTTAAAATACTTGCCAACAATATAAACTAAGAACTCATGATGTTGACAATAAATTCATTATATCTTTCAATCAATTTCTTAAGTTAATGTTAAATATTTTCACAGAATTAAACTTCACTGCAAACCACTAGTTCATTCTTTCAAAGCATTACTAAAATAGCAAAAATGTACGGGTTTACCATATGGTTCATTTCTAAGAAAAAATGAAAATATTTTCCTGGTAGTAAGGTAACACATTCCTCTAGACAATTTTTTCAACTTAAGAATCCTTTAATTTCTTTAAAGGACACACAAACTTTTAAAATACACTGAATTTTTTAATAAACTATTGATTAAAGTAGAGCAACAACTAGGCATAATGAATATACAGTGACATAACTCACCTAAATAGGGAATGCAGGGTGTCATCTTTAAGCTACTTATATAGTCTCTGAGTCTTTTGTAATTATCTTCTTTACTCATTACATATTCTAGTTTTTCAAAGGTAGTTTTGTCTTTTCGACTTAATAACTAAAAGACAAACAGAAAAGCCCAAGTTATTTCTGTATCCAATTTTATTAAAGACTTAAAAGTTACAATTACTATAAACCTGAATTTTAATTTCAAAGTTTTATTTTATTTAATTATATTTTGGTAGTATATAAATAAAACAAAACCAGACATGTTTATTAATATAATAAACCCAAATTCATTATTTATAAAATACAATATACTTTGTATGTACCTAAAATATTAACTAAGTAGTAAATTATAATACATTATTTCTCATCTTTACTATTTTAAATGGTTAAACAATTTTTATTAGTCATTTTCCTAATTCAAAATAATTATATATTCATATTCACCTCAAAGGCCCAAATATTTTCATGACTTGTCCCCTGCCCCCTCAAAGATAGTTAATTCTAACATAATTATTAAGAAATAAATACTGAATTTCATAATTTAAGTAATAATTTTTCTTGATGACTCTAACCACATACCTAGTCCTACCAGTACTATAAAATTACAATTTACATGTTTGGATTTCTGACATTTTTTTCGTTGACCCCTTTGATCAGTGCTGTATTACATACAGTTGAACAATCAACTGCAGCTGTTTTAGGAGGCTTGAGGAGTAGATTTGTAGTGTGTACTCTTTGAGAAAAATGGAGATATCAAGGGGAATAAAAGAACAGCAAGGGCAGTCATCCAAAATAATATTAACTAAAAGATTCAGAAAATACATGTTTTTAAGTATTTCAAAGACTCTGGAAAAAAAAAATCTCTTCTTTAAATATGTGAAGTTACTATTTCATTATGTTGTAAACCAGATTTCACTTTATGTCATAAAATATGTTATTTTATAGCAGGCAAAACACTTCCACCTATAAAATTCTCATCTAATTCTCCTATGAGGTTAAGAGAAAAGTCAAGAGGACTAATTTAATTTGTAGTGTGTACTCTTTGAGAAAAATGGAGATATCAAGGGGAATAAAAGAACAGCAAGGGCAGTCATCCAAAATAATATTAACTAAAAGATTCAGAAAATACATGTTTTTAAGTATTTCAAAGACTCTGGAAAAAAAAAATCTCTTCTTTAAATATGTGAAGTTACTATTTCATTATGTTGTAAACCAGATTTCACTTTATGTCATAAAATATGTTATTTTATAGCAGGCAAAACACTTCCACCTATAAAATTCTCATCTAATTCTCCTATGAGGTTAAGAGAAAAGTCAAGAGGACTAATTTAAAGATGAGGCGACTGAGACCCCAAGGAGAAGCAGAATGCATCAACACTAGTTCAGTCATCACTCATAAAGCCCAGGTCCTGCTTTTCAGGGTCTCAGTCTGGTCCTGAAGACAGTGTATTCTAACATCTAATCCACTACTCTTTTTAATATTACAAGTAATATAGTTGGGATTGATGCTCTAATCTATTTTTCACAGGCTCCAAGATAACAATATTCAAAATCTTCAGACAATCTCTAAAAGAAAACAAAACAAAGAAACTGTCTGACCAGTATCCCTTCCTCTTTAAAACTTAAGAGAGTTCAAAGAGTCCTATGCCTGAATGTTTTAGATAGGTTTTCCTGCAAACACTGGTTTCACGACTTTGTGTGGCCCAGTTTCAACACACTTGATTAGCACTTTCAAGATTAGGTGCAACTCTCCACTTCGATCTATAAATCCAAACATTCTTTTCTCTCACACATAACAAAGTATTTGAATATGCAAAATATACTGCATGACACAGCAAGGATAAAAAATCTTTTTTTTTTTTTCCTCCAAAGTCAATCATTCCAGAACTCTGGTACAGTATCTGGAGAAACAAATTACTTGGAACTCATAGCTGATTTTGACATATCTGAAACACAAAACTAAAGAAGCACAGAATCTAATACGTATTAACACATTTTGCAATTTTCTTAACAAATCAATAATCAGAATGAAAGGATTCAATTTGGGGTGGGGTAGAGAGACTTGTTTTCAAAGGACTATTTTTAAAAGCTGTGGTAAAATATACATAATATTTACCATTTTAACCAGTGTTAAGTGTATAGTTTAGTGGCATTAAGTACACTCACATTATCCATCAATCATTGCATTTATCCATGGCTAGAACTCTTTCCATCTTCCCTAACTGAAATTCTGTAACCATTAAACAGAACTCCTCATTTCTTTCTCCTCTCAGCCCTGGGAATCACCTTCTACTCTGTCTCAATGAATTTGATTACTCTTGGCACCTCATATAAATGGAATCATTCACTACTTTTCTTACTGTGTCTAGCTTATGTCACTGAGCATATCATCAAGATTTATCCAAGGTGTAGCACATGTCAGAATTTTAGTCCTTTTTAAGGATGCGTAATATTTCATTGTGTGTTTACACCACATTTTGTACATTCATCCATCTGTTCGTGGACATTTGGATTGTTCATACCTATTGGTTATTGTTAACCTTGATGCTTTTTTTTTATACACTGGTATAAAAAGGCCTGTTTGAGTCCCAGTCTTTGATTCTTTTGGGTATATACTCAGAAGTGCAGTTGATGGATAAATGGTAACTCAATGTAATTCTAATTTTTTGATGGTATATCCTATTATTTCTAATCTTTTTTGACTATGCTAAAATTTTTATGTTGAGTAGAAACAGTGAAAATGGGCATACATTTTCCTGATGTTAAAGAGAATGTTTCTAATATTTCCCTCATTTGTGATGTTTTTTGGTACATTCCCTGTATTTGAGGGTACCAGGATTTTCTACCATACTACCATTTCACTGTTCATTATTTCTTTCCTTTTACTTGGGTTAGATTCCTCATCTATCACAACTTTTATATTTACCTACTTTATCTCTTGTACTATCCTTGATCCCTCTGTGGTACAAACAAGCCTAGAAAAATTCCAACTGGTTAAATACAATTAATTCTCAGCACTTCTTCACAGTAATGCTGAACACTAAGTTTCACTCTAAGCTCATGACCAAAAATCTCAAGGGACTTTCCTAAGACCTACACATTTCCCTAATTAATTCACTCTCACAGTCCCCTTGATGACTTTCATCCTTTCCTCTCTCTTCAAACCTCCAATACCTCTCCCACTGTCCATTAATGACCTTGCTTCTTATGTCTTATGAAACACAATTTTACAGAAGAATTCTGCAGAATCTCACCACCAAATCTATCAACATAACTGTGTCTGTAACCAATCGCACCCCCTTCTCTCCTGTTAAAACGGAGACACTGTTCCTGCCCCACTGGAGTACTGGACCTTATCTCTTCTGGGCTAATCTAGGGTATCACAGGCTTGACTTCTTACCACCTCCTCATTTTATTAGATCACTGTACTACCACTTAAGCATACTGTTACGGATCTCATCTTTAAAATCAAAGCAAAACACCACAAATCTTTAATCTCACATTTCTTCTAGTTACCGCTAGCCCTCACCCCAGTACTTCACAATAAAATTCCTCAAAGGCATTCTCTATTCTTACTGTCCCATTTTTCCCTCCACTATTCTCTCAAATCCAATCATTTCAACATCTTTGACAAGGTCATCAATACTTTTCAATTGCCAGGTCCAACTGCAATTGGGTCCAATCACTTATCAGAAATTCTTACCACATATCACAGAAAAGCATGAGGGAAGTATTTTACAACTCATTTACTCTGTTTTATTTTTCTACAGAGCATTCATCATTATTTATGATATATCATTTATATATTTATAGCTTATCTTTTCCCAGTAGAATGTTAGCTCTATAAGAACAGGACTTTGTCTATATCATCCACTATGCACGTCAAACAATTAGTACCTAGCAAAACTGTGGAATATTTTCAAGTTTTATATGAACACCAAAAATTTTATTCAGATTAATAATGGAGCTGTTACTAAATTTAAACAAAACTATTTTCGACGCAAGACATGAGAGAGAGACAATGAAAATAACTTCAAGGAAACAAAAATTAACTTGAGGGAAATGTACCTCATTTCTAAACCACAATATAAACCAGAGTAAATTTCTTTTCCCTAAAACTTCAAAGATGGAATTCATGACTGTATATTTATAATCACTTCCATTCCCTCATTAAATTAAAATTTTAATAAAAGAGAATTAGGTCATTGTTATTAAAAATTTTTAGAGTAGGAAAACTATTCACTCAGGTGTTTCTAAACTACAAATGAGATATAAAGATCATAAGCTCTTCCATACTTATGTTTTTCCAGTATGAGAAAAATCTGTCTCTTCAGACACTATGAAAAGTGAGAACAGCAGGCTAATTAAACACAAAGTTATATTTAAGTAAGTAAAAAACTGTTTTAAAGTTAGTCGAGTCTTTATTCCAGGACAGTAAGAACACACTTACCCTCTGTACAAAATGTAGTAAACAAAATCATTCCTCTTTAACATTAAAGAACAGTATTAATATGAACAGATTTAACTGAATCTGAAGTTTCAGTTTTATAAAATCTAAATGAAAAATACCCAGCAAGCTTGAGGCCAGTATCACATCGATCAACTATAAAAATACACAAATTTGCAAAAGTAGAACCTCACACTCTGACCCTGTTAAGCAGAACCAAGTATGATTAGCATAATATCACAATGTGCATAGAAACAGTGCCTACTTCCCTGTTAGCTATCAGAATTTCCTTTATTCCTATGGAAAAAACCCAAGAGTTTACCAAGTAAAAAATATTGTAATGGAAATCTGTATCAGTAAAATTTGGGGGCAACTTACAATTTATATCTTCCTCAAATTTTCCAAAAGCATAATCTTTACATGATTAATGCAATTCATTTTCATATTTACAGTTTCCCATCAGTAAACTTGAAATGTTATGTTGTCAAAGATGTTTAAAGAAGTTCTACAAAAATGATTTCCTAAAGAGCAGAAACCAAGCACCAAGTTGGTTTTTAGCTCAAAATACCTAACAAGCCTCATGAAATACTTATTTAAGGGGAGAGGAAAAAATATAGGTTTCAAAGAACAGAGTACAAACTAATTAAAAAATCCTTATCTATTATCATAATATTACCTTACTAAGAACTACAAAAGGAACTAAAACATCTTCACTTTCAACAGGAAGTCTAACCTATCATTAACTAAAGAAGATTACTCACCGCCCATGTTTTAGTCAATCTGAAAATTGGGGCACTCTGTAAGCCAGAAACCACCGCCATAAGTGCATGAAGGTTATTCAGCTCATACAACTTCTGGAAGATTTAAGAAAAAGGGGGAGGAGGAACGAAAAATAAATAGCATGAATACAAGACAACTTGAACACAAATACAGTTTAGGCAACTGGTGGTTCTTATAGCATACTTATTACCCTCACTGTTGAGATTTGTTTTTGGGGTATCCACTGTGTTTACAGTAAGCTGATTTTTGCCCCACACAGAACTCTCTCCAAGCTCTGTGAATACATCTACCTCCAGCTGTCTAATACATTAAGAAAACCAAAATTATTCCTCAGTATCAAAGTTATCTGGTATGCATCCTTGTTTCCAGTAGGCAGTTTCATTTCTTATACTGAACTATTACTAGTTCTGCCTTATGATCCAAGTTCAAAGAAAGGCCTATGCTCAGGATCCTGATTTGTGTCCTACTCAGGCCCCTTGGAAGAAAAGTTATGACCAACCTAGATAGCATATTCAAAAGCAGAGACATTACTTTGCCGACTAAGGTCTGTCTAGTCAAGGCTATGGTTTTTCCTGTGGTCATGTATGGATGTGAGAGTTGGACTGTGAAGAAGGCTGAGCGGCAAAGAATTGATGCTTTTGAACTGTGGTATTGGAGAAGACTCTTGAGAGTCCCTTGGGCTGCAAGGAGATCCAACCAGCCCATTCTGAAGGAGATCAGCCCTGGGATTTCTTTGGAAGGAATGATGCTAAAGCTCCAGTACTTTGGCCACCTGATGCGAAGAGTTGACTCCTTGGAAAAGACTCTGATGCTGGGAGGGATTGAGGGCAGGAGGAGAAGGGGACGACAGAGGATGAGATGGCTGGATGGCATCACGGACTCGATGGACGTGAGCCTGAATGAACTCCGGGAGTTGGGATGGACAGGGAGGTCTGGCGTGCTGCGATTCATGGGGTTGCAAAGAGTCGGACATGACTGAGTGACTAATCTGAACCGAACCAGGGCCCCTAATGGGAGAAGGAAATGGCAACCCACTCCAGTATTCTTGCCTGGAGAATCCTATGGACAGAGGAGTCTGGAGGGCTGCCGTCCTTAGGGTCGCACAGAGTAGGACACAAATGAAGCGACTTAGCAGCAGCAGCAGCAGAAGGACCCCTAACATTCCAGGGCTAGGGTTCAAGCTTGCTTTTCACAGCCCTCCTCAATTTCTGGCTTCCTCCCACCTGAATCCACATTCCTTTGTTCCTTGTTCATGCTGGGACATCTACCTGCTTCCCAGTTCTAGACATTGCTTTTTATAGCCTCCATGCAGAAGAATCCCATGTGATGCTGTGCATGCATGCTAATGCTAAGTTCCGTCACTTTATCAAGAGATCATCTACTTTTGTCAAATTATTGCTAATTGCTCAGATTTCTTCAAACTATCAGATGCTTACACCTCAAAGGTCTTAGCATGTAAAACTGTCCTTAATCATCAAGAAACTCCAAGACAAAAATTTCCTGTTATGAATATGAGAACCAAGGAAAGGCGAAGGGTTCTATTCCTGTGATGAACTCTAACTAATACCACCTTAACTCAGGTCTGAAAGAACTCCCATAAAATTTCAAGAAACATGAACGCAAGTTTAAAAAAATAAAAAAGGGAAAGGGAAAAACACAGGGACTCTTTCCGCCATGTTTCCATGCCACCTTAATGGGGCGCTTGAATGTCTTGGCTGAAGCTCTCAAAGAGTATCAACAATGCTGAAAAGAGAGGCAAAAGCCAGGTGCTTATTAGGCTGTGCTCCAAAGTCATCATCATGTTTCTAACTGTGATAATGAAGCATGGTTACATTAGTGCATTTGAAATCCCTGACAATCACAGGGCTGAGAAAACTGCTGTGAGCCTCACAGGCAGGCTCAGTAAGTGTGGAGGGAGCAGCCCCAGATATGATGTGTGCTCAAGATCTATTACAGAAAAATGGCAGAACCACCTGCTCCCACCCCATCAGTCTGGTTTCATTGTACTGACAACCTCAGCTGCCATCACGGGCCAGGAAGAGGCAGAACAAAAGCACACAGCAGAGAAAATCCTTGGATTCTGTTTCTTTTTCTAGGGATGCAGATTCATAAAAACTAGGGATGCAAATTCATACAAACAAAATGCCTCAGAGGAAAAATAAGAAAAAGACAAGGAAACAAGAATTCACAAATGGGAGAACAACATCAGGTACTGGCTGCGAATGAAATGAAAAGGAAGGCATTATCCAGAAAGTAACACAAAAGCTAAGGAATCTTTTTAAAAATGTGAAATAAAGGTTAAAAAGACATGAAAGGTAGGAAAAAGGCTAATATTTATCTAAATGGAGCTACAGAAGGACATGTTAAATAATGGGGTAGAAACAATATGAGAGGTGAAAGTGAAAGTTGGTCAGTTGTGTCCGACTCTTTGAGACTCCATGGACTATTCTCCAGGCCAGAATACCGGAGTGGGTAGCCTTTCCCTTCTCCAGGGGATCTTCTCAACTTAGGGATCAAACCCAGGTCTCCCACCTTGCAGGCGGATTCTTTACCAGCAGGGCCACAAGGGAAGCCCAAGAATGCTGGAGTGGGTAGCCTATGAGAGGTAATGGTGGATTATTTTCCCAAATTACTGAAAGACACTAATTCCCAGGGTGAGGAAGCTCAAGAAATCCCAAGCAGAGTAAATTAAAAAATGAATCATGAATTTGGAATCACATTTTTCAAGAACACAGGTGACAGAAAGATGCTTCCAGACAAAATAAAGAGAGCTTTAGAAAAGATTTAAAAATGGTGCCAGAATGATTATTCATATGGAAAAATATGAACTGGAATCCATAATTACATGTATTATATCTAAAATTTAAGAATAAACTACCAAAATCAAAGCTATAGAAGTTTTAAAGAGTAATGTGTGAGAAAATCTTTGACACTTTCAGAGTTTAGAGTAAGATATAAGTGGACAGTCTTTTAGGCACAAAACAATAAATAAGACAATAAAAGTTAAAGATTAATATATTTGACTATTAAAGTTAAGAGCATCTGTAATCAAAAGACAATAGGAAAAGAGTTGTAAGATAGGTCACAAATAGGAAGATGTATGAAAAGAATATAGCAAAAAACTTTAGCATCTGGGATGCTAAACTATAAAAATCAAAGACCAACACTATAACAGAATACTGTTTAAAGAAAGATCTTGAGCAGACATTTCAGGAGAGAAAAACGTAAACAGCCAAAACACAAAAAATGTTCATTCTCATCAGATTCAATGAAAGCTATTGGTCTCATTGTCATTTCTTTGAAGGTAATTTATCTTTTCTCTCCATATTTCTAGTATTTTAACCTGCAGTTGAGCACCAAGAGATTCACACAAGAATGCTGTGTAAGTAGTGGTATTGATAACAGCAAAAATCTAGAAATTCCTTCCTAATTCTTTAGGCTGTCTACCGGTCCTACAGACTTCAAATCTGCCAGCCTCTCCTCAACTCAATCACATGAGATAATTTCTTAAACCTTTTTATACATTTTATACATATACGTGTGTGTGTTTTCTGACTCTGTAGAACCTCACTGAAACATCTACTAAAAGAAGAGAAAGACTTGCCTGTTTTATAAGAAACAAAATAGAAGGCAGAGTCCCTAGAGGGATTGAAGAGACAGTAATGGACAAAAAAATTATGAATTTAGACCTTGGGGTAAAAGTAAGCACTATCAGAAATAACTCATGGCAGAACAACCTGTATGAGTCTGAACAGGAATTAAATGATTATTTGATGAGATGACAGGTTTAATGGATTTGGTAGTTTTGAGTGGAACAGTCATAAAAAAAAGAAAGAAAAACTAACAAAAACACCAGAAAACAATAATGAAAATTCAGGATCTATGGAGAAAAGACATGGATTCTACTAGCTAAAATCCAATCTTTAACATATCACAAAGAATGTTTTTAAAAATTTTATGACACTTTTGAAAAAAATAACAACTTTAAGAAGGCTAGCTCTGCCACCTAGTGCCACAGAATGTTAGAATACAATTGCTCCTAGGTGCTCAAGGAAACTATGGAAGAGTTATGACTTACAGTGATTACAATAATTTACAATTGTAAAAATGGTATCCTCCACTTATTCCATCTTCCTTCATTCACAGGTGAGATAAGTTATGAATTTATTATTAGAATAATGAATGTGGTTACCATTGTACTTTTCAGTCAACTTGACATAAATCTGGAGTTGTTACAAATTTTAGTAAAATCCTGTAACCTCTTGTGGAATCTCCTATTCCATCTTTCTCTAAATTTTAACTGTCTTTGAAATCCATGTTCTATTTCTCCTGCTGCATCTATTATCTATGTTACTCAATGTATTTGCTTAACACCCTCATTTATACTGTTCTTTTAAAAATTAAGCCTTATTCTCCACATGGTTGGCAGAACAATCTATTTCAAAGGCAAATAACTGATATGTATTTCCCTACTTAATCCTGTAAGGCTTTTTTAGTCACCTGCAGAACATACCAAACTATTTTATAAATATTAAACTTCATCATAATCTGACCTCTGCCCAAATTCAGCTTCTCTGAGAAAGAGAGGAAAAGTATAAAAGAAAGGGGAGGAAGATAGAAGGAATAGAAGAAAAGGCAAAGGAAACAGACATGCAATTAAAAAAATTAACTTACGTTAATCAGTAGGCCTTATTTTCCAGCGTCAATAAATAGTGACTATAGTGACACATGCAAATATTTACTCACAAGCATTAGTAAATGACTGAATTAAAAAACAGAAGCACAAGTTTATCTTACCTTAGCAGTTTTAATATAGTGGCTCAAAACTTCTGCTCTAATTTTTAATGTTTGAGCATGAAGAATCTCTCTAACAACCCAAAAGCTTACCTGCAAATAAAAAATAAAAATAGGTGAATGGTAAGATTCTTTACTTACAGGATCAAAGAATGACAAGAGCTACTTGATGGACTACTGAGAATTGTGTAAAAATACTTTCTCTTGCCCCGACTCACCACCAGGACATAACTCTTCAAATGTTGCACATACTTCACACACATAGACAGACAGATATAGCCGTGTATTTGTTTGTGTGTGAGTCCTTGTCACTAAGTCATGTCCAGCTCTCTGTGACTGTAGCCCACCAGGCTCCTTTGTCCATAGGATTTCCTAGTCAAGACTACAGGCGTGGGTTGCCACTTCCTTCTCCTGGGGATCTTGCCAACCTAGGGATCGAACCCACGTTTCTGGCATTGGCAGACAGATTCTTCAGCGCTGAGCCATCAGGGAAACATATATACACATTTGTACACACACATAAAAACATAATGATTTTTCATCTATAAAAGCGAATGTAAAATTGGAAGGAAAAAAGAAACCAATAAAATCAGAATTATGCAACAAGAACAGTATACAAGTGTTTTTTGTTGTATTTTGTAACATTCTGGCAGAATTTGATAAACTCCAAGATCAGACTCTGTAAAACATGCTACTTATAGTGTCTGTGTAATCCTATGCTGCCATTTATTTACATGAAGTAGAATCCTAAATATGAATAGGATAAAATATAAAACTACTTAAAGAAAAATATATCTAAGTCACTCTAAAATCAAGATTGTAGTTTTAAAAATTATGTAATGCTTTCTAATTCAATGAAACCATCTTTAAGATTTCTTTTAAAAATCAATAAACATCATTCATCAGAAGGCAGGATGGGTCTGTAACATTACTAAAATGCTCTGGTGAAAATAGTGTGCTTATCATATGACACAGAGTAATATGTATGTAACATACATTTTTTATATAACATATTTTAATTCAAGCACTATGAAAGCAAAATCAAAGCACTATCAGTTGGTTCAAAATTATACAAATCTAAAAGTAGGATGTAGTTAGAAGTCTCAGGGCAAAAATAAAGCCACTGCCACCTTTTCTTCTGATAAATATTTCAGAATTATTTGCAACTTTCCTCTATAAACAAACTGTCAAAATTTATATATTTAAAGTGTATATGTAAATGTAAAATGAATAATTTTACAAAGACATCTTAACAACAACCTTGTGCTGTCCTGTGCTTAGTTGCTCAGTCGTTTCCAACTCTTTGCAACCCCGTGGACTGCAGCCCACCAGCCTCCTCTGTCCATAGCGATTCTCCAGGCAACTATACTGGAGTGGGTTGTCACACCCTCCTCCAGGGGATCTTCCCAACTTAGGGATTGAACCCAGGTCTCCCTGGGCATTGCAGGTGGATTCTTTATCAACTGAGCCACCAGGGAAGCTTAACAACAACCTTATTAGAAAGTATTAATTATGATTCAATCTGAACTCCATGATCACTGACTTAATAAATTTAATGTCAAATTTTAAGACAAATACTATGGTAATTTAAAAACATAGCCACAAACTCTTTGTCACTCCTCCACTGAAAGTTGGAGGTATATGTCACCTCTCATCGAACCTAGATAAGCTCATGACTGCTTCAAGGAATAGAAAATTAACTGATACTGACTTCCATGACAAGGTCATAAAAGAACATGCAGCCCATGCCTTGATTGATGGAACATTCTCTATGGGATTCCTAAACCACCACGTAAGAAGTCCAGCTACCCTGAGACCACCATGACAGAAAGGCTAAGTGTAGGTGCTTCCCAACTGACAGTCCCATCTAAAGCCAATCACACTCGATAATACTGCCCCAGAATGATCAACAGCAAGGCACAGTTTAATGAAATTACTGGACTGAAAAAAGAAAAATCTTTAAGCTAAGAAAAGAGAAAGTGATTTTTAAGGAAAAGAAAATTTAATTAACATTAGACTTTTCAATAGCAACACTTTGCCAGAAAAAAATGGAGTACTACATCAAATATTATCAAGGAAAGAAAATTTCATACAAAGGACAGGCAAACTTATAAACATTTACGAAGTAAGGAATTATTGTTCCAATGAGCCCTTCCTGAGTAAATGCCTGGAGAGCAGGCTTCAGAAAATCAAATGACTAGAGAAACACCAACATTAGAAAGACAGTGACCATTAAATACACACATTCACAGAAAGAGAATGATAAGGGTTAAAAGAAGGAGAGTACATTATATAACGCTATATGCCCAGACACTATATACTATTTACTAGAAAAGAAATATAACATTTGCAAAAATATGTACATAACTGTTTAAAGGAGTATTATTGGCATTAGTATTGCTATTCTGAGACTGTTATTTGTTTATGTAGGTTAAGGCAAATAAGTAACTTGTAGGATACTGGATCATGCCCCGAATTCATGGAAAACCAGGTTGCAGGTGTGGAAGAAAGGATATACAGACATAATATGGAAGAGATTAAGTAAAACTCTGGTCTTGAATTTGAATTAGAAGTATTAGTATGAATTTATGAGATATTTTATTTTCAAGTAGTTGGTATATATATGTGTGTGTATGACATATAGATATCTTAGCTATATCTGCTAAAAAAGCCTAGAAATTATGGTCACTCTAATAGCAATGAGCATTTTTAGCACCTAGGTCCATTTCCTGCTATAAGAAACCAACATTTGTTAAAGAAATGCTGATTCCAGGCAGAGAGCTGGTAATGGACAAAATGAACATGCAACGTCTTTGCAAACAGAAGCAAAGAAACCGTTCAAGATTACAAGGGTCATGAAAGACAGGGTCATGAGAAAGGTCATGAGAGCCAATCTGCAGAGACTCCTGTTGGCCAACGACAGGATAATATGAGTTTCAATAATGATAATAACGGCAATGGGAATACTGATTCACATCATATATGTTTACATTTATAAGTTTAAAATAAAATTAAAAAATTAAAAACTAGTCTGTCCTTGTTAAAGGATAACAGAACACCAATTCATTATCTTCAAAACTGCTAAATAAAAAGAAAAAAATCAAATATTTATCCTTCCTTACCTGTATGAAATGGAATCTCTAGGTATGCAAGTACTAAATGAGGGAAAAACGTCTCTTTATAAAATTATCCCCACTAAAAACATTTCTTTATATCTAATATCTAATGTATCTACTAATAACACAGAAAAGATCTGATGAAGAAACCCCATACAACCTGACTCTTGCCAAATTTCAAAGGCACTGAACCCAACTGACCCTTTGGAATTAGCAGCTAATTTCCAGAGAACATAGAACATATTATACTACACAAAATGCAATCTAGACTATGGAGACTCTAGAGGTTCTTCCACAGGAAATAGTAAGGAAGAGAAAAGGATAAAGGGAGAAATTGCAAATTAAAAAGTTACAAACATTTAACAAATTAAAAAAAACTGGCCAGGCTAAGTTAGGGATCCATATTTATGTGATAAAAACTATAAAAATAAATGCATGACAGTGAGTGCTATAAAAGTCAGGACAGTACTTGTTGGAGGAAGGAAGGGTGTCAACTGGGATGAAAGCACATGGAGGGGTTTCTAGGGTAGTTCCTAAACTTTCATTAAACCGTATGTTTGTTTTGTGGGTTCTTTTTGTATCCATGCTTTATTTTACAATAAACAGTTTAAAGTAAAAAATAAGAGAATAATACACATGACCAGAGAAATCTGAAAATGATAGAATGTCTGAAAATGAAAAAAAAAGTAAAATTAAAATTAGGAATAACTGAATGAAAAAGTCCATGAAGAGAATGATCTCTGTTTTCCTTATTCACTAGTATATCCCCAACATCAAGACCAATATTCAGGACATAGTAGGAGCTTAGTAAATATTTAAATGAATGAAAATAAAAGTTGAGTCATTTTACATCAATTAGATTTCAAAGTTTAATGAAACCAAGTGCTGATTAGGATACACAGTGATGAAAGCTCAAAGCAAACTGGTACAGTCATTTTAAAAAATATATACTGTCTTATGTAGTTAAACATGGATATATTCTCTCTGATACAAATTTTGTATTTAGGAACACATTTTTCAAACAAATCACAGTGTTTTGTTTTCCCTTTATTTTATGGTAATCAATTTAGAAAGTTTAAGCAGCAATTTTTATTTTTTTAAGCAAAGACCAAAGTACATATTGTCTAATACAGGTAATTATTATCTCAGAAAACTTTTAGTTTGTATATTCAGTTACAATGTAAAATATTTTATCTTATTGTGGGTCATAGCAAAAAATGTTTGAAGGCCACCAATTAGAGAAACTACTGCACGTGGGCACCCAAACTCTTAGAATATTGATAGCAACATTCTTCACAACAGCAAAAAATTAGGAGACACATTATTCCACCCTCAAAATTAGTCTACCCTCAAAAGAATGATGAATTCTTTCTGATACATTCACACAATGAAATGCTAGAACATAGCACTGAAAATCAATGAATAAGCACTATATACATTATCATGGATATAGCAGAGAAATACAAGTGAAAAAAGCCAACCACAGAAGTCTATATAGAGTCTGATGATATATTTTACAAAGATGAAAAGCAAGATATACAATATTTTGTTTAGAGGCACAACTTTTTCTGGTAAATCTACTCGTATAGGAATTATAACAAGAGTTAAAATTTTTAAAATCAAATTAAGAAAAAACAAAAGAGAAAAAATTTTTTTCAGATAATAGTTACCCTTTAAGTGAGGACAAAGCAGAGAACATATAAAATGCTTCAATGGTTTTGGTAACATTCTTAGTTTAAGTGGTGAATTCACAGTTGTTTTATTATAATGCTTCCTAATATACTTTAGATTAACCATATGAACCTGCCAGTTCTGTAGGCCAGAAACAGCAGTTTCATAAGATTCAAACAAACATTTAATGTATTTTAGGAGTGAATCAAGTATCTCATTAAAAAGTAAATCTCAGAAAACTTTTATTCGAGGTTATTTCTAACTTTAGCTGCTTTATTCAAGCTTTTCATATAAAAGTGTTATGAAAACCTTTTATTTACAGCCAAACATATGTCAAGCTTTAAAGATAATTTCCTAACTTTTTATCATGGAAATCTTCAAACATATACGGTACTAAACATAATAATAATGAACTCCCCAGTACACATCAACCAGCTTCAACAACCAAATTATGGCCAACTTTTCTCACTTCTACTCTCATCCCACTCTCAAATGCTCCATTAATACTGTGAAGCAAATCACAGATAATATATGTATCATCTATCAACATTTTCAAAAAGGAGTCTTTCTACAAACATAACCTAAAATTATTATCATTCTTAAAAACATTAATTTCTAATTAGTCAAATTTCCAATCGTCTAAAGGTAACATTAAAAAAAAATTTAGACAACCTTTCCCCCAATTAAAAAAAAAAAAATCAGAAAGCCACTGGCCAGAAGGCATAAATGAAAGTGACCAAAGAAATAGCCAAAATAGAATGAATATTAAAATTGTGATGAGTCAAGTCACAGGAGACTATACAGATACTTAAAATGTTTTCAAAGTGATTTTATCAATATGATACAGTAACATTTCATGATATGTTAAGACAACAGGACTGTAAATTATATGTACAACATGATTTCTATTAGATTAAGAAGAAAATAAAGAATGGAAGAAGATATACTAAAATATTAGTAACAGTCATCTCTGAGTGATTCTGCACCTACCCCCCAGCTTTTTATACATTTCTACATTTTTTCAGTTTTTTGGCAATGTGTGCTACTGTTTTGAAAAAGCATAGTTTCAAAAAGATGTGGGAGATTTCCATTTCTGGTAATGTGGAGAAGCAGGTATCTCTGGAAATGCTCCTCTGATTATAATTACAAATTATAAAAACAATATTTAAAAGCATAAGAGAGGAACCAAAAGAAGGCATAAACTGGAGAACAGATCTTTGAAAGAAGTAAGATGCACTGGATGAGATTTGCACTTATAAAGCTCAGTGTCTGAGGACATTCAGAGTTACAATGTGGTGCACCGAGAATTTTAGAGAAGGCCACAGTCTTGATGGCTTCAAGAGTCAGAGAACAACTGGCTAGACAATAAGGGGAGGAATTCTAGAAAGGTAAGAAAAGTGTCCCGAATCTATATAAAAACTTCATCCAAATCTCCAGTTGACCTCGGAACTGTGCATGTGCTGGGGAAACTTTAAGAAGCCCAAATAAAGACAAAATCTGGAAAGAACTGATTTATTCTCCAATAAGAAAGAGAATTCAGAATTTGAGCCCAGCTGGTTAACTCAGTCAGTCAGTTCAACCGCTCAGTCATGTCCAACTCTTTGCGACCCATGGACTCCACATGCCAGGCCTTCCTGTCCATTGCCAACTCCTGGAGTTTTAATGCTTTTTCTCTTAAGAGTCAACTTTTTTTTTCTTTGTGTGTCTGGTAATTTTTTCAATTGTATAGTCATTATTATCGATAATATGTTATAGAGATTGTAGATTTTGTTGTCTTCTTTCAAATAGAAATGATTTTATTTTAGCAACTACCTGCTAAAATTGTGTCAGATGGGGCAAAAAAAAAAAAAAAGGAGGACTCAACTATACACTATCTACAAGAAACTCATTTTAAAAATAAAAGTCTCTTTGCAATTTCTTTTGTAATTTGCTACTTCAGATTTCCCATCACACTTCTAAGAGAAAGTAATAGAGTAATGGAATAACTAAGTAATGAATTTTATTATAGATCAACTGTAATCTTGATTAATGTAAGAGCTTTTGGTACACTGTGACATATTTGACCCTAACAATCTTTTGACTTATTTAAGAATAATATTAGTGCTTAAAAATCTAAAGTCAAATTAGTGGGTATTGTGACAATGTTTTTGTTGGCAAAGAAAAAAGTTTACCATGATGATAAATCCTGGCCATTCCAGAAAAAATTCAAAACAACTGCCATAGAGTTTAAATAAGCAATTCAGTATGAAACATGTTTGCTGTAGGTTCCTTACTAATGGTTTAATTTAACTAAAAAAACAAAAAACAAAAAACTAACTCATTCCATTTTGGGTAATGCAGTGAACTAAATAACTTGAGATATACTATTTGCTATAAACCCCTAGAAATGCTGAGTTAAACACAACCATTTTTTAAAAAGTAGGCTTCCCTGGTAGCTCAGCTGGTAAAGAATCTGCCTGCAATGTAGGAGACCTCGGTTCAATTCTTGGATTGGAAAGATCCCCTGGAGAAGGAACAGGCTACCCACTCCAGTAATTTTGGGCTTCCCTGTGGCTCAGACGGTAAAGAATCTAGCTGTATGCAGAAGACCTGGATTCAATCCCTGGGTTGGGAAGATCCCCTGGAGGAGGGCATGGCAACCCATTGTAGTATTCTTGCCCGGAGAATCTCCATGGACAGAGGAGCCTGGTGGGCTACAGTTCATGGGGTTGCAAAGAGTCAGACACAACTGATTGACTAAGCACTACACATGACTTACTTGAAAAGAAAAGATTTCACTTGAGGCCAAAAATAAAGGAAATAAAGGCAAAAAAGGAAAGGGTACGACAGCTGCCGTTGGCAGATTTCCTCTCAAGAGCGTAGGGATGTGGGATTTAATACACCTTGTAATAATACAAAATAAAAACTTGAAGATGACTTAAGAAATTGAAAAAAAAGGAGGGGGGAATGACATTAGTGTAAAAAAAAGTACATAGAGTTGAAGCAGATTTAACACATCTGAAGAGAGTTATTTTATTGAACTGAAATATAAATCTGAGTAAATGACACAGAATGGAGCACAGAGGGATAGATGTAAAATATGACAGGTTAAGACACAAGTAGGAAAGAACATAAAGTTTCAGTAAATTTCCAATAGGAATCACAGAAGGAAAAAGAAAAAAAGATTATATGGAAAGACACTGAAGAGATATTGGATGAAAATGCTCTAGAACTGATGTAAAACTTAAATTATTTAATGAAAAATTACATACCGAGGAACTGAATTTCAGAAACTAAACATCAAAATTTTATAAGCAACTCACATGATTAAATCTTCTTGTGAAGGCAACTGCATTTGGTGCAGAACTGTATTTTTCTTTTTTATTCCATCCACAACTTGAAAGCTCCTGAAAAATCAAATATAAATTCATGAAAAAGACCAGTTTTCTTGTTACATTAATGGTTTTAAAGCATGAAAGACAGTTTGTGTACTTTCCCAGAACTGTTTTATTTAATAGGAACATATTTAATAGTATAACCATTCAGGTAAATCACAAAAGCAAATTTTACAAGAATACAAGTGGGCACAATTACTTATCCATATGAACATAGATAATTATACTATACTCCATATGCAGAATGCAGGTTCTTCTTTGAAGAGATTTGAATCCCGAGAGGAAAATCTACAAATAATGAAAGATGAGCATCCCACAAGGTAAAGTGAAGCCTACTTGTTGCCAAGTCCCAGTCAATCATTCAGAGCTTCCAATCAACTTTCTAGCAACCTCAATCTTTTGAGCTGAAAGCCAACGACCCCAGGCATTTGAAGAAACCCCTAAAAGGGGTTGTTTGATTCCCCATAGATCTATTGATAGAATTCAAAGAGCTCAAGAAAGAACTTAGATGTAAAAAAAAATAGAAAATTAAAATTTTGTTTTACACTAACCTCCAGTTGAAATGACACTGCTTTTAATTACACATGTAGGCCACTGACTGTAGAAGAATTGGCAATATATGTGACTTATCACTAATAAAAACACAGATATTTTCATATCACATTACAGTTGGTACAGATATCTCAAAAATATCATTTATGCTCATCACTGCTTTCAAGTTATAATCTCAGCACCTCTAGATACTTAATACGTTAACAAAGAGGCACATATATAGCCATAGGACAGTTTTTAAAAAATATTTTGATGGGTATATAAGAACTGATTTTCTTGGATTTTAAGTAAAGGTTCAACTCCAGAAGCTTCAGTTTTCCAAAGGGGTTCAAGGGTCAGAACAGGTTAGGAACCCTGCTGTAATACAACCACCATGGCCAGAAAGAGACATAATCCATAGGAAAGAAGAATTCTGAAGACAGAGTTAGGGTGGAGAACAAAAGAAAACTGAGAAAAGGGTAAAACCAAGTAATTGTTACTTCCAGATAGATACTGCTCCCGTTAAATAGAAAACATAGAAGGGTACAAACAAGAAAGATTCAGAGAACCAAATAAAACTCTTGGACATGAAAAATATAATAAAAGGACTGTTAAAAATCAAGAAAGATAAAGGTGATAATACCTTTTAAACAATAAGCTAAATATGGGGGCAAAAATAGTATGTTAATTAGAAGAGTCCACAAGAGTCAACTTCTGATAATAAAAATAATTTTAAGAGAATACAGAGCGAATAGAGGAAAGTAACTTATTGAAAAAAATGCTAATTCAAGAAAATGTCTCCTGAATCTAAAGGACAAGAGAAGACTTGTCTAATGTCCATTATAAAAGATTAAAAAAAAAAAAAAAACTCAAACCAAGGCCTAGCATCAAAAATGTGTAGCAGATTGGAGACAAAAGAAATCATAAAATCTGTCAATTCAAAAACAAAACAAAAACAGGTAACATACAGAAAAAAAGCGCTCACAAGGTATCAGGTATTCCAACAGCAACTCTAGAAGATAGAAGACAACTGAAACAAAGCCTTCAAAATCCTAGAATTCTTTCAACACAAGAATCAATTAAGTATGAAAGTACATCACAGACACTTTAGAAAGTCTCGGATAATCTTTGCTTTATGCACCTATTCTCACAGAGCTTGCAGAATATGTCTTCCATCAAAACAAACTAGCAAAGTCAGAAAAAGGGAGAGAAGATCCAGGAAACCACGGAACCAAGACAGAAAGAAAATACTGGAAATTCCCAGATTCAGAGTAAAGGGAGATTCTGAGACAAAGCTAAGAGCAGACCATAAGAACGATAGTCCAGATGGCAAATAGCAAGGACAGAAATTCCAAGAGAGACATCGCTGAAAGATGAAACACTATCTGGAGTGTTTGAACACAGAGAAAACACACTCACTGCATTCACTTCTGGCAGAAAAATTAGTGACAAGTCATAGAGAGAGCTAAAGGGATTCCCAGGTGGCTCAGTGGTAAAGAACACTCCTGCCAATGCAGGAGACGCAGGATGCATGAGTTCGAACCCTGGGTTGGGAAGATCCCCTGGAGGAAATGGCAACCCACTCCAGTATTCTTGCCAGGAAAAACCCAAGGACAAAGGAGCCTGGCAGGCTACAATCATGGAATTGCAAAGAGCTGGATACTACTGAGCATGCACCCAAAAACAGAGAAAGTTAAAGTAAGTTATTTAGCTGAAAGAAAACAAACTTTAAGTAAGTATCACGGATCAACCGTTCTTCAGCTTTCTCTACACTTGTAAAGAACAGCTGAGCCATGATTACTTATTCATGTCAAAATTGTGACATAACTATAAAGAAAAGAGGAGGAAATAAATTGTGCAAATGTGAAAGGAAGAGAAAATAGAGTGAAATCATCTACCATAGTAGAGAGTCAATCAGTCATATCCAAACAATAGGCATTTAGATATATTATCTTTAAAACATATATAAAGTCTTCCAAATAAGAAAAGTTAAGAGACCTGGATGGGTGTAGGGCTCAAAGGTGGAGGCTGGAAGGGTGGGAACAACAGGATATTGTTATATTTTGCTCTCTTGTGGAAATATTTAGCTTGTTAAGCATGATATATGCATATCTTCAATATAATTTTAAAATTAAATAAAAACAAAAAAGAATGAACTGACTTAGGAAAGACGGAGGAAGTTATGATGGTATTATAACACTTTAAGAAAAAGGCAATGTTCCTTGGAATAGGGTAGTATCAATAGATACTGAAAATATCACTTGGTCAAAAACTGGATCCACACAGTGTAAGTTAAGAATGAGGTATCCAGAAGTACCAAAACTCCCAAGTTTCTGGCTTGAGCAATTGAGACGGGGAACACTGAAGAAAGAGACAACAATTATCACTTTAACACAGTAGGTAAACAGTAAATTTTCTAAAGAAAAAAGTACTTTTTTTAAACCTAGAATTTTCAAATTTCAAATTACTGAAGGAAAATGACAGAAGCAACTCTATAGTAAAAACAAATTTGAGTACTTTGTACTCAGCCTAGACATATACTCATTCACATAATCTTCTTGTATAGACACAAAATATTTAGTGGCAGATATTACATTAACATAAACATGACACATGATAACTATATTAAAAACATCAAACTGCTAGAAAACATGTTTGGTCTTCATAAACATCACAGTATATTTATATAACTATATAAAGATGTCAAGGTTTAGGACAAAATTTCTAGGATTAAATCCATCAACTCTGAATTTGTTTTTAACAAATAACAAAATTTCCAAATTTATATTAATGCTATAATCAAAGTGTCTCTATGAAATTGCTATTCAACTTATCTAGCCATTTGACGAGCCATTTTCCTGTCATAAGTAAGGCTATATTATAAATAAAGAATATCCTTGCACCTTTTCTGACATTTCTGATCATTTCCTAAATATACAGTCCTAGAAGCGAAATCACTAGGTCAAAGAGTAGGAACCCTTTCTTTCAAGGTCTTGATACTTGTTAAACTGCCCTTCTGAAACACTGAATCATTTATACCAGCACTACTGTTAGATTCACAAGCGTCTTATCAAAACTAGGTGTACTTAATTCTCTCTATATATATTATACCTTAACTTCCCCATCTGTAAGAGTAATTACAGCTGTTAAATAAGAAAATTTGTGAAACAGAAAATCAGGGGGTGGAGAGGGGCAGCAGGGAGGGACCATACGTTACCCAGAACCCACCACCCGAATAAATCTATGTAAATATCCTCCCTATCTCCTTTATGTGCATATAGAACTACTGACAGTAGCCAATACGTCTGTCCTTTTCTGTGTGATCTAATCTTCTGACTCTGTGCTTAAAAAGTTCTTTCTTCCTTAGAACATAGGTCTTAACAGCTGCAATAAAAATAAAAGCTAACCCGAAGGTAGAGATCACTATGTGACAGGCACTATTCTAAGTGCCTTATATACATATCAACTCATTTGATCCTATCTTTATCATTACAATTTATTATGACAAGGAACACAAAGGCAGCAGTGGATTATCGCCTTATTTTTTACATTAAAAATTTTAAAATTCTTTTCTGATTCCTCAAAATAAGAGATGCTAAGAGGTTTTAAAAAATCCATCCAATTTTTGGTGAGTTGCAACATCACTAACTTAGTGAAAAAATGCTTTCCCTCTTTAAGAAAATGGTTTGAAGCAGACCTGAAAGGCAGCAGGGGTTGAATGAAACTCCAGTCAAATTATTTGGGAGCAAATGTGTTAAAATTCCATTGGAGCTCTCCATCTTAACATAAAAAACATGAAGAAATAAGGAGGTTCTTTAAGTTTTAAGATAGTACTTTCTGCTTCAGAAAACATTTCCCCTTGGAAACGAAGTTACATTACTAGCTCATCTAATACAACATCAAACAAGAATAGAGGAGGATAGACAAGGGTAGAGAACAACATGGCGGCTGCCAGGAATTACGGATGGAGGGGAGTGGGGGTGTGACCATAAACCAGGAGCACAGGTGACAGAGCTTTGTGCTGATGGGATGGCATGTATCTTGATGGAGGTAGCAGCTAGGCAAATCTGCACAGATGATGAAACGCCACAGGACTATACAGACATGTGCTGTATAAACATCTATTTCCTGGCTTCAAAACTGTGAATATAAGACTATCTCTGGGGACTTCCCTGGTGGTCCAGCGGTTAAGACTCTGTGTTCCCAGCGCAGGGGGCCCCAGATTCCATCCCTAGCTAGGGACCTAGATCCCGCATGGCTCAACTAAAACATGGTGCAGCTAAATAAATTTTTTAAAAAGGAAGAAAAACAGTTCCCTATCTTAAAATAAAATTATCCTTATAGTATTTTTTTGTAACTTCCTGTGAATCTCTAATTACCTCAAAATAAAAAGTTTATAAAACAACAACAAGAAAAACCCATATAATGGATTATGAAATAGACACTGCACTGGGACTCATTCAATATTTCCTCTTAAACCCTGACATGCATTTATAGTTAGCTGACCTAAAGGAATCTGTCTCGCCCCATCTCTACCTCAACAACCACTAAACATCTCTGTGGAAAAAAACCTGCTTTCCCTTTGTCTCTGTCTCTTTCTGTCTCAGACCCTAGAATCTTTCTCCAGGTGAGACTAGACCATCTGAGAAATAAATTCTCCTACCAGCACCATACTGTATTGACAGGTTATCTGCCAGGTCTCAAGTTACTCTATACTAAACCACTCTCCATGAACACCAAAAAGTTAAAGTAAACTTAGTGACTCAAAAGATGTTTTTTTAGGGTTTGACTCATGAATAGGACTGTTCAAGTTGAGTACACTATGTAAATAAGCCTCCATTTCAGCAAAGGCTAAAGGAAATAGAGCAGCCTCGATGCTTAAAATCTGCTCAAATGGATTCAACTTGCAATTTTTAAAACTGGCAGTGAAGAGAAAGCTTCTAACAGTAACTCACATATACAAAGGCAATTTCTTAATGGTCACTAAAAGTGTATCAGAGAGAATATTCGTGGGTTCATTTTTAGCCATTAAACAGATTATTTTGAAAGCATGTGGGAAGGCAAACACCATAACTGATGACCACCTACCCTATGAAAGAATTACTGAATTTCACAGGAGTCACAGCTTCTCTTATGTCTTGTAGGTTTGTTCTGTAAAGTCAAATTCTTGGTCTAAATTTCATCTTGTAGGTTCCAACACTCTTAAAAGGACTGCTCTAAGGGTGATGTTGTAGGGATACCTATAGATAGAAGAAGAGAAAAGGCCAATATAGACCAGCTGTAGACAAAGACTGAGGGAAAGAAAGAAAAAGCGATGGAATTTGTACAAGACTATAAGGGTAGGGGTCCTCACAATGAGAAAAATCACTACTGCTGAGGTAGGTATTCCTAGGCTCAAAACCTGGAAGATCTGGAGGGAACTGGTATATCCAGTATATCCATTCAGCCTATATGGCTGTTTAGAAAGAAGTCGCAGCCTGAAATGAAGCACTCACTGCGACTCCTATGCTTCTAATCCACAGAATAAGCTCTGAAACTATATAATTCTAATGTATTATGTTAAATCACAAATATCACGTCACTTTTCTAATGTACTCACATTCTCTACTCTCCCAACCTCCCTGCTTCCAATACCTTAATGCTGCCCCTTAACAGTGAGGTCAGAGATTAAGGCAGGAGCTATCTTCTCCTACCACTGATGGTGTGATTATACCTACTCTCCCAGTCAACAGCTTTCTTCTTCATCTTGCCTAGTTCCCTAAGTCTGACCTTACTATATATTAAGAAAATTTTCAGTGAGAAACAGCAATAAGAACTCACAAAGCAGTAACCTTATGAAAGTCCAATGAAATATGAGAAGAAAAGTCATGTCTTCTTTGCTTTCCTCAAACCTATTGTATTTATAGATTTTTATACTTTAAGCCTAATGAAAATGACACTTTTCACTAAACAAGGACAGAATTATGATATTCCTGATGTTGGAATTTCGGATGTTGCCAAGATGATAGCCTCTGCATATGAAAGAAATTCTGCATAGAGAAAGCTCTTTACATATATCACCAGAAAGATCACAATTGCAAGTTTTTCAGAAATGTTTTAATAAGATTCAGAATGACCTATACGTACTTTCCCTCATTTAACCAGAATTCTTCCTCAATCTCTAGCGTATCCCAGTTATACAGGAAGGTTTTCGCTAACCTTTGTATTTACTGTTTATTGATATAATCTAATGATGGGAAATAGATGGGGAAACAGTAGAAACAGTGTCAGACTTTATTTTTTTGGGCTCCAAAATCACTGCAGATGGTGACCGCAGCCATGAAATTAAAAGACGCTTACTCCTTGGAAGGAAAGTTATGACCAACCTAGACAGCATATTCAAAAGCAGAGACATTACTTTGCCAACAAAAGTCTGTTTAGTCAAGGCTATGGCTTTTCCAGTAGTCACGTATGGATGTGAGAGTTGGACTATAAACAAAGCTGAGCGCCGAAGAATTGATGCTTTTGAACTGTGGTGTTGGAAAAGACTCTTGAGAGTCCCTTGGACTGCAAGGAGATCCAACCAGTCCATCCTAAAGGAGATCAGTCCTGGGTGTTCATTGGTGGGATTGATGTTGAAGCTGAAACTCCAATCCTTTGGCCACCTGATGTGAAGAGCTGACTCACTTGAAAAGACCTGATGCTGGGAAAGATTGAGGGCAGGAGGAGAAGGGGACGACAGAGGGTGAGATGGTGGGATGGGATGTCCATCACCGACTCGATGGACATGGGTTTGGGAGAACTCCGGGAGTTGGTGACGGACAGGGAGGCCTGGCGTGCTGTGCTTCATGGGGTCGCAAAGAGTTGGACTGACTGAGCAACTGAACTGAACAGAATAAACAATAAAGCATAGAACTTTCTTCTTTGAATGTAATACACATCAGAGGACTTTGAGTCAGATTATGTTACTTCATAAACATTTGGGAACCTCTAAGAGAAGTAAACATCATCTAATGTAACGACTACAGTACAGATTTCAAGCACAGCTGCTAATGGAGAGAAAACCTGATTGCAAAAGAGTGTTCTGTCATAACTCATCCTGTGCTAAGTAACGTAATACTCATTTTGAGGAGAAATCCCATCAGTGTAGTGAATGTGGCAATGTATTTCTTCAGAAGAAATACAAGTTTTATAGGGCATCTGACAATTCATAATAGGAAAAAAACACAAAAACCCTATTAATAAACATGGAAAATTCCTCAGAATACAGTCATTGCTTCCTCAACATGAGAGAACTCACTGGAGAGAAGCCCTGTAAATGTGTAACAGCATTCTAAAGGAAAAAAGAGTTCATGATCAGAAGAGAAACCATACTGGGGCAACCTCTGTATATAAGAAATGTGCAAAAACTTTAACAAGAGTTAATGGCACCCCATTCCAGTACTCTTGCCTGGAAAATCCTATAGATGGAGGAGCCTGGTAGGCTGCAGTCCATGGGGTCACTAAGAATCGGATACAACTGAGTGACTTCACTTTCACTTTTCACTTTCATGCATTGGAGAAGGAAATGGCAACCCACTCCAGTGTTCTTGCCTGGAGAATCCCAGGGATGGGGGAGCCTGGTGGGCTGCCATCTATGGGGTTGCACAGAGTCAGACACGACTGAAGTGACTTAGCAGCAGCAGAGCCTCAACTAAATACCAGAAAATTCATTCTAGAAATTAATGAGAGTTTACCTTATGGTAAAGTTTTGCCCTTACTGAACCCTGAAGAATTCACACTAAGGAAGAAAATGTTGTGGATTACGGGCAGAGAGGAAAAAAATACTTCTGCTTCCATAGAACAAGTGTTACTTGATAAAAATTACATTCTTGGACTGGGTAACAGACTTTGTGAAAATAACTAAACATGGTAGACAATGGGAGATGATATGCTTGCAGGCTGTACAGTGTAAAGCCTTGGAATGGTTAGTTCAGTTCAGTCACTCAGTCGTGTCCGACTCTTTGCGACCCCATGAATCGCAGCACGCCAGGCCTCCCTGTCCATCACCAACTCCCGGAGTTCACTCAGACTCACGCCCATCGAGTCAGTGATGCCATCCAGCCATCTCATCCTCGGTCATCCCCTTCTCCTCCTGCCCCCAATCCCTCCCAGCATCAGAGTCTTTTCCAATGAGTCAACTCTTCACATGAAGTGGCCAAAGTACTGGAGTTTCAGCTTTAGCATCATTCCTTCTAAAGAAATCCCAGGGCTGATCTCCTTCAGAATGGACTGGTTGGATCTCCTTGCAACTCTCTTGAGAGTCTCCAAGGGACTCTCAAGAGTCTTCTCCAATACCACAGTTCAAAAGCATCGATTCTTCGGCATTCAGCCTTCTTCATAGTCCAACTCTCACATCCATACCTGACCACAGGAAAAACCATAGCCTTGACTAGACGGACCTTAGTCGGCAAAGTAATATCTCTGCTTTTGAATATGCTATCTAGGTTGGTCATAACTTTTCACTCAAATTCAAATATCGAATAAGTATCATTCAATCACTATAGACACACCAGTAGACAAGTTTCTGCCTTGGTGGAATTTATGTTGCATTGAGACCCTCCCCCCAGCCCCAATCTCTAAAAACTTGACTTCTGACCACCCCCAACGCTTATCATCTCAAGACTTCTGCAGTTTTGGTCAAAATCCTATTTATTACTGATTGAAGCTACACTTAACTGAAGCTCTTACTCTGAAGTCACCACCCAAACTTATCCTACTTTCAGGAATCCTCAAAGACCTAAAGAGTATTTTAAAGGTCAAGTAGTCTAAAATCCCTTGTTTCACTTATCTATTTTTTTTTTTAACAAAGTCTAATGACATGAAATAGGTTATATTAGTGGCATACTCTATAGATGTCAAAACTGAAACAAAATGCAAGTCTTCTGGCTCATAGCTTTTATGTTTTGCTGCTATTTTTTGGAATTCAAAGGGCTTCAAAATAAATTTTAAAATAAGTGAAATTAAGTAACTGAGAATTTTCTGAGCACCCACAGAAAGAGCTGTGAATGTTGGACTGATTAAAAAAAGAGAAAGCAAAATAGATAACAATTTACCTTTCAAAGTGAAAGTGAAAGTCACTCAGTTGTGTTTGACTCTTTGCTACCCCATGGACTATACAGTCCATGGAATTCTCCAGGCCGGAATATTGGAGTGGGTATCCTTTCTGGGGGATCTTCCTAACCCAGGGATCAAACTGGGTCTCCTGCATTACAGGTGAATTCTTTACCAACTGAGCTATCAGGGAAGCCCATTTATCCCCCCAAACTGGTCTTATTTTAAAGAATAACGAGAACAAAAAGACAGTGAGCAACTCTGATAGTTAAGAATTGTAAGGATGTATTAACAGAACTGCTTCCCTGGTGGCTCAGAGGTTAAAGCGTCTGCCTGCAATGCAGGAGACCCGGGTTCAATCCCTGGGTTGGGAAGATCCCCTGGAGAAGGAAATGGCAACCCACTCCAGTAGTCTTGCCTGGAGAATTCCATGGACAGAGGAGCCTGGTGGACTACAGTCCATGGGGTCACAAAGAGTTGGACACGACTGAGCAACTTCACATTAACAGAACTACCAGCTTTTTTTCCTTCCTTGTAATCAGTGTAACTTCAGTGTCAGCAACCATTATCATTGTGTCTCCTTCCCATGCCTATCACTAAGGAATGGCTACTTATAAGGAGGAAGGGGAGAAGAATGAAAAGCCGGGTTTTGTGTGAGAGTAATCAACATTCACAGAAGCTTCCAAATTTGGCCATGCTGCTTGGGCCAGGGGGCAAATGAAGATTCTTAGGATTTCTGTAGCACTAGCTATAAGAACATCAGGGCAAGGGATTTCCGTAGCACTAGCTACAAGGACGGAGAAGGCAATAGCACCCCACTCCAGTACTCTTGCCTGGAAAATCTATGGATGGAGGAGCCTGGTGGGCTGCAGTCCATGGGGTCACTAAGAGTCGGACACGATGGAGCGACTTCACTTTCCCTTTTCACTTTCATGCACTGGAGAAGGACATGGCAACCCACTCCAGTGTTCTTGCCTGGAGAATCCCAGGGACGGGGGAGCCTGGTGGGCTGCCGTCTATGGGGTGGCACAGAGTCAGACACAACTGAAGCGACTTGGCGGCAACAGCTACAGGGATGTCAGGGCAGTGTCCACATAGAGGAGGATCCACCAGTAAATGCAGGTAACAGACTGAGATGAAACCTGTCTCGGGTCCAGCAAACACGTACAGGCGCTAGGGAAAGTTCACACTCTCTGAGTCAATGAGCTGCAGGCCTGTAAAAATACTGTGCTCTTTTAAAAAATTTCCTTCAGCGTTGACAGGGAAGCACAGGGAAGCAGAAGGGGAGAGAAGTTATTTGGGAAATAAAATCAACTGGAGATACTAAAGAACAGAGGAAAGAGAACAGAGGGAGAAGAGAAAAGAATGACTCGCAGGTTTCTGACTGGTACTAAAAATGCATAGACAGATGGTGCAAACCACTCAGACAGACAACTTTAAAACCAGAGCGAACATTTTTTCTGTGTAATTCTATTAAGTAGTTTGTAAAATTACTGAACTTTCCTTTACCATTAAATTCTTTTCATTGGTAAACATGTTTTTCTCCCATTATTCTCTATTATAAAACAAAAAAAAAAAACAAAGTGGCAAAATCTGTTCATTTGTCTTCCTTCACTTTCAAGCCATTTCAAGTGTGACACAAGTTGGAGAAAAACCAGACTGAGTATTAAGTCTGACTCAGATCTGCTTACTTAAAGACCAGATTTCTTCAGTCAGTGTTTTGCGGATGACTAAGGATAGTCTCTATATAATAAAAAATAATTTTTGACATCTCAAACATAAGGCCAATAGTTTTCAGAGAGAAACAAAAGGCTTGGAATTTTTCTTTTTTTTTTTTTCCTGAGCAATTCTGAGGTAGACAGTGCGCAGACAGGCAGATAAACAGCTTTATTCTGAGAAAACAACTGGACTTTCTTTCTACAAGTCAAGAACAAGTTTAGGGACAAAAGTTTAAATAAATTCTGCATGATAAAAAATGACTTGGGAATATAGAATTGCACAAGCTGGTAAGAATGGCAATGATCTACTTAGAGAACAGAATTAATGTGAAATATATAAGTTGCAAGTAACTCAGAAATTGACTCATTTGCAGAAAACTGAGACCTGTGTGGTTCAATCACCAAACTTGCAAATCAAATCACTAAACCACATAGCTGGATTCAGAATCTACATTCTTCAAAGCTCAAATTTAGAACATTTTATTTCAGAAAACGTGAATAAATCATCACCTGAAATAAAGTTACATGTGGATATATACACAGAATACTGAGTTTTGACCTTAACAGTTTTAGTGTAACTAGCAATCTTTTAAAGTTTCATTTTATATAGTATATATATAGTTTTTAAAGCTTTATATAAAATTATACAGACTTGAACATTGGTATAATGGATAGAAACATGAAGATAAATTTATTTGGTACAGTGATAACCACTGTTTTTTCATATCTGAGGTTAAATTTTGAATTTAACAAAAATAATTCATTTGGTAGTCAAGTTTTAATATTCTGACTGTATAGTAAGAGAGACTTCATTTTATGCTAATAAATGAGACTAATACATTAGACTGGACAACATCATGACTTAAAAAATCTTTTGTTAAGGTTATCAATAGCAAGAGTTTTACATAATGAACAAATAACATCTGTACAAACAATATGGAAAACAATTTGGAAGTATTTAATAACCTTAAGGATGTTAACATGCTACACCTCAGTAATTAACGCACTAGAGTATAAACATGGATGCTGGTCAACAATGCTGGACATAAGTAGACAGAGAAGAAAATCAGAGGATACCATACAAAAGAACCTGAAACCTGTGAAAGCAAATACTGTTAAGGGAGAACATACATGTACAGAAAATCGATAACTAAATGCACAGGAATGATCAGATCAGTACTGGATAGTGGTTCCTCTGGTGGGAGGAGGGAAGACAGGTGAATACGGAAGGACGCAGAGTGGCTTCAACAGTACTGGGCTAGGTGAGCACACAGAATCTCATCTTGTTACACTTTACATCTTATTACATGTCTTAAACATCCCAGGATAAATCAGAAGATGTTTTTCTGCCAGGTGACAAAGTCCTATTGATGCTGCCAGAGTTAATGTAATCTTGAAGATTATATGAGATGGATACATGACAAGAATATGTTGGTGCTACATTGCTTCTTCCAAGAGTTACTGCTTCAATTTTGGGAGAAAAAAACACAAAAACACAACATTCTCTCTTTGGACAAACACTTACTAAACATTGTTCATTTTCTCATTGTAAATACTGAGTTCCCACTACATGCAGATAAAACAGTAAAAGTATCTGTCCTAAGTGTCCTCATGTAGCTTAGAACCTAGTGGAAGTAGCAAGCAATAAATAAATAAGCCCAGGATTAACATCACTTTACACCTGATCACTCCTTCCTTCTTAAAAATACGTCCTTCACTTGGTTCACCGAATTTCACACTAACCTAGTTTTCCTCCTAAATCGCCAGGTGCTGCATCTCAATTTTTTTTGCTAGCTCCTCCTCAACACTAAATAGGTTCCTTCTTTTCTCCAAGTATATTCACTCTTGGTAATCTCACCCACACTTTAAATATCTTTACACTGACAACTCCCAAACTTACATTTCCAGCTTAAACCAGGGGAGGGGGGTGGAATATAGACATAGATATATAAAATACAGTATATATTACCTAACTCAACATTCGCTTTGGCTGTCCAACACACATGTAAAACTAAACATGTCCAAAGCCAAATTCAAGCTCTTCCTTCAAAATCTGCTCCTCTGGCCCTTCTCCACAGACTACACTGCATACTCTGTTCTCTATAAATGGCAGTCCCAGGAGCTATGAACACAATTCTAACCATTTTCCATCTCAAAGGCTAGGGAGGAAATGTTTCAGGTGTCAGGCCAAACTCTTGTCTCATCCTTGACTCCTCTGTAGCATACAGTGCCTGACAACTTCTCACCACCTCCTCCCTTCACACCCTGACTCAAGTCACCTTCCTCGCTCACCTGGTCTCCTTGATTCAGTCTTTGGTACCTGCCCCTCCCCACCCCCATGCTTGCTTCCTCACATACTCTGGTCAGTAGTCAGGAAGAGCTACTTAAAACCCAAATCAGAAAATGTCACTCATTTGCTCAAAACCCATCCATAGCTTCTGATCTTTTTCAGAGTAATGGTTCTCCAGGTCCCATGCTATCTGGCCCTCTCACCTTCTACTAGACTCCCACACTTACTCACTGAGCTCACTGGCCTTTGCCCTGGGCTTCACACCTCACTCCAATAATCTTTTCCCTTATGTGAGCATAATAAATAGTTTAGAGTGGGCAGATGCATAATAAATGTTAGTCTAATTCTTTTCAAAAAATGTCTTCCTTGATTTTTTCTTGTCTCTAATATACCACACACAGTCATATTAAAAGTCACAAAATAATAAGGAAAAGTATTCAGGGCCACTGTAGACTTGTATACACTACACCAAATACACTATATTTTGTTCCCAAAAGAACTAAGAAAGAAACTTACAGCACTATATATTGGCACTGTTCTGTCTGCCTGGAACACTCCTCCCCCCAAACAGCTGCATGGCTTGCTCTCTCATCTCGTTCAGGTCTTTCTCAGATGGCACCTTTGCAATGAAGCCTTGCTGATCACCCTATCCAAAATCATAGCTCTCACAGCCCTCACGCCCTGTCCTCTTCTGGCTGGCTGATACTTTTCATAACACACTACTAGCTCACTTTACTCAAATGTAAGATGCACAAGGGCAGGAATTTTGGTCTCTTCACTGTTATAAACCAGCATCTGACATAGAACAGACACTCAGTAAATACTTATTGAACCACCATCCATAAATGTAAAACTGCAACTGACAAGTCCAGTGAAATAGTAGGAAGTGCTGGGAGAGCCTGTGTGAAGAGAAAATAACTCATTGAGAAAGTCAAACTTGACTTGAGAAGTGAAGGATGATTAGGAGTTAAGACGGGGGAGCCTGGTGGGCTGCTGTCTACGGGGTCGCAGAGAGTCGGACATGACTGAAGCGACTTAGCAGCAGGAGCAGCAGCAGGATGCACACAGGCTCAGTGGTGAGAGGGGCTAAAAGGCCATTGTAGCTAGACCAGAAAGAGGTGGAAAAGGTGGAGGATGAGGTTGGAGTAGGTAGGAAGAGGCAAAACAGAAGAGATTTGTAGACAATATTGGGACAATGTGTCTTTATTTTCAGAGCAACAGGAAGCCACTGAAGCATTATAAGCAGAAGAATCATGAAAGCAGATTTACATTTTGAAAGATGACCTTGGCTACTGGGTAGACAAAGTTTAGAAGGGTCAGGATGGATGTGGACAGATCAGGTAAGAGGGCAATGCAACAATTCAGATGAGTTACCATGGTGTATTTGATTAGGGTGTTCAGAGTAGAGAGAGAATGGATAAATAAGAGATTTAGGCTAAAAAAAATCAACAGGATCAGTGTTAAATTAGATCAGGAAGTGGGGTCAAGGGAATTTAAAAGGTTCACTTCTAGGAAGTTCACAAAAAATTTCCATTGACTTGAAGCTTATGTCCATGAGCAGTCACTGCTAGATCTTCAGTGTTCAACTCCTTGCCACAAATGGCTATGGAGCACCTGCAATGTGGCAAGACGTGCTGTAATTGTACAATATACACTGAATCTCAGAGTCCTAGCACAGAAAAAAGAGAGTAAAAATCTCAATAATTTTTATATTGATTACAGGTTGAAGTAAGAAAAGTTATGACCAACCTAGATAGTATATTCAAAAGCAGAGACATTACTTTGCCGACTAAGGTCCGTCTAGTCAAGGCTATGGTTTTTCCTGTGGTCATGTATGGATGTGAGAGTTGGACTGTGAAGAAGGCTGAGCTAGAGGAACTAAAAAGCCTCTTGATGAAAGTGAAAGAGGAGAGTGAAAAAGTTGGCTTTAAAGCTCAACATTCAGAAAACGAAGATGGCATCTGGTCCCATCACTTCATGGGAAATAGATGGGGAAATAGTGCAAACAGTGTCAGACTTTATTTGGGGGGGGCTCCAAAATCACTGCAGATGGTGACTGCAGCCATGAAATTAAAAGACACTTACTCCTTGGAAGAAAAGTTATGACCAACCTAGCTAGCATATTCAAAAACAGAAACATTACTTTGCCGACTAAGGTCCATCTAGTCAAGGCTATGGTTTTTCCTGTGGTCAGGTATGGATGTGAGAGTTGGACTGTGAAGAAGGCTGAGCACTGAAGAATTGATGCTTTTGAACTGTGGTGTTGGAGAAGACTCTTGAGAGTCCCTTGGACTGCAAGGAGATCCAACCAGTCCATTCTAAAGGAGATCAACCCTGGGATTCCTTTGGAAGGAATGATGCTAAAACTGAAGCTCCAGCACTTTGGCCACGTCATGCGAAGAGTTGACTCATTGGAAAAGACTCTGATGCTGGTAGGGATTGGGGGCAGGAGGAGAAGGGGACGACCGAGGATGAGATGACTGGATGGCATCACGGACTCGATGGACATGAGTCTGAGTGAACTCCGGGAGATGGTGATGGACAGGGAGGCCTGGTGTGCTGGGATTCATGGGGTCACGAAGAGTCGGACACGACTGAGCGACTGAACAGAACTGACTATGGACCTTTGTTGGCAAAGTGATGTCTCTGGTTTTTAATATATTCTCTAGGTTGGTCATACTTTTTCTTCCAAGAAGCAAGCATCTTTTAATTTCATGTATAAGGGTAAAGGAAATCAAAATTTATTTTTTTCTGTAAAGGACCAGTTCATTAGAATAAGTGATAAATTCCCTTTTGCTTAAGCCAGTTTGAGGTTTGTTTTTGCCACTTAAAACCAAAAGAGCTCTAACTTAGACCAGTTCAGTCATCCATTTTTATTCATCTACACTGCAATTCCAAATCAGCCAATTTTTCTTTACCACTGCTTGCTTTATCCTCAAGTTCTGAGATCTCCTTCTACTTTCTTGCTGTTTCAGTTCAGCCAAAGAAGAAAAAAGAAAGCACTAGAAAGAGATGAATTATCTCTTAAAACAAATTATAGTTTGGAAATGAATTTAAAACATTAAGAGTCTGACTGGGGGCTCCCTGGGATCACTATCTCCTTAAGATGTTCAACTGGGACAGTGACTGTGCTTTTTCGGTTGTGAAGACTGAACTTCCCAATCCTCTCTGACATGCAATTAAGTGTGGCTTAACCTCATCTAAACAATTTCAATTGGATTTATTTTAATAATTTAATATACACCTGCACCATTCAACCAATATCTCCCCCCCTCACCTTTTATAAAGTAATTAACTTTGGGGAGTTAAGTTATTCTAATTTCCAGCAAGTCTAAAGTGACAAGGGTTCAAGTGAAGTCTCTGGGGACGAGATTAGTATTTGCTCTTCAGTTTGCCATCTCCAGACTCCACACGTTGTGTGTAATTGCTATCAGCAACTTTAAATTCTGATTAACTACTGGAGAGCCTGTTTCTGATGCTGAAACAAAGCCGTAAGTCAGGGAGTAATAGACCCAATTACTCCCAGGTAGGCTTCCCGTAATAGATTTTATTATCTTGATATCTCATCTCAGAGGCAGATGCAGAGAAACTCATTTCATTAGATGATAACATCTCTTGAATTGAAGCGCATTCACCACCTGGGATCAGGAGAGCTCAGGAAAATTCACATTTCAGAAATACATCTGGGGCTGGTGACACGAGGTTCTAAGTCCTTTTTAGGAACAAGTTTCTCTCGTATGGAAACCTCTGTGTGGAAACAAGCAGGAGGGGCCCTCAGTGCTGGCAGGCTGGGTGACACAAAGGCCGCGTTTTCCCTGCCAGTTCTCCGAGAATATGGGAGGCCATTCCTAGTAGGGAGAGACATGGCATGTGAACAGGGAGTTTAGGAAATGTGTTAGGTCGCTTTGGTCATGCTGAGATAACGGGGCAGTAATTAGGAGAGCTATCTCCCTTTCAAGAGAGCTATAAAAGGTGTTATTTACACCCTGCTCATGGCCCCAAAGGGAGAAGGCAATGGCATCCCACTCCAGTACTCTTGCCTGGAAAATCCCGTAGACAGAGGAGCCTGGTAGGCTGCAGTCCATGGGGTCACTAAGAGTCAGACACGACTGAGTGACTTCACTTTCACTTTTCACTTTCAGGCATTGGAGAAGGAAATGGCAACCCACTCCAGTGTTCTTGCCTGGAGAATCCCAGGGACGGGGGAGCCTGGTAAGCTGCCGTTTATGGGGTCGCACAGAGTCGGACACGACTGAAGCGACTTAGCAGCAGCAGCAGCAGCATGGCCCCAAATGCCCTCCACGTGGAATGCCTTTTTAAACACTCCAGTTCCCAGACAAAATAATTCATCTTTATGCTCTAAAATTCAGAATCATTGGTGGGAGACAAACACTGAGAGCTTTCTAAAATCAAACCCTTAACTCTGGGCTTGGTGGATGCCCCTGGGTGTAGCTGGTGTGAGTGGAGCTGTGATCTGACCGAGAGTTTGGAAACGTGGGTGTTTGGGTGACTTCAAACCAAAACAAAGCAAAAGTGAACATGAAAACTATACAGAATCTGGCTTTGGGCTTCCTTAAGCCCTTAGCACCTGTGGCCAGAATCTCAGAAGACAGGAAGAAGGGGACTAGAGGGGGAGACCGAGCAGTCAGCATGCAAGAGGGGCAGTTATGTGGCAGGCAGAGCGAGAAGCGTGGTGTGGATTACTCGCTTCAGTCTTTCTGAGTTAATTTGATCCCACCCCTTTCATACATGAGGTGAAAGAACGTTCTCAAGAGGACAGAGCTCTCAGACTGGTATAATCTGGCTTAAAAAAAAAAAAAAAAAAGGCAGTCAGCAAGTGATGAGATGTGATTTAAGAGCTTTCTGACTCCCCACTTCTCCCCCTTGTATTCTCAGGGCAGAGCGACCCCACCCCCAAGGAGACGCCAAGCTGCTATGTGCTGGAACTAGTTCCTTACTGGCTGGCAAGAGCTGATGGCTGAATTTTCAGGAATTCTCCAGCAGTTGTACAGCTATGTATTATTAAAAGTTGAATAATATCAACTTACAAGTAATTAAATAAATCACATTGAAAGCAAAGGTGAGACTTTTCCTGGTGGGGTAGTGGTTAAGAACCCACCTGCCAATGCAGGGGATCTGGAGAGCTCCTGCAGCTGCTCATGTCTATCACACCTGTCTGGTGAGGACACCATATACCAGTGCTGCTCTGCGAGGCTTCCCAACGCCGCACTCCATGACGTCACACTGTTGGCTGGGCACCAGCCCCGGGGGGAGGATTTACCTCAGAGAGGTTGGAAAACACTACAAGGCGGGACTCCACCTACCCCGCAGAGCCAGGGGTGTTCACCAGCTGGCACACCACAGCCCCCGCTCTCCTCCTGGTGATCTGAGTCTCCCCAGGTCTAAGTTCACCGGAACCTCCCCACTGCATCCACCTGAGGCTCCCTCCTCAGAGGGAAATTCACCAATACGGAAGAGAGCCATCCCTTCTCTGTTAGGCCTCACATTCTTTTCATTCTTTTCCCCCAAAGGTGGAAAATATACCCCAAAGTAACATCAGATACATAATTCATGAACCATATATAATTGATGTCGGCTTTAACAGAAGTAGAGCCATAAGTGGTTGTCTATTAACTATTTATGACTCTCCCTGGGCTGCTGACGAGCCAGGCTCAGTGCAGAGATCACACCCATGCTCCCATGTTTTATTTAAACATTATTAAAAGCACACAGTTTGCAGCGAGGCCTCCTATTCCACTCTGAATTAGACCCTGCTGTGAAGTCACCTCTGGGTCTCGGGAAGGTTAGGACTGGGTTTGCTGGCACTGCTTCTGCCTTTTCCCTTTGAGTTTAGGGGTTAGGCTGCCTCTTCTTCCTACCCTGAGTCTACCCTGAGACTACCCTGCAGTTTTTCTGTGACCTGGGGTACATCAGGTCAGTCCCCACACCCTGCCTGAGTCTCAGTTTGATCATCTGTCAAATGAGGGGGGCTTCTCTGGTGGCTCAGCTGGTAAAGAATCTGCCTGCAATGCAGCAGACCTGGGTTTGATCCCCGGGTTAGGAAGATTCCCCTGGAGAAGGGCATGACAACCCACTCCAGTATTCTTGCCTGGAGAGTCCCATGGACAGAGGAGCCCGGCAGGCTAGTCCACGGGGCTGCAAAGAGTCAGACACAACTGAGTGACTAACACACATACACAGACACATACACACGAAGTGGACAGCATTGTAGGCGTTGCTTAGGATTACTGCGAGGACAGGATTAGAGCAGTGATTATCAACAGAGTGACTCTGGTCCCCAGGGGACACCTGGCAAGGTCTGGAGACAGTTTTGTGATGTCCTGAGGTGGGGCTACTTGCATGTGCTGGGCAGAGGCCAGGGATGCTGCTAAATATCCAACAGGGCGCAGGACAGTCAGCATATCAGACAGTTATTCGACCCAAAATGTCAGTAATGCCAAGACTGAGAAACCCTAGACTACAGAATCAAAAGCAATATTCATTTTTATAACTCACTTGCAAAATATGTACTTGAATGATTAAATAGCATGTGTCTAAATCTTCCAAAGAAGACAATGGGTTTGAGCCAGCGCAGACCTGTGTCCAGATTCCATCTCAGCCAGTTGACTGGGGTGTAGACCTTGGAACGGTTGCTCTGGTTCTCTGATCTTGGTTTCTTTATTGGTAAAAGAGGGACAATGACCTCCAAGGGTGAGGCTTAAAGGACAGATCTCAGGTAAAGCCCTTACCCCAACGCCCAGCATGCAGTAAGCTGTAAAGCCCTAGCTCTCATCAACACGGCCCCCAGCCATCCTGGGTGCAGGGTGGGATGTGCCATGGAGCTGGTGAACTTAGGATGTTGTCTGAGTGGATGAAGACAGGGTCATCATAGGAGCGAAAAGCAAGGAGAAAGAAAGCACAGTAGCATCTATTAAGTGCCTACTGTGTGCTATCATCAGGCACTTCTACACACACATCTCAGTTCATCCTCACAGCCACCCAACGAGATCAGCTGTATCTTGCTCCCATTTTACAGAAGGGGAAACTGAGGTTCTCAGTGTTCACTTAGCCATCCGCAGTCTCACACTTCGAGTCCAGAGATCTTTCCACCACCCTGCAGTGAGCTGAGGTGTCCTCTCCAAAAATCATATCCACTTGGAACCTGAGACTATAACCTTTTTGGAAATAGGGTCTTTGCAGATGTGGTTAAGACAAGGTCATACTAGATTAGGGGAGCTTTAAATCAGAGGCCCAGTGTCCTTAGGAGAAGAGAGGACACAGAGATGGGGAAGAGGCGAAGACTATGTGAAGATGGGGAGTGAGATGGAACGCCTGGAGCCCCCAGAAGCTGGAAGACGGAAAGAATCTCCCCCAGAGCCTGCAGAGGGAGTGGGCATGCTGACACCTTGCTCTCAGACTTCCGGCCCCTGGGACCATGCAAGGACACATCTCTGTCTTAAACAACCAGTTTCTGGTAATCCATTATGGCAGCTCTGAGAAACTGATGCAGATCCTCCTCCCCAGGATGAGCCAGAACAACTGTGTGAGGAAATGCGAGAGAAAGAGACTCCACGTCCACAGCCAGACCAATGAGAACTGGTCAGGAGGGTCCCCTGGAGGAGGGCATGGCAAGCCACTCCAGTATTCTTGCCTGGCGAATCCCCATGGACAGAGGTGCCTGGCAGGCTACAGTCCATGTGGTTGCAACATGTTGGACATGACTGAGCAACTAAACACAGCACCCCAAAGCTTCCAGCCTACTCTGACTCATCATTTAAGATGTTCAGATGGTATATCCTCTAGGCAAACTTCTCAAGGTCTCCCGGTTCTACCAAACCACTTCCTCTTTTTCACTTGCATATCCCAGCCTGTATCAGAAATATTCAGAGACACATGCATCTCCTCCTCTGGATCCTGAGAGCTCCAGAGGCATAGGCCCTGGCCCATCCATGTCTGCACCTTCCAGAACATCAGGAAGATGGCACAGCCATGTAGCAGATGCAAACCAAAGTGTGTTGATCTGCAAGTTCCAACTTTTAAGATAATTTTTGAGCTGTTCTCTTAAAAGGTAAAACTTCAAAATGCTGTGGAAACCACTCAGCAAACAATTTCTGAGGCTCTATCCTGTGCCTGACCCTGAACTGGAGACCAACAGTTGAATAACCCCACCCCTTATCTCAGAGACTCCCAGTCTAGGACGACAAGAACACAGGCAATCACAATAACCTATGTAAATGGAGTGAACACAAGGCCATGTGGGAACACAGAGGAGTTACATAACCATGAGGGCTTCCTGGCAGTGAGCCCTGATCTGAATCTGAAAGGTTGAGGAGGCAGGCAGAGGGATGCATGAGAACAAAGGTGATGAGTCCAGAAATGACCTGACAAGGGGGCCTTCATGCTCAAGTAGATCATGCGAGGTGGTAAGAGGCCGACAACCAAAGGAAGAGAAATCGACAGAGGCTCGACCTCTAGGAAGAAGCTGGGGCTCTGTTCTGAAGGCGGCAGAGGAGAGCCATGGAAGATTTCTTAGCAGAAGAGTAACACAGTAAAGATGTGCCCCTTCTAGAAGCATCTGCAGAGAGGAGCAAGCATACAGGAACAGTGGGGAGCCAAGATACAAGGTAACTGTACAGGCCTAGTCCAGGGGGGTTGCAGATTAAAATAAAGACAGAGGACATAGGGTTGGAACATGAGTGGGTGGATTTGAAAACTACCTCAATAGGATAAAATCAGCAGGCGTGGCCATTAATCTGTGCGGGCCAGAGAAAGAAGGGCCATTGTGATTTCTAGCTTGGGTCACTGGGGGATGAGCTAAGAGTGAGCAGAGGCGCCAGCTCGTAAAAGAGCACGAGGCTCGAGGGAAAGTTAAGACTACAGTGTCAGACCCAAGTAATGAAGGGTAAACCCGACAGGCGCAGCCTTCAAAGCCGGTGCGTCTGGCTGGAAGCCAGCAGAGGGCTGGCCTTCCAGTCACCCTCAGTTCTTTCAGTTGCCCTTGACCTCCCTTGGCTACACTTCCTGGGGCTGAGGTGGTTTCGCCCGAGCTCTGTTAACTATGGAAAAACAACAGGACATAAATCCACAGATGAGCTGTCTCGCCACCCCAGTGACAAAGGTACTTGAATGATTTACAGCCAGAATATTCTTTTTTCCATAATGGCTCCTGGAGTCACCAGGAATAGTACATTTACGAAAATTAATGGCAAAACCTCATTTTTCTTTTTTCTGGGAAGAGAAGTTCCATTGGCGGGGTAATTGATCCTGACCTGACGTGCTGGTGCACCGGCCAGGGGTGTAAATCATTCACACGAAACAACTCACGGCCCTTTAAACCAACACCGGCAGTGACAAATGGAACAGGCTGGGACAGGCGGGAAGGAACGCGGAGGGCAGAGCCATCAACATCCTTCCCACTTCTCGCCATGGCCCAGGATGCGGGTTCCTTTGGGGGGTCTCCTGCAGCAGAGAGACCATCTCTCAGCAGGAGTGGGTTGGGAGGGCAGCGTGCTGTCCCAGTGAGAGCTTTGAGCTGGACACGCAGGGAAGCTGACCCCAGCTCTGCCACCCGACTCTGCGGCCCTGGGGTTGCACCGTGCGTCCACACCTGCTGGGGTGATAGAAGCATGAAAGAAGGTGACATCTGGGACTTCCCTGGCAGTGCAGTGACTAAGACTCTGCGGCTGCAATGCAGGGGGCCAGGGCTTGATCGCCGGTCAGGGAACTAGATCCCACCTACTGCAACTAACACTTCTCTTGCCTCAATAAAGGTCCTGTGCATCGCAACACAGATCTGGCAAGCACCAAATAAATAAACTTTTTTTTTTTTTTAAAAAGATGACATCTTCAAAGAGCCAAAGCCCAGAGTGACCCAATCAATGTGTGTTCAGGGAACAAATGAATGAATGCTTGGCTTAGGGAGTTCAGAAATTCATTATCCCTCTCAGGGAGATTTGAACTTTAAAAATAGAAGACGGCAATGGTTACTCACAGAAAATGACTTGTGAGCAGGAGCATGATGCCAACTGGCCTTCTAAGACCTCCAGATACCAGCACATGGATCCTTCGTTTTCCCGTGAAAGTTCGGAGCCACCACCACAGAGAAACATAGAAAATACACAAGTAGTAGCCTTGGTGGTGTTTCTCCCTGTGGTATACGCTCCTTGGGGGTGAAGGTCCATCTTGTTCCCTGCTGGTCCTCAACATGCAGCCCTGGGTTTGGCCTGGAGTGAAAACTAGGGATATATATCAATTCAAAGAATGAAAGAACTGGAACCCTGACTGCGTCGCAGGTGAAGTCTATCAAGAACACACGGCACAGAGCAGCCATCCCTTGTCTTATGGGGTGGAAGGGAAGAAACCAAACTGGTGGCACAGCCATAAGCCTGAAAGGTGAGATGCCATCTCCTGGACGCCTGGCAGAGTGCCAGGACGCCACGCCAGTGGGAAGGGCCTCAGCAACAGGGCTCCTCTGGGAACTCCCCTCACCCAACTCTCCCACCAGCAGTGCTCTGCCCACACTGTCAGCTTCTACAAAAAGCAGGGACCATGTGATTCCCTGTCCCTCCCCTCCAATGCCATCTGCGTGGCATGCCCAGAGTTGGTGCTCAGTAAATGGATAAATGAGGACATGAAGAAATATGACTTCGTCTCCTCCCCCAGTGGAAATATCTATCCTGGGGCTCAAAGGCAAGGTGCCTGTAAGAAGGCAGGTGGGTTGGTGAGCTGGGGACATCCCCTATTAGGACAGGCCCGTGGCCTGATGCTGTCCCTGTGCGCCCTGCCCCCACAGAATCATTGCAGCAACAGCCAGCTGTGCAGCAACGTGCCCTCCCTCCAGAGGGGCTGGGAGGGGGGCCCCCTGAGAGTTACCTCCTCCCACAACCTGTCAACACGGCCTCATGTGGAAAAAGCGTGTTTATAAATATAACTAAGGTAAAGACCTGAGATGAAGTCAGACTGGATTTAGAATGGGCCCGAAATCCAGTTACAGGTAGCCTTAGAAGAAAAGGTCGAAGGGCACCTGAGACACACACGTACAGGAGGAGGACCATGTGAAGACAAGGCAGAGGCTGGAGTGATCCAGCCATATGCCGAGAATCACCCAGGGCACCAGAATTCGGAAGGGCAAACAAGACTTCTACCCTGGAACCATCAGAGGGAGCGTGGACCTGCCAATATTTTGATTTCAGACTTTGGCCTTCAGAACTGTAGGAGAATAAATTGCTCTTGCTTTAAAGCACCCAGTTAGGACTTCCTGGTGGTCCAGCGGCTAAGAGTCTGCACTCCCTCTGCAGGGGGCCCAGGTTCAATCCCTAGTCAGGGAACTAGACCCTGCATGCCACAACAAAGATCAAAGATCTTGGGAGCTGCAACTATGATCCACTGCAGTCAAATACATATGGATGGGGAGGGAGGTGGGAGGGGGGTTCCGGATGGGGACACATGTACACCCGTGGCAGATTCATGTCAATGTATGGCAAAACCAATATAAGATTGTAAAGTAATTAGCCTCCAATTAAATAAATTTATACTAAATAAATAAACAAACCACCCAGTTTGGAATAAATTTCCAAGGCAGCCCTAGAAAACTAATACACCACTCAACCTCAAAGACAACAAAATGAAAAGGAAGTTCAGCCTCGGTAATCTTATCCAGAATTTTGAAATAAGAAAACAGAGAAATGCAGGTCTAACCAGCAAACATGCAAGCTTTGTGCTTTAGAGTTTTGATCCATATATGGGGGTTGCACTATAACCTCTGCTGTCTTTTAGGGCCTTTATAGATCTTAAGTATACGATGTCCCTGGAAATGGGAGTCATGTTACTGGGAATAGGGGTGCACAGAGGGAAGTTAAGAAGAGCGGAAAAGAGAGGACAGGACAAAGAGGGAAAGAGAAAAAGAGCAGAGGGGAGAGGAGGAAAACCACCACCTGATGTGACTGGAAAGCCTGGGTGTGTGGCCAGCTAAGGAAGACATCAGAGGGGAAAGGCCGGGATGCTGTCTGAGTCCAGCCAGAGCTGGCAGGAGGGGAGCCGGGCTGCATGAGATGCAGGGCTGGTCAACGAGGAAGTTAGCCTGTCACTGGAAGAAAGAGCCTCACTCGCTCCTGGGGCCACTGGGGGCGAGGCGGAGTGGAGGAGCTGCCAGTCACAGGCTCAGATTCTGTCTGGGAACCTGGGTCTCTGTACGGAGCCTCGCCTCCCCACACGACAGGCGGGCTGCTGGCCTGCCAAGGGCAGAGCTGATGGGAGTGACACCAGCCGCAGGAGGCAGGGGCCTGAGAAATATACTTGCTGCAGGAGGACAGGTGGTGAGACCTGTCACAACCCAGAATGGACCAGGCAGAAAGGGGACAATGACGGCGATTTAGAGCCCTCTGGGCCGAACCACAGCGCGATTCAGGCTGCCTCAGAGGTGCGTGGTGGCGGTCAGGGGGTGCCGGGTGCCTCCCAGGCCACGCAAGTGGAAACCTGGAGGCTGGGAGACAGCTGGGCTCCTGAGGGAGAGGAGGAGCAGGCTGTCTCAGGTGCCCTGTGGTCCCTGCAGGAAACTGTCCTCATGAAAATATAATCGACTATGGAGAAACCTTCCCATTGGGAAGGAAATGCAATTTAAAATGTAGCCTGAGCCACAGCAGGGGACAAGCATGGCTCAGTGAATAAAGGCGGAGACTGCAGAGTTGGGCAGAACTGAGTTTAATGTCTTACTTGTGTGTGGCCTTGACCACTCTGGGCCTCAGTTTGACATGTGTGTGTCCCCGAGCCTTGGTTTTCCCATCTGAAAATGGCCATAAGATTAATACCTGCCTCACAGGATTGCACGGAGATTTAAATGAGAAAGGATTAACTCAGAACCTGGCACCTGGCCAGTGCTTAATAAGTGGTGGGCTTAGCACAATTGCTTTTCTCTTCTATCTTTGTGGTGGTTGTTAACAGCCCAGGAAAAGCTCTCATGCTTACTAGGTATGACCTGGACAAGTCTGCTCTGTCAAGCCTCAGTTTCCTCATCTGTAAAGGGAGATAATAATTCTGACTTGGCATGGTTATAACGACTACATGACAATTACACAGTATTATGGGTCTTAGGAGTACACAAGAGAGAAATTAATAAATGCTGAGTCTCTCCTCTTTGCACAAGGCTGCCCTGCCTCTGGAGGAGAAAGTGTTAGGCAGGAAGAGAATGTTCAGAGCCTGAGACACAAAGGTGGCTGGACGCCATCCTGCAGGAATGAACGGCATTGGCTCACTTTGGACATGCCCCTGGAGTTTGGGGCCAACGGCAGGGTCGGCTCGCAGCCCATGCCCTTTCAGTTTCTTCCCTGCTTCCGGTTTACACCAAGTCCCCAGAGGGCTGCGCCTGAGGCCCTTACTCAGAGAGGAGGGGGGCTCCCCTCCTGAACCCCGGTCCCAGGACGGCACTCACCAGCTCCATGCACCGCCGGCTGGCCTCGGCCTCCCGCTGCACCAGCTCTTCCATGTCCGCCTTAAGCTCCTCCAGGCGCCGCTGGTAGTACTGGCTGTTCTCCCGCTGCTGGGACTCGGCCACGGCCGCCTGCGAGAGCTCTTCACCCATCTTGATCAAGCTGTCCCGAAGCCGGATCACCAGCACCTGCAGCCCGGGCAGAGAGCACACGCGCAGCCTGGAGTTAGAGGTCTGGGGCCTGACACCGGGGGCGGGCTCCAGGAACAGAAACCCTGTGCTGAGTCTCTGTGCGTTTTAATGAAGTAACTGGGGTAATAACCATGATTTCTGGTACAAAAATGAAGGAAATGTAGAAAATGAGAGCTGTTACTCTGGAAGGCAGTGTAAATAGTGATTGATGCTGAATTCACGTTCTGGGTTCAAATCCTACCTCTACCTACCTGCCTAGCTGTGTGACCCTAGGCAGGTAATTAACCTTTCTGAGAGGCAGGGATGCCTGTAACTATGTCTCAGGGATACTCTGAGAGTTGAACACATTAAGTTATACAGAAGGCTTGGCTCAGTACCCAGCACATATGTGCTGGGTAAGGGCTGGGAATTAATATTTATAGCAGCCTTCATTCAGGTGAAGGTTTGGAAGGTGGAGTGGTGCCATGGAGAAGACATCAGGCAGGGAGGAGAGGGAGAGGTGGGTCCAAACCCCTCCCCAAGGTGGGTTACTGGTTCCCGATTTGTAAAACAAGGAGGTTTGAGCAAGTCATCTCCCATGAGCCTCAGCTCTCATACTTCACGGCATTCTTCTTTGTGTGTGTGTGGGAAAGCCAGAAGGGCACTGTGAAAACTATGGAGAGAGAAAAAAGAGCTGCGGGCATCACTGAAGACCTTAACCCAATAGCGGGGGCTGCAAAATCCACGGCCAGCAAGTCTGGAACCAGTCGATCCTGGTGGGCAAATACTTGCGTGTTGACATAAGATGGAGCCTGAGTGAAGATGTTAGGCCCCTGCTAAGGATTCTGAGCCCCTTTCCAGATCAGAGGCTGAATGACGGTCTGAAAGGAAAGCTTCACACCTTGTTTCCTCTCTTCCTATTCAATTGGGGTTTAGTAACAGTTTCAAAGGGCAACAGGAGGGTCACAGAAGAGTGCCCAAACTGTGTCCCCAAGGTATCCCATCTCCAGGACCTGGAGCTCCACTAAATTCCAACAGAGATGTCAGAGGAAAGGTGAGAGGGAGACAGAATCTACCGTTTCAAGTTATTCTACCATGGTTTTTTTCTCCACTGCTGCTAGAATCAAGCAAAAAATTATATGGGATGCAGCTCAATATTACATTTTTAGTCATTTAAAATATCATAGATCAGAGTCCCATGGAGATCCGCAGAGACAACTATGCCCTGAGGGATCCCGTGAGCGATTCTGAGAACCATGGAGGGTCAAGGCGGAAAGTTTTTCTCTGCTCTTCATCCAGAGCAGCTTTCTCAGAGACCAGATGCCCAACAGAGAGGGGGTCAGGAGAAAATGTTTCAGAGTGAGAAGAGTAGCCTTCCATTGACCAAACACACGGCCACCCTGTGGGTGAGCCAGCTGGCCACAGGGAGATGAGAATCTGAGACCAGAACGGAGCAAAGGTCAGGAGTCAGGCTTCTCTTATCCCTGATGCTACCTGCTTTATTTTGAACGACTCGACCTTTCCGGGGCCATCTTCTCATTCTCTCCCACCTGCCCCGGGGCTGTGATGAACATCAAGTGGAGCAGCTGATGTAGAAGGTTCTGGCAGTGGTGATGGCCTCTGTAAATGTCCCATGCCATTGGTGTACAGAGCTAACAGTGAAGACAGTCACTGAACCCCACTGCTGCCCATCCAAGTCCTGGAAACATCCGCCTGGAAACATCCCTGATTCCCTAGCCTGAAAAGACTTCCATCCTCCCAACCTCACAGACCTCTCTCCTTATTATGGGTGTTTCAGTTCAGTTCAGTGGCTCAGTCGTGTCTGATTCTTTGCGACCCCATCAATCACAGCACGCGAGGCCTCCCTGTCCATCACCAACTACCGGAGTTCACTCAGACTCATGTCCATCGAGTCGGTGATGCCACCCAGCCATCTCATCCTCTGTCGTCCCCTTCTCCTCCTGCCTCCAATCCTTCCCAGCATCAGAGTCTTTTCCAATGAGTCAACTCTTTGCATGAGGTGGCCAAAGTACTGGAGCTTCAGCTTTAGCATCATTCCTTCCAATGAACACCCAGGACTGATCTCCTTTAGAATGGAATGGTTGGATCTCCTTGCAGTCCAAGGGACTCTCAAGAGTCTTCTCCAACACCACAGTTCAAAAGCATCAGTTCTTCAGTGCTCAGCTTTCTTCACAGTCCAACTCTCACATCCATACATGACCACAGGAAAAACCATAGCCTTGACTACACGGACCTTTGTTGGCAAAGTACTGTTTCTGCTTTTGAATATGCTATCTAGGTTGGTCATAACTTTCCTTCCAAGGAGTAAGCGTCTTTTAATTTCATGGCTGCAGTCACCATCTGCAGTGATTTTGAAGCCCCCCAAAATAAAGTCTGACACTGTTTCTACTGTTTCCCCATCTATTTGCCATGAAGTGATGGTACCACATGCCATGATCTTCGTTTTCTGAATGCTGAGCTTTACGCCAACTTTTTCACTTATGTAGAAGGTTCTGGCAGTGGTGATGGCCTCTGTAAATGTCCCATGCCATTGGTGTACAGAGCTAACAGTGAAGACAGTCACTGAACCCCACTGCTGCCCATCCAAGTCCTGGAAACATCCGCCTGGAAACATCCCTGATTCCCTAGCCTGAAAAGACTTCCATCCTCCCAACCTCACAGACCTCTCTCCTTATTATGGGTGTTTCAGTTCAGTTCAGTGGCTCAGTCGTGTCTGATTCTTTGCGACCCCATCAATCACAGCACGCGAGGCCTCCCTGTCCATCACCAACTACCGGAGTTCACTCAGACTCATGTCCATCGAGTCGGTGATGCCACCCAGCCATCTCATCCTCTGTCGTCCCCTTCTCCTCCTGCCTCCAATCCTTCCCAGCATCAGAGTCTTTTCCAATGAGTCAACTCTTTGCATGAGGTGGCCAAAGTACTGGAGCTTCAGCTTTAGCATCATTCCTTCCAATGAACACCCAGGACTGATCTCCTTTAGAATGGAATGGTTGGATCTCCTTGCAGTCCAAGGGACTCTCAAGAGTCTTCTCCAACACCACAGTTCAAAAGCATCAGTTCTTCAGTGCTCAGCTTTCTTCACAGTCCAACTCTCACATCCATACATGACCACAGGAAAAACCATAGCCTTGACTACACGGACCTTTGTTGGCAAAGTACTGTTTCTGCTTTTGAATATGCTATCTAGGTTGGTCATAACTTTCCTTCCAAGGAGTAAGCGTCTTTTAATTTCATGGCTGCAGTCACCATCTGCAGTGATTTTGAAGCCCCCCAAAATAAAGTCTGACACTGTTTCTACTGTTTCCCCATCTATTTGCCATGAAGTGATGGTACCACATGCCATGATCTTCGTTTTCTGAATGCTGAGCTTTACGCCAACTTTTTCACTCTCCTCTTTCACTTTCATCAAGAGGCTTTTTAGTTCCTCTTCACTTTCTGCCATAAGAGTGGTGTCATCTGCATATCTGAGGTTATTGACATTTCTCCCGGTAATCTTGATTCCAGCTTGTGCTTCTTCCAGCCCAGTGTTTCTCATGATGTACTCTCCACCCACATCTCCTACAAAGCTCTGTGCTTCTGGGAAGCAGCATCTGTCTTTCATGCTCCTGAAACAAAGCCTGACACTAGCTACAAAAGAAGTGTCCCATGCCTGTGTGGATGAGCAGGGGGCTGAAGATGGGCAGAAGTGGATCAATGGATAAAAAGATAGAGGAATCAAGGTCTAAGGGGAGAAAAGCATAGAGAAAGTGAAGGAAAAAGAAAAAGGAAGTAGAACAAATGGAAGAGGGAAGATGGATGGACCAACGCTGGTGGCTAGAGATGGGGATGGAGGAGGCGGACAGGCCGAGTGGATGAGCAGCTAGTGGGCCGGGGAGACTGAAGGAAGGAGGGAGGGAGGGAGCTCAGATGGGAGGTGGGTGAGTGATACAGATACAGACAGAGGCATACAGGAGCACAGACGGAGGGTGGGGGGAGGGTGGAGCCGGCACAAAAGCCTACACAGCTCTAGGTCTGGGCAACATTTACACGCCAAGTGGTACCTCAAATCTCTTGATCTGCACTTTCTGGAACTCTGTCTTGTTCTCCAGGTCACAGATGACCGCCTCCTGCCTGCTGACGATGGCCCGGTCCACGGTGGACTGCTCCAGGTACTCGATGCGCATCTGGGCCACCTGCAGCTGGGAACACACCCAAGACGGCTACTGACTACGCGGCAGCCTGAGTCCTGGATCGGGGGCTCCAGCCAGAGCCAGCTCCGGGGCCATCCACACCACTCCTTCTCAGCTCAGGGGCGCAGGCACGAACTGCCTGATCCAGGCTGAGGACCCGCCCACGGACCCCACCCCTCCCGTGCCTTCAGCTTTCACTCAGGCCTTTAGCCAGTGCTTCTCTTACCTCCGGCTCATGCCCTGGGGTCTGAGGGCAGCAAAGCTTTCACATCAAGGACACTACTGAGAGGAGGTTTGGGAGCCAAGCAGCTATCCTGGAGTTCCAAAGCTGGCTCCCCAGTCTAGCTGGCTGAGTCTGGGAAGGTCAGTGTGCTTCCCTGTGCCTGTGTGCTCACTCTCATGTGTGCAGACTGAAGGGGACTAATGCCTGCGCATCATGAGCAGCAGCAAATGGCCACTCCTGCCGTTATTTTGCTCTGCTTGTGGTCATTCTGCGCCCACAGGTACTGCTGGAAACCAGGTCACTCTGATAGCTGCTCGACATGGGCACATGCGTGGGTTCTAAGAGAGCTTGGAGATTTCATGGATGGTAGTGAATCACTATGTAATGAGGGGAATTTAGGCAACTTAGGAGGAATCAGGACTTCAAAGGAAGTTTCACAGGGGCTGGTGATCCTGTCTTGCACTGACCAGCCCTGTTCTTGGAGCCACTTCTCAGGGGGAGAAAGCCTGCTCGAATGTCTTGATAGGCCTCCTGCGTGCGGCATCTACAGGTGTGAGCAAGCACAGGCAGCAGTGTGTGTGTGTGTGTGTGTGTGTGTGTGTGTCTATGGGTGTCAACAAGCATGGGCAGCAGTGTGTGTGTGTGTGTGTGTGTGTGTGCGTGTGTCTATGGTTTGAACAAGCATAGGCAGTGGTGTGTGTGTGTTTCTATGGGTGTGAACAAGCATGGGCAGTGGTGTGTGTCTATGGGTGTGAACAAGCATGGGCAGTGGGGGGTGTGTGTCTATGGGTGTGAACAAGCATAGGCAGTGGTGTGTGTGTGTGTCTATGGGTGTGAACAAGCATAGGCAGTGGTGTGTGTGTTTCTATGGGTGTGAACAAGCATAGGCAGTGGTGTGTGTGTTTCTATGGGTGTGAACAAGCATGGGCAGCAGTGTGTGTGTCTATGGGTGTGAATAAGCATGGGCAGCAGTGTGTGTGTCTGTGTGTGTCTATGGGTGTGAACAAGCATGGGCAGTGGGGGGTGTGTGTCTATGGGTGTGAACAAGCATAGGCAGTGGTGTGTGTGTGTGTCTATGGGTGTGAACAAGCATAGGCAGTGGTGTGTGTGTTTCTATGGGTGTGAACAAGCATAGGCAGTGGTGTGTGTGTTTCTATGGGTGTGAACAAGCATGGGCAGCAGTGTGTGTGTCTATGGGTGTGAATAAGCATGGGCAGCAGTGTGTGTGTCTGTGTGTGTCTATGGGTGTGAACAAGCATGGGCAGTGGGGGGTGTGTGTGTGTGTGTGTCTATGGGTGTGAACAAGCATGGGCAGTGGTGTGTGTGTGTGTGTCTATGGGTGTGAACAAGCATGGGCAGCAGTGTGTGTGTGTGTGGTGTGTGTGCGTGTGTCTATGGTTTGAACAAGCATAGGCAGTGGTGTGTGTGTGTTTCTATGGGTGTGAACAAGCATGGGCAGTGGTGTGTGTCTATGGGTGTGAACAAGCATGGGCAGTGGTGTGTGTGTGTCTATGGGTGTGAACAAGCATAGGCAGTGGTGTGTGTGTGTTTCTATGGGTGTGAACAAGCATAGGCAGTGGTGTGTGTGTTTCTATGGGTGTGAACAAGCATGGGCAGCAGTGTGTGTGTGTCTATGGGTGTGAACAAGCATGGGCAGTGGTGTGTGCGTGTGTGTCTATGGGTGTGAACAAGCATGGGCAGTGGTGTGTGTGTGTGTGTGTCTATGGGTGTGAACAAGCATGGGCAGCAGTGTGTGTGTGTGTGTCTATGGGTGTGAACAAGCATGGGCAGCACTGTGTGTGTGTGTCTATGGGTGTGAACAAGCATGAGCAGTGGTGTGTGTGTCTGTCTTCTGGGACAGTCCTCAATTCATCTGCCATGTGACTGAAGCTGAGTGAACAACTGAGTGGATGAACAGCAGTTTCCATGGCCCTCCCCCACTACATGGCGGCTGTGAGCACATACTTGTTCTTGAAGCTTGTTCTTCTCCTTCTTGGCTTCCTCCAGCTGCAGCTGAAGCTCCTGGATCTGCCCAATGTCCGCAGCAGACTGGTGAGATGAAAAGTGTCACCTTGAGACCACAGGATCTGCTGGAAGTCCCTTGTTCTCCCACCCACAGACATGTGCACATCACAGAGTGTCTATGACAACAGCTAGTTCTAAAGGGCCCCTCACATCCCCCAGTATCTCAGCGAGAGGAGTTCATTCCCACGCCATAGCCCATAGCTTCGGTCAACTGTCCAGCACCTTATCATATGCCCTGAGAGCCCAGATGGAATGAGATGGCTGCGGCACTAGGGCCAGAATTTGGAGGAAAGAGTACTATTTGAGGTCAGGTAACTGGAGTTCCAGACATGGATTCTAGTCATAGCAAGCTGCAGAACCTCTCTGCACCTCATGTCCCCATCTGTAAAATTGGCTGATGGTCTCTGCTGAGACTCTCTACATAGGGTCTGTCTGAAGATTAAATGAGGCAATGGAGAGTCCTTAAGAAACAGTTGAGCCAAATGGCTGAATGTGGCTATCCCCAGAGAGGATTCCAGAGGGGAGGAGGGCTCCTCGCTTTCTACTTTCCACAGGTATTTATTCTTTTACAGTATTTATAATGGGCGTACTAATTTACTGCTTTTGTAAATCAACAAATAAATGTCCATCTTGAACAAAAGTAAGTTTGAGTCATGATTCCTATTCACCTTTGTGGTTTATCCTCCAAGGTCCTGAGACCAGAGAGTGGCCCGACTGAGTCGCCTGCTCACTGTCCTCGCCCACCCGCCCAAGCCCACCAAGCCTTCTTCTGCCCAAGGCCACTACCTGAGCAATGAGGTCCTTGTGCTTCTGCATGAGATCGTTCAGATCGTCCTGGTCCTCATCAATGCGCTTCAGGAGGTCCGCCCTCTCAAACTGCAGCCGGTACAGCTGCTCGTCCACCTGGCAGAGAAGGACGAGGGCAGGTGAGGTAGGAGGGGGTGGGAGAGGGTCTGCGGGGGGAGGGGGTGATGAGCAGCAGGGAGGCTTGCCCGTGGGTGTGTCAGGTGTCAACGCCTCCTGTGGGTATGTCACGCGTGTGTGCACACTAGGCAGGCATGCGGCTGGCTGTATGAATGCAGCATGTGTGCGTGAATAGATTTGTAAGCCCACCCAGGAAATCTACTCATATACAGTTTAAGTGTGCACGGTGCATATGTGTGAGTAATCTCAGTAACTGTGGCTAAACTTAGATGACTATTTTACCTACAAGGGTCTTTATCTGGAGGTGCGTCTGTGACCTTGTATGTGAGCGTGTACGTTCACCCCTGTACACATGTTTATGGGCAGGTTCCCCTTCATCTAGCACCAACCAAACCTGGGACAAAAGGGCCAGATATAAGCTTTTGCCGATAAATCTCTAGCTCCACCTAAACTTTAGGGTTTTACATGTTGGTATAAATTTAAGCCGACTCTGTACACCCAGAGAGGGCACATAGAAGCCACACCCCATCTTCACCAGCATAATAGATCTGTGATGCATGTTCATTTGTCCCTGTTCAGCGCTGAGCTCCCAGATGGCTGGGGTCCTTTTAGGAGTGAGTCCAAACGGGCTCCGCCTGGGAGTCTGGACCTGAAGAAGTAGCCCGTCAACAGTGACTACGTGCCCTCCTGGGGTGGTGAGCGCACAGTGGGTCTACCACAGGTGACTGGGGGTGGCGGGCATTGTGTGGGCTCATAACAAATAGCTGCGCTCCCACTCCGGTTCCAGTGCTGAGCAAAAGACAGGCTCGGACTGGAAGCGTCCCCCGGGGCTGAGCACCCTGGGTCCACAGGGGGCGCCTTGCCTCCCTTCACACAGCTGACCCTCACACGCACCCCGACGCCTCCATCACGCTCAGCTCGGAGAAGGCTGCCAGTGCTCTCCGAGGGCCGAGCACTCAGTGGGTCTACGAGGGACCTCTGACCTCCGCGTACAGGCGTGCCCCAGCCCCTCCCACTGTGCCCGTGGTGGCCCCGCCCCCCGAGGCACAGGTACCAGGCTCTTGCTGCGGGTCATGCTCTCCAGCTCGCTGTGCATGTTCTCCAGGTCTGCCGTCAGCGCCTTCTGGGTCTTCAAGGCATCTTCACACTTGGCTTCACTCTGCTCCAGCTGGACCCGGCAGGAGGGGAAGAGGGGCGGGGAGGTCTCATGAGGTGGCCCCCTTGATCGGCCCTCCCCGCCGGCCTGGCCCCTCCCCTTCCAGGAAGCGGAGTGCAGGAGACCCTCCCATCTTCACGGCTCTTCATCAACCCACAGAGGGGGCAGCGGAGCTGTCTGCAGTAGAGGCGGCCGGGTTCCAAGCCCACTCAACGCCGACCAAGCCCTGCCCCACAAAGTAAGGCCAGGCCACCCGTGATTTAGTGCCAGGAGTGAGCCCGCACCCATTCAGCAGGTATTTGCTGCCACCCACTCAGCACTTAGCACACACAGAACATCAGGGTGGCCCCTGCCCTCCCACGAGGGAGACAGGAAGGGACAGGTAATAACAGCCCCTCTGCAGGTACAAGGAGGAGGAGGGCATGAGGACCCTGGAACACAGGATGGGGGCCGGGAAGGCTTTCTAGAGGAGGTGCTCATAGTTCATTCAGTGGGCACTTGCCAAGCAGATGTTTTTAATCACAATTGTGAACCCCCTTTTCAGTAGTATGCAAAATAGTCTATGTGTGAGCCCCTCCTGGCACATGGCTTCACTAGATTCCTGAAGGATAAGAGCCACTGACTTCAAGTTTCTCTTTCTCGACCTTTCTTTTCTCTTCCTTCTGTCCACTTGCACACAGCAGGCCCCCTACGCTAGCACAGTGGGGCCAGAGGGGTGGGTACAAGGACCTTTGTGGCCCCAGAGGACAAACATTTTCCACTGGAGAAACCACATTCGTGCACAAACCCTAAGTCTGTTCTGCGATTGAGCATCCCCCCGGTTTCTGAACCCTAGAATCTCTGAGCAGAAAACTGCCTTATAAATCACTGAAGGCAAGCACTTAAGGTTCAGAGAGGGCTGGAGCCTTGCTTGGAGTCACACAGCTGCAAGGAGCAAAGACACCACTTGAATCTTCCAGACCAGCTTGCTTTCTCAACTGCCAGGCCATGGTCCCTCCAAAATAGTAAATGACATTAAGGTTGGTGCCAACAGACAGGGGGAGGAAAAAGCAAGCTAGACTTCTACTGAAATGTCACACACACAATCAGCTCCCTGAGGCCACCCAGCGAAGAGGCCCCACTGATCACCATAAGGAAAATAGGGGGCCAAGGCAGAGGACACCCCAAGCACAGCTGGCCAAGGGGGTCTCTGTGGGGAAAGGCTGCCTGGGACCACGCTCATCTTCCTCAGTACATCCGGGAGCTCAGCCCAACGTTAGCGTCACAATGACGACACTGGAGCTGGGAAGCAGGCAGGCTGCCTTCCTTCCAGTATCACCTGTCAGTCCTGGGGCAGACCTGGGATGTGTGTGCCGCTAAACCCCCAGGGCACAGCCGGGAAACCAAGGCCCCAGCCTCCTCCCGCAGCTTCCTGGCCCGGTGCCTCTAATCCCAGCCCCACGCCCTGCCAGCAGCCACAGTTCCCCAAAGCTCCATCCTCAAGGCTGTAAGGAAAGTGTGTTTCTGCAGCAGGGCCCTGTGCTGGGCTGGGTGGGGAGGGCTCAGTGGCCCATTTCCCTCAGCAACTAGGAGGGACTGAGACACACTGAGAAAAATGATGTGGAGCAGGGGAGGTAATTGGTGATGTTAGAGCATAATCGACAGAGGAAATGAGAAGTCAGGCGTGGGCTCATCTCCCCTGCAAGTGACTCCAGGGCCTCTGGGAAGGCAGGGCAGGGGGTGGTGGGGTGGAGGGCTCCTCTGCAGGCTGGCAGGGCAAAGCCAGTCCTCGATTCAGGCACAAGTCAGAGGCCTCGTTAAGGAGAGGCACTTAATGCAACTAACACCTAAAAGATGCAAAGGAAATAGCCAGGTGGAGCTTTCAGTGGGAAGCTTCTCTGAATGGAGGCAACAGGAAGTGCAAAGGTCCTGAAGCAGCAACAGCAAAAAGCTTGGTGCTACAGAACAGAAAGGCAGCCAACAAAAGGCCGTCTAGTCAAGGCTATGGTTTTTCCAGTAGTCATGTTTGGATGTGAGAGTTGGACTATAAAGAAAGCTGAGCGCTGAAGAACTGATGCTTTTGAACTGTGCTGTTGGAGAAGACTCTTGAGAGTCCCTTGGCCTGCTAGGAGGTCCAACCAGTCCATTCTGAAGGAGATCAGCCCTGGGATTTCTTTGGAAGGACTGATGCTGAAGCTGAAACTCCAATACTTTGGCCACCTGACGCGAAGAACTGACTCACTGGAAAAGACCCTGATGCTGGGAAAGATTGAAGGCAGGAGGGGACGACAGAGGATGAGATGGTTGGATGGCATCATCAATGCAATGGACATGAGTTTGAGTAAACTCTGGGAGTTGGTGATGGACAGGGAAGCCTGGCATGCTGCAGTCCATGGGGTCATAAGTCAGACACGACTAAGCGACTGAACTGAACTGAACTGATAGCTGGTCAGCCTCACAGGGAGGGCCAGGAGGCGGTGATGCTGAGGAGTGGGTGGGAGTCACAGCAGTGAGCCAGGGTGCCACGCTCAGGTTTGTTTCAGTCTGCAGGAAAACCACGCTCTCTATAAGGAGGGCGGCGTGATCTCCCTCTGGCTGCCATGGAGGATGCACTTTTGTGGACAAAATTAGCAACAGGGCAGCCAGAGAGGATGCTGCTGTGGTCCTTCAGGAAGAGGCTGGCGGAGTGCTTCAATCAGAGAGGAAGTGGGGAGAAATGGAAGGGTCTACACAGGACGGTGTACCAGAAACAAAAGAAACGGCAGGCAGGAGCAGATGGGCCAGCATGGGAGATGATGTCAGATAACTAGCCCTGGAAGGAGGTGTCCGGCAGGAGCCCTGCCAGGCCGAGTCGCTCGGCCCAGGTCCAGGAGGCAAGGGAGAGTCATTCTAAGTGGAGCCCACAGACGACGCAGTTCCCATCTGCTGAGCCCCGCCTTTGGCTGAAGGAAGGTTTTCATCAGCATGATGCCACTGGCCCTCAGAAGCCCCATAGAGGGAAGGCTGTATTTTCTGTCCCCTGGTGGCTCAGTGATAAAGAATCCACCTGCCAATGCAGGAGACACAGGTTCGATCCCTGGGTCAGGAAGATATCCTGGGGAAGGAAATGGCAACCCACTCCAGTATTCTTGCCTGGAGAATCCCATGGACAGAGGAGCCTGGCAGGCTACAGTCCACGGGGTTGCAAAGAGTCGGACACGACTTATCCACTGAGCATGCACATATATCTGACATGCTCCTTCCTTTCCCCAGGCTCCTGGAGCAAGCCGGGCAAGAGACAGCTCCTCCATCCCCAGGCAGAGAGGGGCAGAGGTGGCACGCAGGCAGCACACAGGGCTGCAGGCGTCGGTCTCAGCTCCTGTCGGGCTGTCGGGCTGGAGAGAGGACTATCTGGCTCCTGATGGTTCAGGCATCAGTGGCCACACCACTACTTGGTTGCCTGGGGACCGTGTCCAGTACATGGCCCCTATCTGCCTGGCTTCTCAACAGCCCCACGAGGTCCCTAGGAGAAAAGGTGTCACTGTGAGGACCAGCTGACCTCGGAGGAAACAGAAGCTCATGGAGGTGAAGTGGCTCGCTCCCAGGCACACGGCCAGCAGCGGGGAAACCTGGTTGGTCCAACCCCAGAGCCCAAGCCCTTAACCACTGTACTCCGCTGCCCCTCATGGAAAGCCATACTCTGAAAAGAGCAGGATGGATTAAAATAAAGAGAGCACTCCAGCTGCAGAGAATACAGCCCAGAGGCTTGCTGTGACCACGGAAGCCACTCAGTCCTGTCACGTGACCTGAGCCAGGTGGGGCTGTAGAATGACAGGGAGACAAATCAGGGAGAATTGTCAGAACTCGGATTCTAAGTCCACTGAGGAAACACATCGAGACCAGAGCCTTCCTCGTGTGAAGCGGCAGGAAACCAAGCCATGCTGGCCCCTCTAAGCGCTCGGTGCACCGTGGGTGGGGTCAGACCTGGAGCGCCCACCTTTCAGCCAGTTCCCGCTCACCGCGCCTCAGCTTCCTCCTCTATAGCATGGGGCTGGTCACATTCCAGGACCAGTGCAGAATAAAACCCGAGCATGCTTAGCACAGCACCTGGCACTGAGACAGGCCAAACAGGAATGGTGACTGCTGTGGTCTCTTTCATCACTGGGCTCCCCTGATAACTCAGGTGGTGAAGAATCTGCCTGCAATGCCGGAGACCCCAGTTCGATTCCTGGGTTGGTGAGATTCGCTGGAGAAGGAATAGGCCACCCACTCCAGTATTCTCGGCCTCCCTAGTGGCTCAGCTGGTAAAGAAATCTTCCGCAATGCGGGAGACCCAGGTTCAATCCCTGGGTTGGGAAGATCCCCTGGAGAAGGGAAAGGCTACACATTCCAGTGCTCTAGCCTGGAGAAATCCATGGATTGTATAGCCCATGGGGTTGCAAACAGTTGGACATGACTGAGCAACTTTACTTTCATCACTCACTAGCCTGAGAAGTGAGGACTTTCCAACCCCATTTTAGAGGTGAAGAGAATGCCGTGGGGCCAGTGAGGCAGGTCCTGGACCACAATCCCAGGGAAGGGTTTTAGAGTTCCTGGCAGACTGGGATGGCTGGAGGGAGGGTGCTGGCCCCAGAGGCAAGCAAGTCAAGCAGGCCTAGGTTTCATCAGCTCTGGATGGGCAACACCAGAAATCACCCCAGCTCATGGATTCCCCCGGGGAAGGCCCACGGATGCTGCTGACGAGCTGTGTCAATGCCGAGCTTTAAAAATTTCAATTTATGACACTTCAGGGAGTGGGAAGAAATACAGGGCCATCTCGGGCTGATTTTCCATTATGGATGACGTAGTGGAAGAATAACTCACTGCACGTTATTTCCATATTGAGGCTGCGTGACTGACGTTTTTCTGAAGTTGGGAGGAAGTCACGGCAGGGCTGAGATCAGATCCCTCAGGCTCGCGACGTGGCCACCGCGGCTCTGAAGTTGTCTTCCCGGGGGAGGTCCGGGTGGAGCAGTCAGAGAGCAGCGGCTCCCCTGGAAGGTTGCCTGAGTCCCACCACCAGCCCCACAGCCACGATGGCATCAAGAGTCCCGAGGGCAGTGGCCAGCACACCCGTCAGCTCCAAGTCACCACCCATCCCCGTGGATAAGCCCTCCCAGGTTCCAGGTGGGACCCCACCATGGTGGGGCGGGCTGGCAGAGAAAAGGCCCCCAGGATTTCTACCCCCTCTAGACCTGGGGTAGGGGTGGGACCCACAGCAGGCTCTCAGTGGAACAGCCAATTGATTGATCTTCCAGTTGATCTTCCAAAACAACCAATTGATCTTCCTGCAAGTTCATGTTTTCTCTCCTTTCAAGTCTTGTTTCTTGCAACATCAATACAATAATGTGCAAAGTACATGGGCACAAAGCACCACCATGCCTGTAATGGCCAGAAGCTCCTCTCCCCCTCGAGTAGGCCAGTCACGCCCTCATCCACTCGCTGGGTCACCACCCGCCCAGCGCCTGCACAAGGGCGGGTGGCCATTCCTCCCCAGCCGCCGAGCCGGGGGACCGCGACCAGAGGCCGCCTGTGCAGGGACGCAGGGGCCGCGGCCCTGGCCTGGGTGGGCGTGGCAAGGTCCTGACTCATGGACAGTGTGGGAGGACCCTGCAGGCCCTGGAAGCCTGAGCTCTCGTGGGCGAGAGGAGGCCAACGGCACCCAGGACGGGAGCGCCACAGTGGCCCAGGGGGCTGCCGAGCACGTGGGGGAGGCATCCGAGCCCCCGCTCTGTGCCAGGCGTAGCTCTGGGTTCACCCCCTTAACCCTGACAGCAATACACTCAGCTTGGGTCAGCCGCCACTCTCGCTGCTGTTTCTGGGGAAATGATGACGGGGCGGTGAAGCGACTTAGCTGGGGTCACCCTGGCACTAGGTATCAGGCGGCCCGGACACCAGGCTCCCAGGGGCTGAGACTCCTCCCCAACGTGCTCGGCAGTCCCCAGGCGCCCACAGCGCTTCCTGGATGCGGCTCATCTCCTCTCACACCTGAGCCGCTGGTTAACTGCACCCCTCTGTAACAGCAGTCTCCACCACACAGGCTCTGGAACGGGAATCTGGCGATGTGACTGCACACGCCTCCTCTCTTTTCTTTGGATCACAGCACCCCCATCTTCTCCGCAAAGAATGTCCATCCCTCAGAATGTCTGTGATGGGGCCGACACCCCTCCCTCGAGCCCAGAGGAGAAGCTCATGACTAGACTTGCCAGTTAGAGCACTTTGGCCTCAGGGGTTGGTCACGGGACAATAGCAAGACTGACACCAGGATTCTGGCTGTGACTACGGACACAGCTTTTTCTGATACAGGTTGTAAGCCTGGAATGTCCGTCCTGCCCCCCAAAAGGAAGAGACTGCCTGAGAATAAAAGGTGAGCTCAAGGTGCTGAGGCACAAGACGCGTTCTTGATGTCATGATTGGAGCGCCTAGATCTAGCCAAGCCTGAAGGCAGTTGTAGCCTCAGAACCTTTCAGATTTTTAGCCCGTCACATCCCTTTTTCTGCTTAATGAACTGTGAGCTGTGCTGTTGTTCCCTGGAACCCAGATGCCAGGTGAGTGAGGGAGTCAGAAGAGCTAATACATACACAGAGTCAGCCACAGAGTAAACACTTGAACCTGGGTGACAGTATTTGCTGCTGTGCCCAAAGCTGGATCCAAGTAGCTCCCTCCAAAGCCCTGTGACAGCTAACAGCCGTGTATTTACTATTCTGTGTGTAGACAGTCCCCCTTCACTATTATTCAGTGGGGAGATGAAGACAGAATCAGATTTTTTCGACACCAACCACATCAGACACCGTGTGGGCCTTGAGGTTTATCACGCCTGTAGCCCACCACAGCCATGCAGGGGAGGAATCAGCCTGGGCAGGGGAGCGCCTTGCCCAAGGTCAGAGTCAAGTCTGTGAGACTCTCAACCCAAGCTGAAGAAAAAAAACCACCACCCACACTGTTTCTGGGCCACCACCAGCCCCTCTGCACACAGTCTCTCTCTGCTGCTGAGTCTATCTCAGGCCTTCTCTCTCCATCACCCACCCCTCTCATTCAGTGGGAGGGAGGGCGATTGAGATTCCCAGCACACAGGCATCAACTACAAACCGATGAATAGCATTGCTTTCCCGTGCGACGCCATCTGCCCACTCTAAATACCCGAGGTAAAATGTTTGCTTTGGACTTATTAAGCTACAAGACGAGTTGGCTTGACACACAGAATGAGCTGGGGAAAGAGGAAAAATTCTGATATTTTAGCAGAGTGGTCAGAACCTGGATTTCTGGGTCTGACTGAACAACTCAGAGGATTTAAAAATACCGCAGAGCAAATGCCATGGCAAGTGTTCTAAGAAATGGTGGCTTTGGCGGGCTAATCTCAACACACCCTGGCCTGTGGCGTCCCAGCAGCACGCCCAGAAGAGTTACCCTCTAGTAGGAAGCTTTTCCCTGGAGGCAGTCACCAACATCTCAAACTACAGATAGCCCTGATAGAGAACAAATTTAGTAAATGCAATATACTAAAAATATCAGGTCAGGTCCACCGATGGTCCGTCCAGCTCAGAAGCTGGATGACAGCAGCCTCCAGGGAAATTCCCTAAGACCGTATGGTGGTTCCTCTCTTCTGTCCTTGCTCTCCAATCACTTGGGCATATTCTAAACGTTCTATGGCGCTCCTTACATTGTGCTAGAGGACCATCGTTTATCGACGCATTGAAATGCTGAGGATTCACTGTTTCCACCATCCTCAGAGCAGTAACAATCATCACAAGTAGGGCAATGATAGTGTCTGCTCTCTGTGGATGCTGACCACGTGTCTGTTAATTTGCAACACATACTGACTCTTGTCTTCATTTTACCGATGAGGAAACTGAGGCTCTGAGAGCCTCTGTGATATTCCAGTTAACTTGTCAAGGTCACACAGCTATTAAATGATGGCTGGAGCCGGGAAGTGAGCTGAGGTCACTTGTAAACGCACAGCTTTTCCTTGTAAGCCCCATGTCATGTGTTTACCACCTGCTGAGCAAAACCGGGCTCCTTTTACTTGTTTTAAGTCTGTTTGAGAGTTTAGGAGCCCTTTCTAATTCTGTATTACAGGACCAAAGGGCGGCACAGGTCCTACATGACTGAACAGACTTCAAGAACTTCCTTCCTGCCTTCCCTTTGGGGACAATGGATTTGTAACACACTCCAAAGAGAGAGAGAGAAAAAAATACAAACTTGAAAAAGCAGGATAAAATACTCAAAAAAGGTCCTCACTGCCCCCATCCATTCATGCCCACCTTTTTGTGATATTCCAGCTCCCCAGTGCTCCCCTAAACAGCACAGCATCTGAGCACCTCTGCATCTGTCTTCCCACTGGACAGGGGCTCTGAAGGGTCACTGGGCCTTGCGGTAGGGACTGCACACCCATGTGCTGAGTGAGCGAGGCTGCGAGACAAGCTCAGCGCGTTGCTGAATCGGCCCCAGTCAGCGGGGCTGCTGTCTGCCCCCTGAGCTGCCCACTGCCTCGTGTGGCTACAGGAGCCCCAGATGCCCCTCTGGACGTCACCCACTGCCCGGCCGTTCATAATGGCTCTAAGCAAAGGGGCTAAATCGTATGCAGTTAGAAACCAGCAAGGAGAAGGACCCAGTGACCACGCGCAGTGTCCTCAGCCAGTCTCATCTGCATCAGTGGACCAAGGACAGCGAGGTGGGGTTGGCGGGGAGGCGGGGGTGCAGAATGGGAACAGGCGACGGTGGGCATGCAGGTCAGGAGCCGCAGGGGCAGACATGAACCGAGAAATGGCGCTTAAGCCAGCCTCCGGCTCATCAGCCTCTCCCTTAAACCTGCGGGAACCTTTTGAGAACAAAAGGTCTTAGGGAGAGCCCAGATGGAGGGCCCTTTTATCTTCCCTAGAATTACTTAGGACTTGAAGCTCTGGCTCTAGGGTGACCAGTTCATCCCTGTCTGCCTGGAACTTTTTTGGTTTTAAGATCAGAAGTCTCATATCCCAGGAACACCCTCAGACCCACACAAATCCAAGCGGCTTTGAAATGAAAAACACACGGCTTCCAATTCTAGGTCACCCAGGTGGAGGAAGTTTCTACCAAACAACTGGCCTGAACTCTTCCAAAATTCTAGCGTCATAAAATACAAAGACAGAGGCTCTATGGACAGTGTCACAAGACTGAACACAACTGTGATGTAGTCTAGGCTGGATCCTGAACAGGGAGAAAAATGGCTACAAAGAATGTGAGTAAAACAACAGGCAAAATCAGAATAGTCAGCAGATAGTATAAGGGGTCAGCAAAGTTTTCCTTCAAGTGCAAACTGGAAAGTATTTTAGGCTCTGCAGGCCTAGAGGCAAAATGGAAGGATAAATGCAGGTACTTATCTAACTTTAACGGAGAAGGCAATGGCACCCCACTCCAGTACTCTTGCCTGGAAAATCCCAAGGATGGAGTAGCCTGGTGGGCTACAGTCCATGGGGTCACTAAGAGTCGGGCACGACTGAGCGACTTCACTTTCACTTTTCACTTTTATGCATTGGAGAAGGAAATGGCAACCCACTCCAGTTTCTTGCCTGTAGAATCCCAGGGACAGAGGAGCCTAGTGGGCTGCCATCTATGGGGTCGCACAGAGTCGGACACGACTGAAGCGACTTAGCAGCAGCAGCAGCATCTAACTTTAAATGTGGCTGTTTAAAAACAAAACCTCTCTCAGCTCTCAGGCTGTAACAAAAAAAAACAAAACAAAAACGAAAAATCAGGCAGCATGGGTTGGACTTGGCCTGTGAGCCTTAGTTCACTGACCCCTGGGTTAGAATATCCATGCTAAAATTTCCAATTTTGATAAGGGTAAAGAGATCTCCTGTCTGTAACTTGTTTTCAAATAAGATGGGCTCGATAAAGGACAGAAATGGTCTGGACCTAATAGAAGCAGAAGATATTGAGAAGAGGTGGCAAGAATACATGGAAGAACTGTACAAAAAAGATCTTCATGACCCAGATAATCATGATGATGTGATGACTAATCTAGAGCCAGACATCTTGGAATGTGAAGCCAAGTGGGCCTTAGAAAGCATCACTACGAACAAAGCTAGTGGAGGTGATGGAATTCCAGTTGAGCTGTTTCAAATCCTGAAAGATGATGCTGTGAAAGTGCTGCACTCAATTTGCCAGCAAATCTGGAAAACTCAGCAGTGGCCACAGGACTGGAAAAGGTCAGTTTTCATCCCAATCCCAAAGAAAGGCAATGCCAAAGAATGCTCAAACTACCGCACAATTGCACTCATCTCACATGCTAGTAAAGTAATGCTCAAAATTCTCCAAGCCAGGCTTCAGCAATATGTGAACTGTGAACTCCCTGATGTTCAAGCTGGTTTTAGAAAAGGCAGAGGAACCAGAGAGCAAATTGCCAACATCCGCTGGATCATGGAAAAAGCAAGAGAGTTCCAGAAAAACATCTATTTCTGCTTTATTGACTATGCCAAAGCCTTTGACTGTGTGGATCACAGTAAACTGTGGAAAATTCTGAAAGAGATGGGAATACCAGACCACCTGACCTGCCTCTTGAGAAATCTGTATGCAGGTCAGGAAGCAACAGTTAGAACTGGACATGGAGCAACAGACTGGTTCCAAATAGGAAAAGGAGTACGTCAAGGCTGTATATTGTCACCCTGCTTATTTAACTTATATGCAGAGTACATCATGAGAAATGCTGGACTGGAAGAAACACAAGCTGGAATCAAGATTGCTGGGAGAAATATCAATAATCTCAGATATGCAGATGACACCACCCTTATGGCAGAAAGTGAGGAGGAGCTAAAAAGCCTCTTGTTGAAAGTGAAAGAGGAGAGTGGAAAAGTTGGCTTAAAGCTCAACATTCAGAAAACGAAGATCATGGCATCTGGCCCCATCACTTCATGGGAAATAGATGGGGAAACAGTAGAAACAGTGTCAGACTTTGTTTTTTTGGGCTCCAAAATCACTGCAGATGGTGACTGCAGCCATGAAATTAAAAGGCGCTTACTCCTTGGAAGAAAAGTTATGACCAACCTAGATAGTATATTCAAAAGCAGAGACATTACTTTGCCGACTAAGGTCCGTCTAGTCAAGGCTATGGTTTTTCCTGTGGTCATGTATGGATGTGAGAGTTGGACTGTGAAGAAGGCTGAGCGCAGAAGAATTGATGCTTTTGAACTGTGGTGTTGGAGAAGACTCTTGAGAGTCCCTTGGACTGCAAGGAGATCCAACCAGTCCATTCTGAAGGAGATCAACCCTGGGATTTCTTTGGAAGGAATGATGCTAAAACTGAAGCTCCAGTACTTTGGCCACGTCATGCGAAGAGTTGACTCATTGGAAAAGACCCTGATGCTGGGAGGGATTGGGGGCAGGAGGAGAAAGGGACGACCGAGGATGAGATGGCTGGATGGCATCATGGACTCAATGGACATGAGTCTGAGTGAAGTCCAGGAGTTGGTGATGGACAGGGAGGCCTGGCGTACTGCGATTCATGGGGTTGCAAAGAGTCGGACACAACTGCGCGACTGAACGAACTGAATTTAGTGAGAAAATGATACCACGCACATGGCAAAAAGTTAAAAATTGAGGAATCTAGATGAAGGATCTAAAGGAATCCTTTGAACTATCCTTATAATTCTTTGGTACACTGGAAATTCTTTCAAGATACATTATTTAAAGTACATCCTAGTGAACTTCCTGGTGGTCCAGTGGTTAAGACTCCAGGCTTCCAAGGCAGGGGGCTCAGGTTTGATCTCTGGTCAGGGAATTGAGATTCCACGTGCTGTGCGGCATGACCAATACACACATAATACATACATAAATAAAATGCATCCCAGTTGCCCCCCAAACTCTGTGACTTTGGGTGGGATTCTCATATGCTGAGCTTCCTGCTACAGAGAAGGGACTACTGAATGCTGGCCGCTTCTTGTGGGGACTCCGCCACCCAGTGAGGCCTTGCTCGCGCGCAGAGCTCTGGCGCCAGAGGACAGGTCCCTCTACTGGAGGGACTCACTACACTGAAGTGGGTTGGGGGCACAGAGTTAGGTCATGACCTCTAAGCGCTTGGCCCCATGACTGGCTGGACGTCTGCCATCAGTGTCTGTGTTCCCGTGGTAACGATGGCCCCAGGGGCTGGCCGGGCTCTCTGAGGGGCTAGCCCTCCACAGCTGAACAGTTCATCTATGCTTTGAGGGCTAAGCATAGATGGCATTCCCCATCTGCCATGAAACCAGCCTCTTCCCACTTCATCACAGCCTTGAAAGTGTCAATATTTGTGGGGTGAACAGGCCGCTGATAACCATGTTTTTAACCAATTACAATTTGGTCTTTATCTCTCTCCGATAGGAGGTTATGCTAATATTGAATCAATTCACTCCAACATAATCTTTAAGAAAGTCTCTTCAAATAAAACATCCAGAACCACTAACAAACCGCCTGTTCCATGGTTCCGGGCTGGAGAGACGTGCTCCCGAAGTGTCCGCTCACAAAAGACTCCTCTGGGATGACCCTCCGAGAGCCCATTAGTTATTTTCAATGTCTTGTGGAAGTGCGGTGATGCCCAGGGGCCACCATCCCGGTTAAGGGCACAGGGGACCCTCAGTCTTCTGTGCTCTGGTGAGGACCACTGGGAGCCCACTGTGCAAAAGACGCACCAGGCCCAATGGGCCTACCCGAGGGCTTAATTGCATGTGGGATCCCCGTGGGATGTGAGATCTTCCCAGACCAGGGATCAAACCCAAGCCCCCTGCATTTGCAGGCAGATTCTTTACCACTGGACCACCAGGGAAGTCCTGGACTGTGCATCTTTAAAGGTCAAATTGAGGGAGGTGGATTGTGCCTCGGACGGATCCCGAATGCAAAGAACCAGATGGTATTTTTATTTTAAAAAATCTCTCCTCAAAGATCAGGTGGCAGAAAGATTGCTTGCACAAGACAGGAGGCCAGCAGACGAGAGAATGCCCAATGAGACCCGCAAATGGTGTGGGCTGAGAAGGGGGCAGGTGGGCAGGGGCAGGGTGCCAGAGCTCTGCAGGGGGCCCAATGGCTGAGGCCTGGTGACAGCTTTGTCCTCAGCAGGAACGGGGAAGACAGCCCCCCGGCAGGAATTAAGTAAACAACTGAAGAGCTTGGGGCAAACTTTCCGTTTAACCAAAAGAAAAAAAAAGCAAATGACATATTTTCTTTCCGGAGGAGGCAAAGGTCAAGGGCATGAATTTGAAAAAAAAAAAAAAGGCAGCCACTGCCTGGAGCAGAGAGCATCCTCCACTGCCTCCTTGGAGCCAGGTGCCGGCATCTGCTGCTCACAGATGTTATTTGTGCATAGCGATTATCTCAATTATATATCTTGGTGGCTGGGATTGCTTCTGTCTCCAGATTAGTTTGTTTCCAGTGGAAACATTCCCTGGGAATTAATTAGTAATTGCTCCTAAAGAACGTGTGTCATTAGACTCACCCCACACATTGCCTTGGCTACCTGTTCCACCAGTTGCGTAAAATCCCAGCCTGAATCCAAAGTCTTCCCCCTGGCAATTCGGGGTGGGGGGTGGGGGGATGTAGCAGCCAGTGGGCAGCCCTCATTTAAAAATCACTGCCTGACAGGTTTCAGTTTAGTGAATTCCTTCCAATCCAGGGTCTAGGGTGCTTTCTCCCAGCCCAGAAGCTGGGAATACCATGACCATTTTTCTTCAGTAAGAACAAGGAACCTGTGAAAGGCAGGGTGACTTACTCAGAATCTTACAACTAACTAGGTAAACAGCAGAGGTGGGATTAGAACTCACGAGGTGTGCGTCTTCCGTGTTTTATCACAGGGTCTTAAGCCTCAAGTGTTAACTCAGACAGCACCAAGTCTTCCAATGGAGGGAAACTGGGTAGAAAGAGACAATTTTCTCAGGATTCTAGAAGGTGGGGCGAGGGCAGAGGGGCTGGTTGTCCACACAGGAAGAACCCAGGGGCCCTGGGAGATGCTCTAAGGCAGGGGTCCTCACCTCTGGGGCCTAATGCCGGATGATCTGAGGTGGAGCTGATGTAAAAACAACAGAGAGAAAGCGCACAGTAAGCGTAACGCGCTTCAATCATCATGAAGCCATCCCAGCCTGGTCCCTAGGAAAATGACCTTCCACGAAACCAGTCCCTGGTGCCAACAGGTTGGGCCCACTACTCCAAGAAGATGCTCCCGCGCCTCTGGCTGGGCAGGGCGTGCCACACATCACTGCTGCCGCTGGCCTTGAAGCCTGTCGTCTTTCACAAGCACTTCTGACTGCACTCTTGCCTGCTCTGTAGCTCCCTGTCACCTTTGGGATAAGGCCCAAACTCTTTAGCCAGGCTCAGTAAACCATTCACGGCTGACCCAGCCCCACAGAGCGGCACTGTCCTCTCTGCCCTTACTTTGGGGAACACTATACACCAGCAATACAACGCACAGCTGAGCATGCTCCGTCTCTGCGCCTGCCTCTGGCCCTGGATGCGCTGGTGCTTCCTCCCAGAATACCCACACGCGCCTTACTCAGCCGGCCGGTCACTTCCGTCTTTAAGACGACAGTTGAAGCCACGAGCCCCTCTCCCACAGCGAAATTAGCTAACCCCCCAACACTTCCCCGGGGCTTTCCTGGGGGCTCAGTGGTAAAGAACCCCCTGCCAATGTAGGAGATATGGGTTCGATCCCTGGGTGGGGAAGATCCCCTGGAGCGGGGCATGGTAACCCACTTCAGTGTTCTTGCCTGGAGAATCCCATGGACAGTGGAGCCTGGTGGGCTGCAGTCCATGGGGTCGCAAAAGAGTCAGACATGACTTAGTAACTAAACAACAACATTCCCCCAGTAAAGATCTTGTCACCCTGCTGGCAACAGTCTTCTCTGAGGCCAGCCTCTCCCCGGACTGGGAGCCCCTGTCGAGAAGGGCACTTCCTTATCCGCGCTGCCTGGCCTCAAATCATCCCGGAGTGGACACCGCATCAGCACTCACTGAATGTACACAGTTTGCTCGCTGAGAGGTGCTTTCAAACGTATTCCCTCATATCTGCCCTGAGAGAAAACCTTTCTCTAGGTTACCCGGCACCAAGGTTAGCGAGCTGTAGAGGCTTTGGAGGGTGTACAAGCTCCTCAAACCTGTCCCGGCAGCACCTCATCACCGCCTCCCACCCCCCGACACACATACGTGCCTGGGCCACCAGGAGATTACAATGCTCCGATTTAGGAGAAGGGCTCACGGAAGTCTTGGCACACGGTGAAGGTCACAAAACTAGCAAGTCCTGGAACCACTTCCCCTCATTCAATATTTAATGGATTTTAAAACTGGTAGAACTAGGCTCTGTCACACTAATATAATCTCACTGTCAGTCTTCTCATCTGCAAAATGGGCCTGTGCTACGGGACTTTCTGAAAGGGTGTTTTGAAGGATAAAAAGAACCCATGTTTCCCAAATGGTGGTCCTAAGACCAGCATCGGAATTCCCTCATGTGACTGTTACAAATGCCGATGCTGGGTCTCAACAAAGGGAAAAAGAGGAAGGGGGATCTAGAAATCTGCGATTTTTAAACAATGCTTGTGACGTGATGTGGAGCCAAGTCTGGGGACTCAGAAATTCCGAGGACAAGCCTACACATGGTAGGTGCTAGAGAAACGCAACATCATGGTACAGAACTGGCAACACTGAGCTACAGATTGCTGTGTGCCCCTGGGTAAGTCACTCAGCCTCACAGAACCTGCTTCCTAGTTAGTGAAATGGCTCAGAAACAGAAACCTTCACCTCCCAGGGTTCTGGTGAAGATGATCTAAATAAATACACTTCTCGTTGCCACCTGACCCACCAGTCCCATCAGCTTCAACTAGCTCCTAGTGTGCCTCCATTTGCTGTCTCCATTTAACCCCAGAGACCATTTCGTCCAGCCCAGAGGGGCACACTGGCCTAACGGCACCCACTCAGCCCTCCTCGATCCACTCCCCACAGAGGCGCGAATCAGGCTGTGTCACGCCCCGCTCAGGATGCCCCAACGGCTTCTCGTCACCGCTGGAATGAAACCCAAACCTTCCGGGCCCCACACATCACGGCCGCCGCCTGCTTCTCCTTCTCCCAGGGGAGGCTAGCTGGCCCGTCCAAGCTAAACGAGACCCTGCACAATTCCCTATTCCCTCTCTTACTGACGGTAACTCTGCTTGTGCCCCTTACTACCTGGGTAAGGTGTGGGATGCTTCTGCTTCTTTGCATCATCGTCTGCGGTCCTCTTTCCCATCAGACGCCAGCTGCAGGAGAGGACCGCACCTCTCTTGCTAACCGTGATGCACTTATAGCCAGCACGTCGCCGGGCACTTGGGGGATGCTGCATAAATACTGAATGAGGGGATGAATGGAACAGTTCAGCACCATCCCCAGCACTGAGCATGCAGCAAGCTTAGCTCTCTCCCCCACTCCCACCCGTGCTCCCGGCCTCTGTCCCGGAGCCTTCAGGTAAAGGACAACTCCCATACCTGGAGAGGAGAGCCAGCAGTGCCCAGCGTCATCGCTGCTTTATTTGATTAGTTCTGATTCCAGCATCTGGGACACGTGTGCTGGGAGCCAAAGCAACTGTACCCTGACCTCTGGTCCACGCAATCCCATCCTTATAATGATTTCCATGACAACAGCCACAGAAAGCCAAGGCTGTGATTCCCTTTGATAGGAGCCGGACACAGAGACAGGGAAAAAGGACTTTCAGAAGAATGAAGCTCTTTGATTCCGCGCAAGGCGCCTTCATTAAATACCACTACACATTTTAACCCTGCAGAGGGAGATTTCTCATGAATACTTTAAAAAAAAGAAAAACAGAAAAAGAGAAGAAACCACCGCGGTTCCTTTTCAAGAACATTCACCTCTGAGGTGAGGAGGGCTTGGATGGCATCAGGACTATTCTGATGGAAGATGAGCTGAACACAGGGGCCCCTGCTAAGGGGGCGGCATGAACCCGAGACGGCTGAGATATGGCTGGGTGCGCGGACATCCTGCCCGCCTGAAGGAAGTGGCTTGGCTCCTCCATCTGCCTGGTCGGTCACACAGACAGGGAGAAGCGAAGCAAAAGAGCACCCAGACTCTGCACCTGGACTCCTGAGCCCTGGATCTGAACTCCATCCCTGCTGCCCTCCTGAGGTGTTACCTTGGGCTCACTGCTTCCCACCTCCAGGCAGAGTCTTCCCATCTGTAAAATGGGCACAATACCACTCGCCCTTCCCCAGGGATACCACAAGGATCGAGGGAGGAGGACATGTTCAAGCACAGGTGATTCTAATGTTCTGACACAGCCGTAAAGAAAATGACTGACTGACTGACCTGGTTTCTCTGGGACTGAGGGCTTGCCCAGGACATGGGACTTTAAGCAGTAACTTTTAGGACAGTCCACGCCCATCACGTCTCCTGAGGTGGTCGGCTCCCTCCTGGCCTCACCTCCCATCCACCTCCAGTGCTCCTCTGAGGCAGCCAGGGATGGTGGGGTCTGGAAATCTGGGTTTAAACTCTGATTCTGCATCGTCTAGCTGTGAGACTCTGGCTTACATCCCCCCTCTGCCACCCCGTCCCCTCGCTTGTGAAAGGAGATGATGGTACTCACGTAGGACCGCATTATCAGCACTGTTTCATACCCAGCCCTGCTGGCCACCACGCATGGTCAGCACACATGCGCACACGCAGGCAGACACCACACACACAGACACACAGGCACAGAGGCGTGCTGTACTCACCATTCCGCCCAGGGCCCTGATCTGCCCAAGGCCTCAAAATTCATTTGCTTTAGCCATAAAGGAGGGAACAGGCTCCCCAGTCATTTTTAAATCCCTGGCCTCATGTATCACATCTACATGACCCACCCAGCACCCCCATGTCCCCCACCTCTCCACAGGTGTGTGAAAGTCAGAGGTCAGGGCTGTGACCGTGTCCACATCTGGGCAGGAGAACCACTATCCCCCTGCCAGCTGCAGTACCCTCCCCGCCCAGCTCTGAGAGGCCCATGACACCCACCTGGCTCTGCACTTTCTCCAGCTCCTCCTTGCTGACCGACGTCTTGCCATCCTCCATGGCCCCCAGCAGGAGCTGCACGTCTGACAACAGCGCATGAGTCCTCCTGAGGTCCCTCCGAAGACGCTTCTCCACGTCAAAGTCCCGATGGCCGATCTGAAGCCAAGGGAAAGTTCTGGTGAGCTGAGATGGCAAAGCAGTGGCCAGGGTCCAAGTTCTCTGGAACCAGGCTCCCTGAGTTCAGATCCTGCCTCTACCACTCATACTGTAGACCGTGGACAAGACCTTTCTCCTTCCCAAGCCTCAGCCTTCTCACCTGCGAAACAGGAGTGGCAGCAGCCACACAGGGCTGCTGCGGGAATCAGGCGCTGAGCCCAGAGCACGACGCACAGTGAAGGCACAAGAGTCGGAGCTGCTGCCGTGGCTGCCTTCACACCTGAAATGCTCCAAGTCATCCTGGCTCAGCGCGCACCAGAGTGTCGCCTTGTGAGAGCCAGCATGTCAGGTGAGGCCCTCTGCTGATACAAGTCAGGACAGCAGTCACCCCCGGGGTCAGAGACTGGGTAATGCAGGGGGGGCACTGCTAGCAGGGTTATGAGTGGTGCTAATCTGGGTGCTGGCTTTATGAGCTGATGAAAATTACATGCGCCATACAGGCGGGGCGAGGTGTGCGTCTGTGTGTATGTCACACATCAGTAAATGGTATAGAAACAGCTGCGCTGCTCTTCAAGGTCTAAAAGATGCATTTCTGCCCCCGAGTTGGTCTCTTCTGCTAGTACAAAGACAGACCAGGGACTTCCCTGGTGGTCCAGTGGCTAAGACTCTGCGCTCCCAATGCAGTGGCCCCAGGTTTGATCCCTGGGCAGGGAAATAGATCCCACATGCCACAATGAAGACCTGGCACAAATAAATAAAAATATATTAAAAAAAAAAAAGAAAGTCATATAAATTAGAAAAAAAAAAAGACAGGCCATTTTCTGCAGAGGAAACTTGTCCGGAGGTGAGCACATTCTGTCACCCAGGATCCTGTCCTCCAAGGGACCAGCAGTCAAGTGGCCCCTGAAGAAGCCGCAGCCTGGACTCTGCACCAGGAGGGCGGATTAGATTCATTGACAACTCCCAGTGGCCAATGACACAGGCTGAGACAAACCAAGGGAGGTGAAGAAACACACAGGGGCCTGATGAAGTCTTGACAGCCCACAGTCTCCCCTAGAAACAGAACAGTGACTTCAAAAGCACTGGGGCTAATGTCTCTGAAAGAAACTAAACCCTGTTCTCTGCAGGAGACCAGAGGAAAGAGCGTGGCAGCGCTGTTTGGCGGGGGTTAAAGAAAATGGGGTGCATGCTCGTCCTCCATGGGACCCAGTTTCTCCACCCCTGGATACCTGTGCCTCCTCGCCAAGCGCAACCAAGCCCTAGGGTGTTCGAATGCCCCAGCGTATTTTAGATTTAGAACGAGGTGACTCAGGCTTGAAACCCTGGTTCACCACTTGTTGGACGTGGAATTCAGGCCAAGTCATGCCGCCTCTCTGAACCCGAGTACTTGCAAAGGAAGAGAAAACCCTGTCCTCCTTGTTGAGATAAGACAGGGATCAGACGTGATAATGAATTGAAAAGCACTTTGTACGCTGCCTAACGCTTTACAAATATCAAATATTATGAGCGCTGTCTGATGACCTAGAAGGTATTTCTCTAGACTTTGCATGACTATTATTCTACCACCAGTTTGAATTCTTTGAAAAATGAGTTGGTTCTTAGACTACAGCCTCTTAGTTCTCAGATATATTGCTTTGTTAAGTTTGAAAGTTTAGTCGCTCAGTCATGTCCGACTCTTTGCGACTGACCCCATGGACTGTAGCCTATCAGGCTCCTCCATCCATAGAATTCTCCAGGCAAGAGTGCTGGAGTGGATTGCCATTTCCTTCTCCAGGGGATCCTCCTGACCCAGGAATCGAACCCAGGTCTCCCGCATTGCAGGCAGACGCTTTACCGTCTGAGCCACCAGGGAAGCCCCAAATACTGATATACAGAGTCAAGCAGCTGAGGACTGGGCATTCATTGCTCCAGGCCCTTTGTCACATATTACCACATTTCACTGCCATGATAGTCTCTTTATAGTGACATTAATATTATTGCCTTTATTAAAGTAGTAACAGCTTATACTTAGAGGGTTTGCTAAGTGTCCACATGGAGTCCCCATGGTGAATCTGTGGGGTGTGAAGTACTCCGTTCCATTCCGTTCAGTCGCTCAGTCGTGTCCGACTCTGTGCAACCCCATGAATCGCAGCATGCCAGGCCTCCCTGTCCATCACCAACTCCCGGACTTCACTCAGACTCACGTCCACTAAGTCTGTGATGCCATCCAGCCATCTCATCCTCGGTCTTCCCCTTCTCCTCCTGCCCCCAATCTCTCCCAGCATCAGGGTCTTTTCCAATGAGTCAACTCTTCGCATAAGGTGGCCAAAGTACTGGAGTTTCAGTTTTAGCATCATTCCTTCCAAAGAAATCCCAGGGTTGATCTCCTTCAGAATGGACTGGTTGGATCTCCGTGCAGTCCAAGGGACTCTCAAGAGTCTTCTCCAACACCACAGTTCAAAAGCATCAATTCTTTGAAGCTCAGCCTTCTTCACAGTCCAACTCTCACATCCATACATGACCACAGGAAAAACCATAGCCTTGACTAGACGGACCTTAGTCGGCAAAGTAATGTCTCTGCTTTTGAATATACTATCTAGGTTGGTCATAACTTTTCTTCCAAGGAGTAAGCGCCTTTTAATTTCATGGCTGCAGTCACCATCTGCAGTGATTTTGGAGCCCAAAAAAACAAAGTCTGACACTGTTTCTACTGTTTCCCCATCTATTTCCCATGAAGTGATGGGGCCAGATGCCATGATCTTCGTTTTCTGAATGTTGAGCTTTAAGCCAACTTTTTCACTCTCCTCTTTCACTTTCAACAAGAGGCTTTTTAGCTCCTCTTCACTTTCTGCCATAAGGGTGGTGTCATCTGCATATCTGAGGTTATTGATATTTCTCCCAGCAATCTTGATTCCAGCTTGTGTTTCTTCCAGTCCAGCGTTTCTCATGATGTACTCTGCATATAAGTTAAATAAGCAGGGTGACAATATACAGCCTTGACGTACTCCTTTTCCTATTTGGAACCAGTCTGTTGTTCCATGTCCAGTTCTAACTGTTGCTTCCTGACCTGCATACAGATTTCTCAAGAGGCAGGTCAGGTGGTCTGGTATTCCCATCTCTTTCAGAATTTTCCACAGTTTACTGTGATCCACACAGTCAAAGGCTTTGGCATAGTCAATAAAGCAGAAATAGATGTTTTTCTGGAACTCTCTTGCTTTTTCCATGATCCAGCGGATGTTGGCAATTTGATCTCTGGTTCCTCTGCCTTTTCTAAAACCAGCTTGAACATCAGGGAGTTCACGGTTCACGTATTGCTGAAGTCTGGCTTGGAGAATTTTGAGCATTACTTTACTAGCATGTGAGATGAGTGCAATTGTGCGGTAGTTTGAGCATTCTTTGGCATTGCCTTTCTTTGGAATTGGAATGAAAACTGACCTTTTCCAGTCCTGTGGCCACTGCTGAGTTTTCCAAATTTGCTGGCAAATTGAGTGCAGCACTTTCACAGCATCATCTTTCAGGATTTGAAACAGCTCAACTGGAATTCCATCACCTCCACTAGCTTTGTTCGTAGTGATGCTTTCTAAGGCCCACTTGACTTCACATTCCAAGATGTCTGGCTCTAGATTAGTCATCACATCATCATGATTATCTGGGTTGTGAAGATCTTTTTTGTACAGTTCTTCCGTGTATTCTTGCCACTTCTTAATATCTTCTGCTTCTGTTAGGTCCAGACCATTTCTGTCCTTTATCGAGCCCATCTTTGCATGAAATGTTCCCTTGGTATCTCTAATTTTCTTGAAGAGATCTCTAGTCTTTCCCATTCTGTTCTTTTCCTCTATTTCTTTGCACTGATCGCTGAGGAAGGCTTTCTTATCTCTCCTTGCTATTCTTTGGAACTCTGCATTCAGAAGCTTATATCTTTCCTTTTCTCCTTTGCTTTTCACCTCTCTTCTTTTCACAGCTATTTGTAAGCCCTCCCCAGACAGCCATTTTTCTTTTTTGCATTTCTTTGCCATGGGAATGGTCTTGATCCCTGTCTCCTGTACAGTGTCATGAACCTCATTCCATAGTTCATCAGGCACTCTATCTATCAGATCTAGACCCTTAAATCTATTTCTCACTTCCACTGTATAATCATAAGGGATTTGATTTAGGTCATACCTGAATGGTCTAGTGGTGTTGCCCACTTTCAATTTAAGTCTGAATTTGGCAATAAGGAGTTCATGATCTGAGCCACAGTCAGCTCCCGGTCTTGTCTTTGTTGACATAGTACTTTGTGAAGTACTATGAGTCCCATTTTACAGATGATGAAACAGGTTTACAACAAAAGTGAAGTCATTTGCCCAAGACATAAGTGGCAGAGTTAGGATATGAACCCAGTTTCTCTGATTGCAAAGAGGTAATTTTAGTAAAATACATGATGAGAGAGGTTATGTGTTGCCTTTTTTTTCTTTTAAGGGTGTTATGGAGGCGCAGAGGAGTATTCTAGCTCAGGCTGGCATGGGACTGCAGAGAGTCTCAGGTAGGCAGGAGCTGGTGAGCTGAGGTGCAGGAAGGGCCCCGCCGGGAAGCCATCCTGAACATGCAGTGCTGGGGGTCAGCCCAAGGGCAGAGAGCAGAGAGACAGGGCAGGTGACGGTGAGAGAGGCTCTCTGGGGCCGCTCACGCCTCCTGAGGCGTGCGGGACACTTCAGTAGATACTGGCACAGGGAAACGGAGGCACAGCCAAGAAAACTGGCGCAATCAGCCCAAGGCCACGCTGCTCCTAAGTGTCCACCCGGAGATCGGAACCCAGGCAGTCCATCATTAGAACTCAAGTCTCTACCCACTGCACCAGAGTACCTGGTTACACCAGAGCCTGGACTTATGAACTCTAGAGCCCAGATTCTTGGTTGTGATTACACTCAGGCAGCCTGCTTTTGCACCTTTCTCATTTTTGTATCTGCCCCTGCTCTGCACACATCCTAAAGTGCTTTTCATTCTCCGTGGGGCAGGTCAGTACCAGGGACATTCCGGGTGACACCATCCTCACTGCCAAAAAGATTGAAAATGCTGGTACCATCTCCTTTCCAGAGGGATCATTGCAAACAAAATTCACAACAAAACCTCAGACCAAGTCATCCACCCTTTCATAATAAATTGCTATACTAGAGGAGGAGAAAAAAAAAAAGCCCCCAACTCATTAGGTTAATGGGAAATAAATGTCATTCTACAAGTTTACATTTTGCAGCACACAGATTCAAATTGAGATAAAGCCAGTGAATAATTAACCAATAAATCTAAATGACGTTCAGTGTTGTGGGAAACTATTCTGACCTCGGTAGTCTCACCGTTTATCATAAAGCTGTTAGGGGAAGCTGCTCAGTATCTGCAACAAAGAACTCTCTAAGCACTTTTAACAAATGATCTAAATATTAGGGACAATCAAGCCACTTTACAGACAGGAAAATTGAGGCTCGGAGAGAGAATGTATGTAGCTGAAGGTTTCACAGCAAATTAATGGCAGATAAATTTGATAACTTGCCTGATAACATTATGAAAAAAGATGGTTCAAAAAAGATAATTCTAGTTAGCTGAAACTTAATCATTTTTCAAGTAGCAATGTGTTAGATTTAAAAAAAAAAAAGGTTTTCAAATAATATAGATCTTCCTTTGAATCCAGCTATACCACTGATAAGCTATATGGTCTTGGGCAATGGGCTTTACCTTTTGAGCCTCACTTGTTTCATTTACATGAAGGAAGGAACAAATAGTATCTATTACACAGACTCACTGTGAAAAGTAAAGTGTGTCAGAAAAAAATTATGGTTAAGGACTTAACCTAAAAATGTATGGGTAACTACCAAAGGAACAGAAATATGGTTTGTAGTTTCAGACCCAGCAATGGAATAAAAGGGATCATAGAAGACATTGTTGATCTATTCCAAAGCAGGAAAGGAAAAAGGAACAAGCAAAGAAAAAGAGTAATACACCAACAAAACTATACACAAAAAAACCAGAAATAATTTAAAATGCATTAATATAAATGAATTAAATTCTCCAATGAAAAGTTACAGATTAAAGTACTACAAGATATTGTTAATCAGTATCCAGCTCTTCAAGGTTTACACACACACACACAGAAAGGTTAACAACAAAAGGATAAAAAAGAAAAAAAAGATCTTGCAGGCAAACTAAAAGAAATCAAGCAAAATAATCTAAGGAAAAAGTAATTCATGGAAAAAAGAGGAACACTGTACAGTGAAGCAACAGCCTACCATGTGCCACGGAAATAAAGCAACAAAATAAACTCAGAGGCACCGAGAAACATGACTGCAAAATACAGAAAGAGAAAACTACTATAAAATAAACTCAGATGCACTGAAAAACATGACCTCAAAATACAGAAAGAGAAACCACTATAAAATAAACTCAGAGGCACCGAGAAACATGACCACAAAATACAGAAAGAGAAAACCACTATACAGTTATAAGCAAAGTATATTCCCATTTACCATTATAATTAATCCAAGTATAGAAAAACATTCTACTCATAGTAGCCATAGAAACTACAAGATTCCTAGAAATAAATCTAACAAAGCAGCTCAGGACTTATACACAAGAAAATAAAATACATACTAGAAGGTTATTTATTTATTATAAATTATTGATTTATAATAAGTAAAATGTTTATGAAAGCCACAGATATATGAAGAGATACAGGATGTTCATGACTGCAATGGTTCACTATTTAAAAAAAAAAAAAAAACTATGTCACTGGTGCCCAACTAATTTGCAAACCAATGCATTTGAAAATCCCATCAGGGTATGCTATGCAATCTCAATAAGAAGATTAAAGGATCACAAACAGATAAGAGAGTTATAGAGATGAGCTGTTTACAAGTTATCAGACCCAGCCATTAAGACCACATGATGCAAGGAGTGACAAATAAACCAGTTAACCAGAATGGATAGCCCCCCATACAGACACACATAGATAAAAACTGGAGGAAACAAATCACTCATGAAATAAAACGAAGGTGATTTATATCAGGAAAAAATAGACTCTTACCTCACACATACCAAAATAAAAGCTAGGTGGATTAAAGACTTAAAAGCGCCCCAAACTTTAGAAATTTTCAGAAACATGGTGAATTATCTTTATGAACTCAGTTAAGGAAAGAAATCTTAAAAGCACCAACCATAACTGGCTAATAAGATTATTTTAAAAACACTTTATTAAGTAAAAAGTATCACATTGTTGTGCTTTTGTCGCTAACGAGTATCTGACTCTGGCGACCCCATGGACTGTACCCTGCCAGGCTCCTCTGTCCACAGGGTTCTCCAGGCAGGGAACACTGGAGTAGGTTGTTATTTCCTCCTCCAAGGGATCTTCCCGACCCAGGGATAGGACCTCTATCTCCTGCACTGATGGGAGATTCTTTACCACTGAGCCACCAGGGAAGCCTCTAAAACGTTATAAATAGTGAAATGCTTATGCACAGAGTAGGAGCTCCTTCCAAAATATACAAGTAAAAGTAGATTAGGATAATTTTGGATAAAGGTCATGAATAATTAATAGAAAAAAAGAGTAAGACCAAACACTTTATGGGCACAATAAAGGACAGAAATGGTATGGACCTAATGGAAGTAGGAGATATTAAGAAGATATGGCAAGTATACACAGAAGAACTATACAAAAAAAAGATCTTAATGAACCAGATAACCACGATGGTATGATCATTCACCTAGAGCCAGACATCCTGGAATGTTAAGTCAAGTGGGCCTTAGGAAGCATCATTAAGAACAAAGCTAGTGGAAGTGATGGAATTCCAGCTGAGCTATTTCAAATCCTAAAAGATGATGCTGTGAAAGTGCTACACTCAATATGCCAGCAAATTTGGAAAACTCAGCAGTGGCCGCAGGACTGGAAAATGTCAGTTTTCATTCCAATTCCAAAGAAAGGCAATGCCAAAGAATGCTCCAACTACCACACAATTGACTCATCTCACACGCTAGTAAAGTAATGCTCAAAATTCTCCAAGCCAGGCTTCAGCAATACGTGAACCGTGAACTTCAAGATGTTCAAGCTGGATTTAGAAAAGGCAGAGGAACCAGAGATCAAATTGCCAACATCAGTTGGAAAATCAAACAAGCAAGAGAGTTCCAGAAAAACATCTACTTCTGCTTTATTAACCATGCCAAAGCCTTTGACTGTGTGGATCACAACAAACTGTGGAAAATTCTTAAAGCAACGGGAATACCAGACCACCTGACCTCCCTCTTGAGAAATCTGTATGCAGGTCAAGAAGCAACAGCTAGAACTGGATATAGAACAATAGACTGGTTCCAAATCAGGAAAGGAGTATGTCAAGGCTGTATATTGTCACCCTGCTTATTTAACTTAAATGCAGGGTATATTATGTGAAATGCTGGGCTGGATGAAGCACAAGCTGGATCAAGATTGCCAGGAGAAATATCAATAACCTCAGATATGCAAATGATACCACCCTTATGGCAGAAAGTGAAGAGGAACTAAAGAGTCTCTTGAGGAAAGTGAAAGAGGAGAGTGAAAAAGTTGGCTTAAAACTCAACATTCAAAACACAAAGACCACGGCATCTGGTCCCATCACTTGACAGCAAATAGATGAAGAAACAGTGGAAACAGTGACAGACTTTATTTTTGGGGGGTCCAAAATCACTGCAGATGGTGACTATAGCCATGAAATTCAAAGACACTTGCTCCTTGGAGGAAAAGCTATGACCAACCCAGACAGCATATTAAAAAGCAGTGACATTACGTTGCCAACAAGGTCCGTCTAGTGAAAACTATGACTTCTCCAGTAGTCATGTATGGATGTGAGAGTTGAGCCAAAAATAAAGCTGAGCACCAAAGAATTGATGCTCTTGAACTGTGGTGTTGGAGAAGACTCTTGAGAGTCCCTTGGACTGCAAGGAGATCCAACCAGTCCATCCTAAAGGAAATCAGTCCTGAATATTTACTGGAAGGACTGATGCTGAAGCTGAAACTCCAATACTTTGGCCACCTGATTCGAAGAGCTGACTCACTGGAAAAGACTGTGATGCTGGGAAAGATTGAAGGCAGGAGGAGAAGGGGACGACAGAGGATGAGATGGTTGGATGGCATCATCGACTCAACGAAAATGAATTTGATCAAGCTCCAGGAGTTGGTGATGGACAGGGAAGCCTGGCACGCTGCAGTCCATGGGACTGCAAGGAGTTGAACATGACTGAGTGAATGAACTGAACTGAAACACTATAAACAGGTAACTCACATAAGAGAAAATCATAATAAGTATGAAAAATACAGAATTCCACTAGCAAAGAGGAATTAGCAGTACAATTTAACAGTCAGTAACTGATAAAGATATTCAAATGTCTGACAGTGCCACGTGCTGGGGGGATGTGGGGAAGAAAGAAAAGACTGCTAATGACGGACTTCTAGGCCAGGGGTTAAGATCCGCCTGCCAATGAGAAGACTCGAGCAGGAGTCCATGCACCGCAGTGAGGAGCAGCCCTCGTTCACTGATCTAGAGAGACGCCGCCGCAGCAACGAAGACCCATCACAGTCGAAAATTAAATGCCCCAACCAGTTAATTTAAATACACTTATAAAGTATGCTGGTGACAACACAAACTGCCACTATCACTCTGAGGAACAATGTGGGCAACATCTGGTAATCCAAAATGGGACATCCCTCACAGCCAGCAGCGCCCCCTCTAGCTTCACACCCTGGAGAAGCTTTTGCCACAGGCACTGTGAGACACGTAAATGTCCACCAACAGAAGAACAGGGGCGAAAGAAGACGGACGCTGTGGGGCGGCTTGAAAGGATGGATCAGAGCTACACGCGCTAGCATGGAGACAGAGATGGTGGGGGACAAAGGCAAGGCCGCTCACACACACGCAGGGGAATCATGGTGCCCAGCCTCAGGAAGGCAGGCCCCGCTGGGAGGGGAGAAAGAAACAACGGAGGGGAGAGACACCGGGGACGAGGGCTAGAAGCCCAGGGACCACCGACTGTTTGGGAAATGTCCTGCTTCCTTAAAACCATCTGAATCCCATGCAGCACAATGTTAGTTTATGTGAACCTTGTCCCCCTGGTGCACAGACATCAATCACACTGTCTGTTCTACGCTCAGTGTCTCATGGAAACACAAGTATTTAACGTGGTAAGTTATTCAAAGGCTCCGGCTTGGTGACTCACACAGAATTAGCATTTCATTCACTGAAGTTATCTTCTCTCAGCATGTCAAATTCAGACTTTAGCAATATTTATAAAAACCTTTCTTTACTGGATTAATGCTTTTGTTTGCTCAAACGGACCACGCTGGACAGCAGGTGACCTTCTTCCAGGGATTTTTAAATCTTTATTTTTGTTTATTTGGCTGCTCCACGCACAGAATTGTTGGCTGTGGCATTCGGGCTCTTGGCTGTGGCATGGGGACTCTAGTTCCCTGATCAGGGGTTGAGCCCTGGTCCCTGCATTCGGAGCATGGCGTCTTACCCACTGGACCATCAGGGAAGTCCTCTCCCGGGATTTCTGTCACTCTAGAATCATATACGGAGGGTGCTTTCTTGCACAGAAGCCCAACAGTGGGCCGAGCCTCAGTGGCTTGTGCACTCAGTGGCCCCCGTCTGCTTGGCTGAAAATTCAGAAAACTCAGAGAAGGAAGAGCATACGGTCCTCCCCCTGGTGCCCTTAGCTTCCGGCTCTCGCTCTCATGACGGCAGGGGTCCTGTTCTAGAATTCACCCATTTACTCAGTTAACAACAACAGCAGCATAGTGAGCACCTACTTGTCCGAGGCCTGGCTGACTACTGGGAGGGGACCCACAGCTCTCTGTGAACAAGAGGAATGACTGGTGTGGGGGTGGAGATAGGACAGCAAGATCGTCACTAATTAAAAGACAATGGACACATTAAGCAGATACATTAAAAAAAAACACTCCTATGATATTTAAAAAGACACTCATAGGAGCTGCTGGCACTTCTCTCCAACGCTGGGGTTCACGGGGCAGCAGCATGGGCGGGGGAAGCGCATCCGGGGAATGCAGGAGCTTCCCCAAGCTCCGACAACTGGCGCTGCTCTGGGCTCTGCTCACTGCTTTCTCTGCAGGAGTGGTTCTCTGTAAAGCTGGAGGCTGACTGTGTCCCGGAGGGACAATTGGTCGTGTTGGTGGACGCTGCTGGTTGTCATGGCCAAGGGGTGTGCTCTGGCCTTTAGGAGGTGGAGGCCAGAGATGCTGCTCAACAGGCTGCAATACAAGAGACAGCCCCCTCCCCTCCCTGTCCCGCCTCTTGCCCCTCCCTCGCCCCCACGGACAACAAGGAGCGATGCCGCTCCCAGCTCCCAGCGTCAGGCCGGCAGTGCTGCACCGGGCACCCTGGTCTCCAGCGAGGGCGGCAGCCCCACCAGGCTCTGCTCATGAGGCGCTCAGGGCGCCTCGTCAGATCACCCAGCGCCGTGCAGACAGAAGCAGCTCAGCCCCGCCAGCCTGACTTGCAGCCAGGAAAAGTCCAGTTCTCACGAGGGCAGCTGTGAGCACAGCGGCCGTTCACAGTCACTCCGCCAAAGAGAAGGCCGCCGTCTACACGCTCACCCCGGCAGTGGCTGAAGGCAAGGCCACCAGGTCTGGCACTTGTGGCCAGATCCACTCTCTGTATTCTCAGGGGTTCTTCCAGGAACCCTGCTGTGTGAAGACCACTCCCCCACCCCCCACACACAGAAGGTCCCCTCTGAAGCGGCGGTGAGTGAGGACAGACAGACTGGGAGAGCAGAGGGCGCCTGGGAGGAGCAGGTGGAGGCCAGCTGACAGGTCTACCCCGGGGCCGGGCCCTAAGACCCCCCTCCCCGCTGGCCTGCCCAGGAATCAGCTCTCGAGCGGGCCGGGCAGGCGCCGCGCTCTCCCGGCTGTCTGCGGCCCTCTTACCTGGTCACAGAGGGCCCCGATCAAGCCTTCCAGGTCCTGCTTCTCGTGGAGGACCATCTGCTTCTCCTCGCACTCTTGCTCCAGCTGCATTTCCAGCTGGCGGAGCTGTGGGCACAAAGGGCAGACGCAGGCGTGGGACACGTGCACGCCATCTGGACGAGCCCCCAAGGCCAGGACCCTCTGGAGGACGGGGCTGGGGGTGCGGAGTTCATGGCCACTCGCCCAGTTCCACAAAGGCTGACCTAGCAGTTTGGGCAGGGGGAGGAGGTATTTCTGTCAGAGAATTTGGAAGCCTAAAAGCTCAGGAGCTGGACAATTATGGGGAGCCCCCTGGCATTCACTGTGGAATCCCCAGCCCCAGTCCCCTGCCCATTTCCTAACAGCTGTCTCCTTCCTCTGCTGTGGCCTCTCTAGAACAGATACAAGTCTGGGTGCATTGACTTTTTAATACTCTATACAGCACCATATCCTACATGTTAAAATGCATTCATCTCTCTTATTAAATACACTGTTGCTGTTTAGTCACTAAGTCATGTCGGTCTCTTTGCAGCCCCATGGACCATAGCCCACCAGGCTTCTTTCTTCTCCAGGCGGAATACTGGAGTAGGTTGCCATGCCCTCCTCCAGGGGATCTTCCCGATCCAGGGTTTGAACCTGTGTCTCCTGCTTGGCAGATGTGGATTCTTTACCCTTGAGCTACCTGGGAACTATAATGCAGCAAAAGTTGCATTCGAGATTATTTGGTGTCTGGACTGCAAGTCTGTCTCTCCAAAATTCCTAACGTTGATATCCTAACTCCCAAGGCAAGAATATTTGATGATGAGGCCTTTGGGAGATGGTTAGGGTTAGATGAGGTTGGCGGGTGGGGAGCCCCCTTGCTGGAATGAGTGCACTTACAAAAAAGAACCTCATTTCCTCTCTCTTCCCTACATGAGGACGCAGGGAGGAGGCAGCTGTCTACCTGCAAGTTGGGAGTGGGGCCCTTGCCCCACACCAGATCCGCCAGCACCTTGATCTTGGGACTTTCCAGCCTCCAGAACTATGGGAAATAAACCTTTGCTCTTTAAGCCTGCACTCTCCACCCCCAGTTTTGCTAGAGTAGCCCAAACTGACTAAGACTGTGGCTGCGAGCGGCTCTTTTAATTTACAGTCGGCTCTGATTTCTCAGTGGCCACCCAGCAGAGGCAGGCGCTCCCTGCTGAAGCGGACGCCCCACCGTAACAGTGCTGTGCACATCCTCTTCTGCACCTGCCTCTCGAGTGTGCTGCTCACCCCTTCCTCCTGCTCCATCCTGTGCTATCAGTGGACTTCCCTCACAGATGGGCAAACTGAGTCAGAGAGAGGTCCTGAAGCAGAGACTCCTAGGTCAGCTGCTGCTGAGGACTGTCAGCATTCCGCCTGCTGTCCCGGGCTCCTCCGCCACCATCAGACAGTCAGCAGCTTTCCCACCCAGGTCACTAATGATTGATTTCCTGCCACGGAGAGCGAGCGAGCGAGCAGAGCAGTCACTGGACGTGCAGTCAAGTGTTAGTACCTGTCGGAGGAGAGGCACACCCTTCTCTGACCTCACTCCCCCCTTTATAAATCTGTCCGTGAAGAAGCCCCAGGAGGGTCTAGTCACATCTCCAGCCCATCAGGGCCCTGGCTTGGGGCACTCACAACACATTGAGGCGCTCCTGGAACGCACTAGCAATTGCGCCCCCTTCACCTGAGAGCACATGGGCAGGGACTGGGTTTCCATCTCCTGACCCATGGAGAGAAAAAACAAAGTCCTGATGGACGGTCATTTCAGAAGACAGTTCAAGACTTTCTTTTAAGAGTGAGAGACACAAGGCAGTCTGCTCACACCTGCTGAAAATGAAGACTGCAGAAGCCGAAACTCCTTTTGAAAAATGTACAAAATAATAAAAGCTATATGTCGAGCGAAGCAAAGTTTTCTAGAGAGTATTCTGTAGAATATTTCTATGTGGTAACTCCAAGCACTTTACAGTTTATAAGGTACCTTACCATTCTTTGATCTTATTCTCACAATAGCATAGGGAAAGGAAATCATTTTCTCTTATTGCTCCCACTTCACAGATGAGAAAACTGAGTCTTAGGGAAGTTAGGAGACTTACTCAAGGGCACATAGGTCTGAATAAACCTAAAATCTATGACTTTTTCAACTCCAGGAAGTTCTGGGGAGAATGTACTTGGCCCCCTGGGATGATCTGCATGAACCTCCAGAGGGGCTGAACTGTAAAGGAGCCCCAAAAGGAGTATTTGGGGAGCAGGCCGAGCAGCAGATGCAGTAGCATCAACCGCTGGCAATGAAGAAGCGCTTGGTTCTTACAGCCCCTCACCCTCGAGCAGTGACAGGGTACCGAGGCGGCCCTATCTTCCCAGGACGAGAGGCCCATCTCCTGCCAGGATCCTGACACCACCACCGCCTCCTCCAGCCCCGCCCAGGATGATGCTACTCAGGCAGGAGGTGGGGAGTGTGGGCGGGGGGAGGGGACTCTACAAGTCCCTGCACCCGCCTTCTTCTGGGATGGAACAGGCATGCCCAAGAGCAGGTCAGCCATGGGGCTGGTTCCCAGGTACCTCTGGGAAGGATCGGCTGCCTGGAAATCCACATACACACCAGTACTGCTTGTAGTTTCCAGCAAAGGATGAGGACATTACAAACTCTGAGCCATGGTTCCACACCTGTGATCTTTTGAATCTTCCCCATAACCCTGCAAGGTGGCCACTGTTATCCTATTTCACAAATGAGAGAAGTGAGGCTTATCAGCAAGGTTACATGATTTCTCCCACACCCCACATTTGATATCTAATGGGGTCTGAATTCGATCCAAGCCTCTATAACTCCAAATAAACTAGCAACATCAGCTTTCTTGTGTGTCTTATAAACTGGCTCCAAGTGAACAGTGGTGGATATGGAGAAAGCAGCTGAGGAAGGGAATGGAGTTTGGGTGGAGCGGAGGGTTTACAATAACTTTCCTAGGATCACTCTGTTGCACTGGGAAGGCAAACACTCATACCAAAAGTCAGTTAGTTCCAGCACCCACACTCTCAGCCCCTGCAGTCAGAGGTCTCTGCAGAGACACTGTTTAGGGAGCTAATATCAGAGTCGACTATGGGAAATGGCACTCGGCCCTTTCTGGGAGATGCGCAATTCACCCAGGCTATGAAGGGACCACAGAAGTCCTGCCCAGACAAAACCTGCTCAGAGAGGCTTAACTCAAAGCGCCTCAGCGATTCCATTTTAAAGATTCACCTTATAACTCACACCAGTAAGTGCATCCATAAGGAGGCTTGTGTTGGTGTTGGTTATAATAACGGAAAATCAGAAGATCCTAGATGTCCAATGATAAGAGACTTGCTTGCTGAGTAAACAAGAGCACAGGCCTTTGGTGGAATACTTTCAAGCCCGTGAACATGTAAATCAGATCCGCAGGTACTGACAGGAGAGGAGGCCCAGAACAAACTTCAGAGGGAAAACAGCAGGCTCCAAAGCAGCACACCCCCATTTAGGTGAAACGGTATCTCTGCACATATGCTCGTGTGGGCACAGAGAAAGAAAGAACACTGAAGACAGTAGTAATGAGGATGTCTTGGTGGTTAAGATTTCAAGAGCTTGTTGCCTTCTTATACACTGTTTGAAACGTCTGCGAAGACTTGGATAAAAACGTAAGAAACACTCTGCAAGGCAAACAAACCAGAAGGGACTGGTCCCCTTCTTGACACATATACATCCTTATCCAGGGCATCAGCAGCATGGCACTCTGGGCTCTTGGTAGAAGTCTAGGGTGATTATGCTGGACAGGTCAGAGGCTTCTGGAAGCCCCAGAACCGTAGTTATTAGGACAGGTACTTCTGCTCCAGCACCCTCGACAGCACTTGCTGAGGAAGCTGAGCTCATCCCCGTGCTGTAGGGATGAGGCACGCGTACTGGCCGCGCCAGGACCCCAGGGCACAGCTGCGCTTGGGGCTCACGTACCCGCCTCTGGCAGGACTGGCGGACGTCCTCCAGCTCCTCCTCCTTGTCCTCACGGTCCTTCTGGTGCATCTGCTTCATCCGTTCAATCTCTAGTTCAAACCGCTGGCGGAGCTGAGGGGGCAAGAACAGCGCATGAGGGTGACCCCCACCAACCACGTCACCCTTAGCATTTCAGCTGTGTTTTTTAGACAGCATGGGTAAGAGTCAAGTTATCCCCCCAGGCACCCAGGGAGGTCAGAAATGGTAGATAAATGGCCCAAATGCTGCCTCTGTCCCTTCCATGGTCATAACGGAGGTCACTAATGAACTGGACTCTGCGCCACTGAGTTGAGACGTGACCTCAGAATCCTTCTCAATGCTCTTAAGATGAAGCGGGTTTGTCATCCCTGGAGCAGGCATCAGGGAAATTTTTCTGGATGGGTGGCCAGGTGGGTGGATAAATGACAGAATACAAGTTTACTTCTGAGCATATGAAACACCCTGGAGAGGAAGGTGGCGCACCTAAGATGTAACCCTTGGTTAGTTACCTTTCTCTGTAGAAAGCAGCCTCCTTAAAATACACTGGTGGGAATTAGCACAATGCGTGGCACAGAAAGATTCCTTTTTCTTTCCCCATTATTTTGCAAACAGAGTAGGGACTAGCCTCGCTCTTCCTGGAAGCCTGACATTATTAAGAACTGTGTTCCCATGAAGGAGAAGGTCTTTTCAGTGAGACCCTCCAAAACCTGCTCAGGGCAGGAAGAGACCTGTCTGCGATGTTTAACTGTGTCATTTTATGTACAAGATTCTAGAACTGGAAGCACAAGTCATGGGATTCAATTATAGTTTGAGTTTATTTCCTTTTTCTTTTTTAAAAAATTACAATCAAGCTAACAGTGCATGGAAATATTTGAAGTAACACTTGCTGCACAGCAAGCAGGATCTTAGTTCCCCAACGAGGGATGGAACCTGCACCCCCTGCATTGGAAGCATCCAGTCTTAACCACTGGAGCATCAGAAAACTCCCAAGAGTTTACTCTCTTGTTTTCATAATTGAGAGACTGACTCAAGCTCTTGCTTGTCAAGTTTTGTGGCATATTAGAATTACCTGGTGCCCTTCTATTTTTCTTTTTAAATTCAGTTTCAAGGCTTCACTCTAGACCTCTTGGGTAAGAACCTCCAGGGTACAGACCCAAGAGCCTGTACTGGTAAGCTTTCAATGATCTGCCCTCTTCTTCGCTGCAAGTCATGGAGCAGCGTGGAACCCAGCACGGCAGAGGGCCAGAGCGCAGGAGCAATCAGGACCTGACCATCTGCCCTGCACCTCTCAGCAAGCTTTCATGAGGCCACGACTGCTGCCCCTGACATGGACATTCAGCCGAGAAAAAAACGGCGGTCTTTTCAAATGCTGATGATACTCTCCAGGATGCAGGACCATAGTGAAGAGGAAAAAGAACTGAAAGCATCAGAGCCCGGTTAAGAATTCCCGGCAGAAAGCAGGCTCACTTTAAATGCCAACTTCCTTCCCTGCTGCCTTTAAAATGACAAGAGGTTATAGGGAGATAATCTAAAATGAGGAGCTTAAGCAAGTAAATATAATATTCCTGTTTCATTTTTTTCTAGCCTCTTGGATATTTCTGACATCTGCAATACCATTTATGTCAAGCTTATGTGAGTTAACATAAAATTTCCTGGAAAAAGTGTTATGTTGTAATCAATAAATAGCTCCTGGATGTCTACAAAACCCAGAGCAGTACAAGGTGATGGGCGAGGCTGAAGATGAATGAAAAGATGAATGAGGGGTTGAGTCAGCCTCTGGGTAAGCTGGGAGGGGAGGGGGGCTGGGCAGCTGAGTTCAGCCCTCTGGGTCCTTGAGGTCAAGGCGGCACATTTCTGCTTCCCAAGCACATAGTGGTCCCCTGGTGGCATCTCCCAGAGTTAACTCAACTTTCCAAAGTGCTTGTTTTATATTTTTAAACAGTGCTTTTAAAAAATTAATTAATTTATTTTTGTTTATTTTGCTGGATGTGGGATCTAGTTCCCTGACCAGGGACTGAATCTGGGCCCGCCACACTGGGAGTGAGAGTCTTAACTGCTGAATAACCAAGGGAGTCCCACTCTTTATTCTTCACTCTGGGCTGCTGTGTAACACTGTTCCATCCTCTACCTCCCTGAACGACCTGCCCAGATGGCCCACCTCCATCATGAACCTTCACAGATTCACAGCTGGGGTTGGAGGAAGGCTGGGGGTGGACAAGACTCTAACAAGACTCTGTAAGTTGAGGAGACTGAAGTCTAGAGAAAACAGGGGGCTCGCCAAATGTCCACAGACCCCATCTGCATGGGACCATCTTGCAGCTCCTTAGATGCCATGTGACACCCCTGCCTCTGTGCCTTTGCATGGGCTATTCCCCTGCCTGGAACTCTCTTGGTCAGCCAACTCAGGCTCGTCCTTCAGCTTTCAGCTTCAGTAAATGTGACTTCCTCCAGGAAGCCTTCCCTGACTACTCCAAACCTGGTTCCCAAACCAGACCTGCAGGTTACACCTTCCCATAACACTCAACATGACTCTAACCTTCAGGAGGGTCGACACCACATCGTCTTGTTTACAGCTATACCCCTAGCATCCATCCAGTGCTTGACACACAGTAGGTGCTTAATAAACACAGGTTTGATGGACTGAGCAAAGAAGCTGTTCTTCTCAATCTCTCCAGCCTGTCCCCACACTTGCCACACCCAAGTCTCAATGCTCAGCAGATTCCATTGGATGGAGTGGGGATGAATGAGAAGCAAGGCCAGTACCCGGGCCTAACCCTGACCACCCCCACTCCCCAACTCGGCTTCACCAGAGCAGCTCAGAGTTTATCTGCTTTACATATTCATGCTGGCTGGTCAGATATTCTTGAGAAAGGAGTTCCAATCTTAAAACCATTTCAAAATAATTACCCCTTCTGAAGTCCCATGTGAGAAACTGCTTTAGAACTAAGCATCAAGCATCAAGAAAAGCCTTGCTTCTCCTTGAAAACCTGGCTTATTTTATCTTGCTGCTGCTGCTAAGTCGCTTCAGTCGTGTCCAACTCTGTGCAACCCCATAGACAGCAGGCCACTTGGCTCCCCCATCCCTGGGATTCTCCAGGCAAGAACATTGGAGTGGGTTGCCGTTTCCTTCAATGCATGAAAGTGAAAAGTGAAAGTGAAATTGCTCAGTTGTGCCCGACTCTTAGCGACCCCATGGACTGCAGCCCACCAGGATCCTCCATCCATGGGATTCTCCAGGCAAGAGTACTGGAGTGGGGTGCCATTGCCTTCTCCGAGATTTTATCTTGGGGATGATGAAAAGCATGTAAGTCACATTGCCCTTTTCTCCCTGGCCACCAGGAATTTGAAAGCTGAAACTACTGAGTGTGTGAGAGTACATGTTCTGCGTGTCTGCATATTAATTCACTCTTCCTCAGCACTGGTTTTAATTTGTGTTTTCCTAGTTTGGCTTGTTTTATTTCTTTTTCTATTTTAGCACACATACATCTTATAAGATCCCTTGAGTTTTGTGTGGAATGACTTGGGCATATAAACAAGCAAGCAGACATTGGAACGTTCATCGGGTGCTTCATCGAGGGGCTGGCACGAGAGTCTCGGGGGGTGTGTGAGTGTCGCTCAGTCGTGTCTGACTCCGACTCTGTGACTCTATGGACTGTAGCCCATCAGGCTCCTCTGTCCCTGGGATTCTCCAGGCAAGAATATTGCAGTGGGTAGCTATCCCTTCTCCAGGGGATCTGGAGTCCTTCCTATTCTTATTTTTCATTTTCCAAAAATGGGGGCTCCCACCTCCCTAGAGGCTGTGCACAACACAGGTGAGCGAGGCCCTGCGGCCTCAGAGGGCGCAGGCTCCAGGTCCTGTTCCTGCTGCCTTTCTATTTCTGAGCCTCGGCTTCCACATCTGTAGAGTGGAGGAAACCTCAGCATAGAGACTTCATGTGGAGCTTCATGAGATGATATGTGAGGAGAGCTTCGGACTGAATCTGGTACCCAGACAGTGCTGAATACCAGACATAAGGTCAGCAGTTATTTATTGAGTACCAGCTATGTACCTGGCCTCATCAGGGGATGCCCTGACAAGCAAGGTCAACCAAAAAGTCCTCCCATCCCCAAACACATATCCTAGCATTTTGGAAAACACTGTCCCACGTGACGGTGGGTGCTGTGAAGGTGAGAGAAAGTGAATGTGGAGTTGGGGTGGGGCTATTTTTGAGGAGGAGATCAGGTTGAGCTTCTTGGAGGAGGTGACAATGACGCTTGCAGGATGGTAGGAGGGGGGCTCCATGAGGAGTCTGAGTGTCAGGCTTAGGGGTTCTGAGGTTCTCTGGGGTAATAGGGACCCACAGAAGAATGAGGAGCAGCTGAGTGAGGTGGTGAATTTAAATACAACCTTCTGCCCCAGAGTCAGCACGGGGCAGGGCATCGACCTGGACAGGACTTTCCTACCTGCTCCAGCTGCTTGATGGTGTTTTCCTGCTGGTTCTGGACTTTCTCGTGCTCAAGGGCGCTGGATTCCAGCTTCCAGAGCCTCTCCTTCAAGCCCGCAACGCAGTTCTCCCCTAGAGACGGTGACCTCAGCAGCTCCTGCTTCTGGGCCTGCAGCATCTCCACCTCCTGTTTCAGCTGCAAGCTTTCCTGCTCCTTTTGCTGCGGAGACAAAGTAGGCGGGGATCCAGGGTCACGTGACCACACTCCTGACCCCCCCCCCCCACCTCCGAGGACACCTCTAAGACCAGTGGGAGGGCACTTTCCACTTGTCAGAGCCGCCCTCACACCTGGGCCTTGCAGCCCCTCGCTGCGCCGCCTGTGGGACCCCGAGGGCCCTCCTGGGACAGCTCAGACAGGCATGGGTGGGGAATCGGTGGGAAGCAACACGCTGGCCCTAGAGCTAGACCTCAAAGCACAAACAGGAGGTATTTGCCCTATCTGAAAGCCGTGCACCTGCCGAGGATGGGCCGGAGATGTTGGAGCCGGGAAGCAAAGTGGCCAGGAGTGACTTTTTCAGGTTAGAAGGTTTGGGCATGACCATGCGGGAGCTGCACGTCAGGCTCAGAGGCTCTCCCAGGTTAACGGGGAGCCGCAGCAGGCTGAGGAGCAGCTGAGTGAGGTGAGGTGCCTGTGTCCATTTTAATAAAATTCCTCTGAGCTGCAGCCTGCAAGGGGCAGGGCCCTGCCCCTACCTGGGTCTACACCTAACTCCTCTGTGACAGACGGGCATCCAGGTGGGCACCTAGGAACGCAGGCAGGTGCCTGGAGCAAGATCGTGGGGGACATGGAGCTAGCAAGGCCTGCTTATCCACCACCTGCCACCCCTGGTTTGCTGACGCAGGCGTGCTGGGCTCCGTGACTCTGATGGGCTGACAGAGCAGGACAGTCACACACAGAGCTCTCTTCCTGGCACCATGTGCAGTGGGGGTGTGCGAGGGGTTTCCTGAGACCCAGTGACGGACAGCCTGGGTGGCGTCGTGCCACCATGCCTCACCTTCAAGAGCTGCTGAAGCTTGCCCAGCTCACACCGGACGCTGGTGTTCTCCTGGGCCACTTTCTCACGAAGGCCCTTCTCAAACACGCACTCCCCCAGGGCCTGGGCCAGCTGCGCGTCAAACCTGTCCAAGCAGAACACGGGTCATGGCACCCGGGGGTGGGGGGTGCACCTGGGGCAGGGCAGGGGTGGGACTGGAGAGAGCCCGTTAGCTTGTTGAGAACCGCTGGAGAAAGACAGTATCAGATGATGGAGAGTTTGTGGATATGGGGGAGGTATACTGAACACCAGAGGGCAACTTTGAGGGTTTACGTTTCCAGAAAAATACCAAACACTTATTTAAAATGTGATAAAAAATATAAGCAAATATAAGTTGGGTGAGAGGCGCTTCCTGGACTGGACGTCATTTCCCACAGCTCTTTCAGCTTCTGTCGCTCTCACAGGCGAGGAGCCCTGCAGAAGGCTCTGCCAAGCCTCAGGAAGATGCGACTCTGGTCAGTAAGATGGGGCTTTGGCCACCTGCTCCAGGGAACTGGGTGTGGCCAGAATGGCTGAACTGGGCGCGGGGTTTCAGCCTCAGGGAGAAGGTCTCCCTTGTTACAAGATCATCCAACGTCCCTCAACAGTAGACGGTCAGTCAAAGCCTCAAGACTCCAGAGAAAGGCAACTATCGGTCATATGAGGGAGCCCCTGCTGTCGGAAGGGGCCAGGAGCTTTCTGACTGGCTCCTGGTGACATCATTCGAGAGGTGCTATTGGCTACCTCTGAATGGCAACATTGTGATGATGGTAATGGTCCGGCAGTTTTAAACCGCTTGGCTCTGAGCTGGGCTCCATGGAGTTCTCATGGCAATTCAGCAGAAAACACATCTTAACCATTTCGCAGAAGAGAAGACTGAAGTTCAGAGGTGAAGTAAGTCAGCCAAAACCCCAAAGCAGGTCTGAGCCAGCTTCTCTGCTGACTAAGGTCGTCTGCCATCCACCTGCTCATGTGCTGCGGCAGGCAGGGAAAGACAGAGGGAGCCAGACAGTGATGGATGTTTTCAAGGAGTCCTTTTGGGCCACCGGATGCCAGGGAATGCCTCCAACAGACCCTAACTCTTGGAACACACTGCCCGAACAACTGTCTGAGGCCAGACGAACTCAGTCACAGCCTTCACCCCACTACGAGCGGGCCAGGGGTCCAGCCTCCCACAGCTCCAGCACAGTCCTTATCCCTAGGGGAGCTCCACCAGCCCTCGGAACTGAGCTTTGCGACCCATGTGTAACCATGGCAACCGGGCCACTCTGAACTGAGAGGCCAAGGTGGGGGCAGGGAACCTCAACAGCATGGAGCATCCCTCCCCCCAGAGCCCAGCCAACTACGGAGGCAGCTGCACTGACCCTTTGATTAAACGTAAAGAGGTGTGAGGAAGTATGGCTAACTTCTCCATCTCTCCCTTACTACACGCATGCTACCTGAATTTCCACCATGAGAGACTTCTACCTGCTCACGGACTCCCGGCTAAAATGCTAATCCAATAGAAAGGTAATGGCTGCTCTTTGCAATTAGCATCAAAACATACACTAACTTCTGCCAAGAGATGGTCAGGGCGTAGAGGGCATCACAGGGCAGGTGAGTTTTAAGAAGAGATGCAAGTACGATGAAATGGGAACTCTCCGGAGGCCATTATCTGGAATGAAGGATTCTGTCCAAGGAGGGTGGTCACGGGAAACACCAGAGGGATGGAATTTTCTGGCTGCACAAACGCCAAGGGCAGAGTACCCCTGCCACCCATCAGAAAGCAGAAATCCTCCTTAAGGCCTCTCAGAACAGGAGTAGAACCCACAGGTAAGGGCCAGGATTGTCACAGCTGGCAGAAACCTCTGGGATGATGGAATTCCATCTCTCGATTAACTGATGGCGTCTGTCGGCGCCAGTCTTCAGCACCAGGGGGGTCTGCTTAACTTCGAGGACAGCTCTAAAGCATCAGCCACCGTCTGGCTCAGAGAGAGACAGTGCTGCATGACAAGGCCACATGGCCAGCGAGCAGGGAGGGACGGAGACACTGTCCCTGCTGCGAGGACAAGGTGCAGCCAGAGCACGCACGGGAAGGCGGAAAAGGAAAGCGTCAGCCATCAGCCAGAAAAACCAAACTTCTCTCATCTGGGGAGGCACTCTAATAACTCCCCAGAGAACTTTTCTCTTTTTTTAATGAAGAAGCCAGTTAAGAAAAGCTCAAAGATAAATGAGAGAAACAATATTTAATGCAGATCAAATTCAAAACCGGTACCACTCCCATGGAAATGTAATTCGTCTAGCTACCTCTTGGAAAAAAAGCGTTCTTGGCAAAAATCATGTCCTGGCACAGAGCAAGTTTTTCTGTGTTTTCAACTGGGACCTTCTAAGAGAAGCTAAGTTTCATCTATTTGCCTCCTAGGAAGTCTCCAGTAGGGCTTGTCTGGCTCAGAACAGGGCCCCTGCACACCTTTACCCTCACCAGGTGAGCTGAAGAACTTTAGACACAGCCAAGGAGTCCAGGGATGAAGGCATCCCAGGATGCGAGGTTCCACATACGGAGGCTTGTGAGAGAGACCTGAGTGCCAGTCTAGGCTCCTAGACGAGGAAAGCAAGCGCCGGAACCAGTGTGCAGATTCAAGACTGGCGTCTTATTCATGCACAGAGCCCAGATCCCGCCAGAACTGCTCACGTGAGCTGAGAGTCTAAACTTTAAATGGAAAGGGCAGTGACTCAAGTGTTCGGCCGTCTCCGCATTTTCACCAGTGGGGATGGGAACCAGCCCCTAGCCCTGGGCGGGATCTACCAGCTGCATCATCCAGTTTCACCGCAAGAGGGCGCTCCACCCGAGGCGCAGAATCCCCTCAGGGGAGGAGGGCTGAAGGACTTGCCCAAGGTCACACAATGGGAAAGAGGCACAGCTGGCACCTGAACCAGCACTGGACCCCTACCCACCAGGCTAGGCCGCCTCTGCCCCCACAGCAAACCCTTCACTCTTAGTGGGGATGCTGAGGCCCAGAGAGGCCAAGAAAGCCCGCCAAGCTTACATGGGCAGCTGGCAATAGAGCCGAGACTGGATAACAGAGAAGAATGATTTCTTGCTGGATTCTTGGGAGAACCGCACAGCAATGCGTGGGGAGGGATGGGGCGAGTGAGGGCAGAACTAGGAGGCTGAGCTCCAGGGATGAAGAGCCCTGACTGGAGTGACGGGGTTTCAGAGGAGAATCCGGAGACCCCAGCCCCCAGGCAGCCCACCCTAGCGCCCAGGTCATGACTCACTTCTTCTGCTTCTTCTCCAAGTCGTGGTTTCGGCTCTGCTGGCTCTCCAGCAGGAAGCGTGTGTCCTCCAGGTCGCAGGTCAGAAGGTGGCACTTCCTCTTGGCTGCTGGGCTGTCCTCTGGGCTCCCTCGTAGGCCCTCTGCAGCTCCCCGAGCTGTGGGAGGGGCAGAAGGAATCAGCCCACCCCGTCAGCACTGAACGTGCCCCCTACTTTCCAGCTGAAGCAGCGGCTGCCCCCAGTGTGAGTCTAACAGGAAGAGGTCAGGTTCTGGGCCGGAGGAACCCGGTGCTGACCACTCGCCACCTGCATCAGTGTGGGGAGCTACTTCTCTGAGCTTCAGTTTGCTCGGGGGTTAATATGGGGGGGCAGTGTCTGTCATTCTCTGAGGGTTTTTAATTTTCCTCAATCCTCCTCTGGCCAGCAGATTCTGAACATGCCCTGCCCAACTCGACAGTCCCTGGAGGACCATGTATAATTGATACCCCCGTTGGCTGCCTCATCTGGGAGATGTATGTGGACTAGCTGAGAAGCAGCCAGAACAGTTCAGAGGAATTCTGACCAGGAGACCCACGGGACGGGCTCTCAACAGCACTTTAGATGGACTCACTCACACAGGAACGCACACGGCTGCAAACAAACAGAAAAGCCACGGCTCTTGCATCTTCCTCCAGGAAACACCCTCCCAAATGTCCTACTTTAGATCTGGGAGAGAGGGCGACTAGGCACACTCGCTTTGAAGAAACGGGCTCATTAAAGACTTGCTTTAAATAAGCAAAACGCCGAGTTAATGAAGCCTGTAATTCTAAATTCAGTATTTGAAGGCAAATGGGATGTTTTCTTATATTCCGCTGTTCAGAAAAAGGTTGCAGTTTTATTACTTTTTAATGTAGCATGAATATCCCTCCTTGCTTGGGGAGGCTGACCTAACCTGATGATTTGTTATGAAAGAACTGGGCTGTTCCCAGACGGCTGTCCCTTGGCTGGTCATCTACAGCCTGGATGTCTCCTGAGGATCACAATACAACGTCCACCTCGAAAGTGACTGCTAAAACCATAGCCAGGGAGCCTCATTTCCGCTGCTTATAAAATCCCGTGAGATCTCACCCTGGCCCACTTCTGCAGGTGATTTCATGATACTCTTTGCTCACAGTGAGGAGATACATAAATAATAATGGGACAGGAAACATGACCTCAGCTTTTACGGTGCTTACCTCTACCGAGGGACACCAAGGCGTAAGCAGATAGTAACAACACAGCACAGTGAGGCTTATGTCTAGGGAAATGAATCAGGGGCGATCTCCCCAGTCTGTGTCAGGAAGACTTTCTGGGGGGAAGGATCCTTAAGCTGAGAATGCAAGGTTTGTCGGAGATACCTAGGTAGGGAAGAGAAAGAGTGTTCTAGGAAAAGGAAAGAGTGCATGCAAAGACCCAGAAGTGAGAAAGAACAGGCCTTTCTCGAAGGCGGGGGGAAAACCGGTGCAATGGAACAGAACAGAGTCCAGAAACAGACCCACAGAAATACTGTTGGTTGATCTTTTACAAAGGGGCAAATTCTATACAGTGGATGGAGGCTTTCTGACAAATGGTGCTGAAACAACTGGTCATTCACAAGCAAAAAAAAAAAAAATCTAGACACAGATTTTACACAAAAATTAACTCAAGTGGATCACAGATGTAAATATAAAATGGAAAACTATACAGCTCCTGGAAGATAACATAGTAGAAAACCTTGATGACCTTGGATTTGGCAATGATTTTTTAAATATAACACCAGAGGCATGACCCATGAAAAAGAGAATTTATAAGCTGGATTTTATTAAAACTAAACATTTCTACTCTGCAAAGGACACTTTCAAGAAAATGAAAAACCACAGACAGGAAGAAAACATTTGCAAAAGACATACCTGATAAAGAGCTTATCCAAAGAAAGAAAGAAAGTTAAGTCACTCAGTCGTGTCTTATCCAAAAAATACCAGAAAATCAGAAAACAAACAACTCAATGTAAAAACAGGCTAAAGACCTTAACAGACACTGTGACAAAGAGGGGACCTGCTGCCCACGCGCCACAGAGACCTACATGTGTGATGTCAGCGGAGGCAGAAGCACGTGAAACAGGTGACGCCCTCTCCCCGTTTCCAGGTTCAGCAGCACCTAGACGACGGAGGCGACCCTATTTCTGTGACCCTGATGACCCAGACTATCTTCCCCCCTTACCTTCTGCTCCAGCTCATTCCTCGATGCCAGCTCCGACTCCAGCCTCTCCTCCGACTGTTGGAGACGCTTCCTGAGGAACTCGTTCTCCATCTGAGCACAGTCGAAGCGCATCTGCCACTCATCCCCTGTTTAAGACAGTCAGAGAGACCAGTTAGGAAACTCGGTGAACAGGGCGGTTCCCTCCCATCCTTAGCCCTTTGTGCACAATTTTACAGTGTTAACAGAATTCCCGAGGTTCGACCCTAGGCTTAGGATCTGGAAATCCCACATTAAGTCCAAGCTTAAAAACACCACTTTCTCCAGGCAGCCTTCCCTGACGACTTCCAGGTGCTGAACATTATTGACCACTCACTATTTTAAGCTTGCTCATTTACAGTGCTCAATTTCTCTACATGTGTGCATATACCTTCCCCCTATGGAAATTCCATAATTTTTGAGGGTAGAGGAGCTGTTTTATACATTTGTGGGTTCTCTACACCCTCTAAGAGTCCCCTACACACGGAAGTTTCCCCTGTGTGGTAAAACAAGTTTACCAGCTGGCCATTCTACTGCCCATTCACACTGGGCGACAGAGTACATCATCCGTGATGGCTGAATTAATTAACAAATAAATCAACGAACAATAATTAAAGTGTCTACTATGCAAAAAGCAACAGAGACACTGGTCACAACACGTCTCTATGTAATAACTAAACATCCCTTGATTCAGTAAAATTCTCCAAAAAAAGTCATTTGCTGGTGGTGATGAAAACTCACTGAATAGAACAGGCTACATGAGGTTGTGATAGCTTATTTTCTGATTGAATAAAAGAGTAACGTTGTTTAAAGTAATAGAAATATGGAAAACACTGTACAAATGGACAGTGTAAGATAGAGACCATCCATCCATCATCCATCCAAATATCACCCATCCATCCATCCATCCTCCCAACATCCATCTTTCCATCATCCAGCACCATCCATCCATCACCCATCCACTCATCCACCCACCTATCATCCATCCATCATCCATTCATATACCCAACATCCATCAATCCATTACCCATCCATCATCCATCCATCCATCTATCCACCTATCCATTATCTATCCATCCATCCATCTATCCATCCATCTACCTTCCATCCAACCAAATACTCACACTACTCCATACCAGGCACAAGAGATCATGAAATGAATAAGAAACCATTCTATCTTCCAGAAGAATTCACTTGTGGAGACAAACATGTAAAGTGAGCTTGAACAAAGCATGACCAGGACTCTCATAAAGGAACTTAAGGAAGTTCAGAAGAGGACTCAAACTCATGAGGGAAGCAAACTTCTGTTTTGTTCACGACCGTATCCACATCCACAGGACTTACTATAATGCCTGCTGCTGCTGCTAAGTCACTTCAGTTGTGTCTGACTCTGTGACCCCATAAACAGCAGCCCAACAGGCTGCCCGTCCCTGGGATTCTCCAGGCAAGAACACTGGAGTGGGTTGCCATTTCCTCCTCCAATGCATGAAAGTGAAAAGTGAAAGAAAGTCACTCAGTCGTGTGTGACTCTTCAGGACCCCATGGGCTGCAGCCTACCAGGCTCCTCCGTCCATGGGATTTGCCAGGCAAGAGTGCTGGAGTGGGATGCCATTGCCTTCTCTGACTATAATGCCTAGCATATCATAAATGCTCTGTAACTTTCACTTCAGAGGTGGCTGGGTGAGTGAATGGATGGATGGACAGATGGATAGCAGGACTGAGGTCTTGTTGGGGGTGATTCTGACATAACTAACCTAAACAGAAGGATGATATAATTGTAAAAGTTAAAGCTTCTTCAAATTTCCATTAGGATAAATAATATCATGGTAGGAAAAGAATCCTATCTCTCCATCAGGGAAAAAAAGAAATCTCAAGTGGCAAATGGCACAGCTTCAAAAAGGAAAGGGCAGCAGAATGGATTTCTGGAGTGGCCTGTGTGCTGTGTGCTCCAGAGAGGTGCTGAGTGGGCGCCACAGACAGCTGAGGACGTGCTCCACTGCCCCAGGCCAAGTGCCGCCTCCAGCCTCCTTCCCCACAGGCGCCATTCTTCACATACGTGTCAGTGAGCCCGTCATTTTCCAGTACCATTTTCCTGGGCTTCCCTGGCCTTCCACTGACATTGCAAGTTTCTGGACAGCAAGGCCCAACTAAAATTCTTCTACAACCCTTGCCCCAGAGTCCAGCTCAGTGCTGAATACATTCCATGAGAGATTCTCTTTAAAGATTTCACCATGCATAGTGAGAAAACACATATATTTTCAATAATTTCTACCCAAGCTTGATCCATAGCGGAGGTTACGGCGGCATTGCAGTGGTATAATTAAAGTGCTTTATTGCTTCTTTCAACTTTCCTATGCCATAGACATCTTCTATAATGAGTATGTACTACTTTCATAATCAAAAACAAAATATTTGTGGATTGGCTTCCTGGAATAAGCATCCTGAGCTGAAAGCCTGCACAGCACTGTGACTAATGTGCTCCTGAGCTCAGCGCATTTCCCCCTCGGCCGACTCCCGTATCTCTGCATGGGAAGACAAATGGCCGGACAGCATTGTTCAGACATAAATCACCATCAGGATGGAACTGGGGCTGATGTTCTTCTGGGGAACCTGTGCCGGTTCTGGGCAAACAGGTTCCCTTCTCCCTGAGCGGGCCCCACTTTGCTGGGGCTCGAGTACCTGAGGATCTCAGACTTCTCAGGATGAACCTCCCTGGCAAACGCCTGCCCTGCAGGTAGCCGGGATGAGAGGATGCCAGGAGTGGAGTAGGAAACCAACATGCCTTTCCCTCCTCCACCATCTCCTGACCTCGGCCCCTTCAAGTGTCCCTGACGTTTCTAGGGCATCGATTCTCTGGAGGCGCTAGAGGAATGATGACTATGTTTTATAAAGGCTGACAGACACACCAGGAAGCCTCCTTAGCTGACTCGTTTCGACTGGGGAGAGGAGATGACAGGGATGCCTCCTGCCCATCCAGCCGTGGATGTGTCTCCAGGCGACCAAGATGGGCACCACCAGGAGTCCCTGGCTCCGCTGAGCACATCTTTCATTGGGCAATTCACTCTGACTGCTAACCAAATGCCTGACATCACTTTCAGATAGGGCCAGGAGTAGTCCCTGCTCCGTGGGTGATGAGCAGGAATAAGGATCCCACTATTAGTGCTACTAGAAATAATAATAAAGTGAGCAACAACTATTCAGCATTCTGTACCATGCACATGGCTAAACACCTTCCATTCACCATCTCTGTCTACAGCCATTTGAAAGATGAGGAAACCAAGGCGAGATAATTTCTTTAGCCAAAGTAATAGAGTCTTGATTCAAATCCAGAAACACGATTTCACAGCTTTCACTTCCTAACCACTGAACTGAGTTCCTCAAAGTTTATACTGTTGTTTACTCGCTCAGTCATGTCTGACTCTCTGCAAGCCCATGGACTGTAGCACACCAGGCTTCCCTGTCCTTCACCATCTCCCGGAGTTCGCTCAAACTCATGTCCATTAAGTCGGTGATGCCATCCAACCATCTCAACCTCTGTTGCCCTCTTCTCCTCCTGCTTACAATCTTTCCCAGCATCAAGATCTCTTCCAATGACCCTGGCTCACTGGAATTTAATAAAAATTTATATTGTGAAAGTCACTCAGTCATGTCCAACTCTTTGCAACTCCATGGACTATACAGTCCGTGGAATTCTCCAGGCCAGAATACTGGAGTTGGTAGCTCTCCCTTCTCCAGGGAATCTTCCTCACCCAAGGATTGAACCCAGGTGTCCTGCATTGCAGGCAGATTCTTTACCAGTTGAGCTATCAGGGAAACCCCAAAACTTATATTAAAATGACTCATATAAAAAAGATTCTTAAATAGGGGTGCCTTGCCCATCTATAGGGGATGATACAGGATGAGATGGTTGGATGGCATCACCAACTCGATGAACAGGAGTTTGAAGCAAGCTCCAGGAGATGGTGAAGGACAGGGAAGCTTGACATGCCGCAGTCCATGGGGTCCAAAGAGCTGGACACAGCTGAGTGACTGAACTGAACTGCTCATCCACAGAAGCACTGTTTTTAATCGCTCTTTGCATCGGTGATAAGCAGCACCTGTCACACGGGTGATTTATCACCTCAGGTACTGTTGGGTTGTCTGTTTAATGCCTGCCTCTTGCACTGAACTATACACCCTAAGAAGGCAAGATCTGTTCCTGTTTTCTCTGCCAACATCTCAGCCTCTAATGCAGCATCTAGAGCACTGTAAGTGCTCTGTACGTGTGAATGAATGAGCTTTTCCACCAGTGTCTGATCCCATGGTTCCCAAGGACTCACCTCCTCCAGTGTGACTCCTCTCCAAATCATTCAGCTGAATTTTCTGCTGGGCTTCCTCCAACCGCTTCTCCACTTCTCCTAGATTCTTCTGGACTTGCTCATACTTGCTCTGAAAGAGAGGCCTCGAGGTTTCAAACTGGAGCTAAGACAGTGGCTATCGCAACCAAGGTGCTTTCAAACCAGGACTGGCCCCCATCCTCACCCCTACCCCCACAATCTTCATGCAGGACACCTCCAAAGCCAAGACTTAGGAAGACTCGATGTCCTCCAGGACTCCCAGCACGGGAGTCAGTGAGCCTTGCACCCCACATATGAGCAGAGCAGGGCAGGCCCGACCCTCCCAGCCACTCTTCTCGACCACTCGCCTTTAGCTCCTGGACCTCCCGAGAGGCCCGCAGCCGCTCTGCCCGCTCACTCTCCAGCACCTGGCAGGCCACGTCCCCTTTGAAGCGCTCATCGGCCAACTCTGTGGTCAGCTCAGCGATCTGGAGGGGGAGGGTTAAGGCAGAGTTACTCGATGGGGCTGCCAATCCTTCTCCTCCCACCCATGCTCCATGAGACCATCCTTGCACTGATACTAGGTCTTATCGCAAGGCGACCCTGCAGGGTAGTAAGGCGGTTAAGAGCACGGGCGTCGGGATGTTATGGTCCTGGTGAGTTAGAATTCCTGGCCCAGCACTCACTCTCTGTGTGACTCTCAGCCACACGGTTGCCTCTCCAATGCTCGGTTTTCTCCACTTTAGGAAGGAAGGGGACAGCAGATAGAATTGTTTAGAGAATTAAGTGAGATAATCCACACAGAGCTTAGCAAGGTGCCAGGCACACAGTAAATGTTCAGTTAACAATTATTCTAGTAGAAACTCTCCTTAGCCAGCCTTCAGGAAATCACTTCACTTGGCCAAACGGGCTTCCTTGGTAAGACGCACACTCACAGATGCCCACCCGCCCTGGGCGCTCTCGGCCAGGAAGCCTCTCGATGGCTCCCCGGGGCCCGCTGCCTCTACCAAGTTGCAGCCACGCTGTCACAGTGTGTGCTCACAGCCTGTTTATGCCTCACACGCTCTTACACAATTACCTATTTTATTAGCTATTACACAAACCCGTAAGATGTGACCAGGCCAAGAGTTTCCAGGAAAACTAGGCTGAATGCTTTGGAGGGGATGAACACAAGTGAGTTGCGTCTTAAAATTCTGTCATATAGGTGTAGGTGCAAAAACTATAAAGGAAAAACTCCAAGTACAAAGTGTAGGCTTCTGCATTCAAATTCCTTTGCCATTTGCTCTGCTTTGAAGAAACTGAAACTGGAAATCACGCAGTTGTGTGTGAGGGGTGTGGTTTAAAAAAGAAGTAGATCTTGAGTTTTTGGTCCCACCTCAGTGAGTTGAGGCAGACATGTTTTAAGTTAAAAATTAAAATGTTTATTTTTTAAATGAATTCCCACTTGCATTGGCTTTTTTCCCCCCAAAATAAATAGGAACCACCAGGTGAGTCAGCGCTTTTGTGGTCTTATTGTTTCAAATACGGCCTTCCGGGTTCAAGGATATGCCAAGGTCAGTGAGCTGAGAAACATACCAGCGGACAGTTCATGGCCAAGGAGGACAGAAATGATGCTGCACAGCCGAGTCCTCACGCAACTGGGGCTATGCTGGTGCGAGGCAGCAGCTCAAGTCCAGAGGAGGGGAGGAAAAGAAACAGACAAGGCGCGAGGCAATGGGCAGAGGCCAAGCTCGACACGAGGAGCCGCGCAGCCTTGGCCGTGCCGCCTCCTCCCCGGGGCTGTGGCCGCCTGAGCTACAAAACGCTGAGTCAGGTCGTGTCTCTAGTCCTCCTGGCTGCCCCAGGGTCTGAATTCCAACACTCCAGGGGAGCTAGGCTCACCTCCTAAGTTTAGCCTCATTTGGCTCTAGGTGGGTCAGACTTAAAGTGGAAGTCGCTCAATGGTGTTCAACTCTGTGACTCCACAGACTGTAGTCTGCCAGACCCCTCTGTCCCTGGGACTTTAGTTCAGTTCAGTCGCTCAGTCATGTCCGTCTCTTTGCAACCCAATGGACTCTAGCACGTCAGGCTTCCCTGTCCATCACCATCTCCTGGAGCTTGCTCAAACCCATGTCCGTTGAGTCGGTAATGCCATCCAACCATCTCATCCTCTATCATCCGCTTCTCCTGCCTTTAATCTTTCCCAGCATCAGGGTCTTTTCCAGTGACTCAGTTCTTTGCATCAGGCAGCCAAAGTATTAGAGTTTCAGCATCATTCCTTCTGATAAATATTCAGGACTGATTTCCTTTAGGATAGTGACTGGTTTGATCTTGCAGTACAAGGGACTCTCAAGAGTCTTTATAGGTAAGAATACTGGGACTTTACAGGCAAGAATACTGGAATGGGTTGCCAGATCTATTCAGGATCTTCCTGACCCAGGGATCGAACACAGGTCAATCCACTGCAGGTAGATTCTTTACTATCTGAGCCACTGCATAAAGGCATTCAAGTTGGAAAAGCGATCACTTGCAATGGGTGCCAACTACAGGCCAGTGTACTCCAGGAGCACCCCTGATCACACCCCTAAACACGGCCTCCATCCCTGCCATCAGCATGGATACCAAACACCAGGAGAGTATTTTCTTTGCCTTAACCATTTAGTATGAAATTCAATTTGTGCTAATCGGCCTGAGCAAAGAGAGCACAGAATTAATTTAATGCATTAATTCTGAATTCTGCAGACCCCAAGTCTGGAGCTCAAAGGACAATTCGTCTTCCAAACTGGGGAAGCAATAGCCGCTTTTCTCAGAGACAGTAGCCTCTGACCATCCCCATCCTCACAAAGCCCTTTTCCTACACACATTTTGGGGTCCAGAGGCTCTGTCTTTGAGCTGAGGGGTGGGCACCACACCCAGAGCTAGCAGGGTGTGCAAAATGAAGAACAGTTTAATGAGGAAGAGCCAGGTTGCAAACCCATAAGGGCCCTGTGCAGACCACACTAGGACCAATTAACCAGGAATTATTCTGGAATCCTCCCTGGATCCACTGCTTGGCTGAATCATGAGAAACCCTCTTTCTACTCAGGGACAATGACTCCAAGGGTCTGCCAGAGAAAGGGAGACAGAAATGAATGAATCTGCTGTACATTTTGCAGAGTCAAACAGAAGTAACATTCCACACATGCTACACCCAGACGCCACGCTGCGGGGACAGTGGGTTGCAGGGATGAGAAGGACCTTGACTGCTGAGCACACGGGGTCCCCTGGGCTGTCACGGCCACCTGCCCTGCACGATGCAAGCATCTGCTGCCTGCTAGACCTGCCCTCGAAGACTCTGCTGTTGGGGAGGGAAGAAAACCACGTGTGGAGCACCCATGTCTTGGCCCAACCGTGTCCTTGGCTCTTAACCTCGAGGACTCCTGGACCCCAAATCACCTGTCCCATAGAGAGCCAGCAGTGCCCTTTCCCCTCTCTCCCTGCTTTCCCCTCTATCCTTTGCTTTTCTCAACCAAAAGGATCTGTTTATTTAAGCCCTAGGATGAGAAACAGCTCATACTCATCCACCGCTGTGAACAGACACGTGAGCCCTGGGCACAGAAGGCTCACCAGGAGGGTGTATTTCTGTCACTCGCTCACACAGAAGGAGAGACGGCGGCTGTGAGAGGTGGGATGAGTTGCTCAGATAAGAGCTGATTGGTCTCGGAGGCAGTCCCGCCCAGGCAGCCTGACTCGGGGTCCTGGCTGGACCTCTGTCCAGATGCTGTTCCCTGTTCGGCGTCCCCCGTCCAGCTTGATCCTTGCCCCCAGGCCCCTGGGGGTGGTCGTTCTGGAATAGACCAGGACATGTGGCTCAGGGAGGTGACAGTGAATGGCCAGAGAGTGCAGGTCAGTGGCCAGGTAAGACCCGGACTGCAGCCAAAGGGAGCCTTGTGGACCCCTACAGGAAAGAACGCTCCCATCCCCATCAACCTGAGTGACTGAAACAGAAAATGAATCAGCAGAGAAAAAAGGTAGAGAGAAGGCAACGGCCCCTTTCCTCCTCTGAGGGAGTGGAGGCGCAGACAAGACTTCCCTGCCGTGCCTTCCTCTGCAGGTCCTGGGCTCACCCCACTGTGGTCATTCTTGAACGCGCCCGCCCCACGTGCACAGAGCCTCTGCAGCCGCTGTCTGCCAGGAGGCTGCCCTCCCCCAGAGCCCCTGGTGAAAGCTCAAGAGACCCTAAACATCCCAAGTCAGGGAGGAAGCCATGCTGTTTTATTCCCCCTGGGACGAGGGGGCTCCAACATCCCGTCCCCATGGAGGCCTGGCGCTGCTCTAGAGCAAGGGACCAGGTGCCAGGAGACCTGGGATGAGAGCAAGGCTTGGGGGCCCTCTGACCCCCGAGTCAGATGAGTCACGTCCCTCGCCCACCCTGCTGGTGGACAGTCACGGCCATCAGGAGCCACCTCCCTCAGGGCTCCGCTAATGCACGTCTGCCCTAGATCTCCAGTCCCCGCTGTGCCCCGCTGGTCCCCTCAGCGATTCTTCACCCAGAAATGAACCTTCCTGGACTAACGAGGCCAGACAGGTGTGCACATGGGCCTCCGCCCTTCGCCACAGATGAGGCCCTGTACACATTCCAGAGGGAAGACACCACCCGCTCTCAAGCATTGATTGCCTTGTGCTCCTGCAGCCTCCCTGGGGCTCCCACCCAGTCGAGCTGCTTCCACTGGGCACGCAGGCCGATCCTGCATGCTCGAAAAATATTTATAGCTGGCGTCTCAGAGGCTCCTCATCTCCTCTTCAGCTCCTTCGCAAATGAAGCACTTAAATCATTTTGAGTAATGTTGTCTTTTTAATAAGGCTCGTCAAATGGCATTCTCGCTGATGAGGCACACCACGTTCCAGCCACGTTTCTGTGGCTGTTTCCCCGCCGAGACGAGGGGTGGGGTGCAGACGCTGAGAAGGGTGCTGGGGGGCTGCCTGATGCACAGCCCTGAAGGAGCGTCTGGTCCCCAACTGTCAACAGAAGCTCCCTTCCAAGATAGAAGAACCGAGTAGAAGGAGACAGTTCGTACCTATGCTGTAACTTGACGTTTCTCAAAGTGTGGGCCCTGAACAAGCAGGTTCAGCATCACTTGAGAACTTACTAGAACTACAAAAGCTCCAGGGCCATGCCAAGCCATCAATTCAGAATCTCAAAGGCTGGGATCTGACGATTCACACCCTAACTCATCCTCCTGGGGATTCTGACACATGTTCACGGAGAAGAACCCCACTACCCTAACGTGGCATGACCCTCTGCACCAGGGTCACCTTGAGGCTTGCTGGAGAAGTGCGGAGGGACCCCAGTCCCTAAGATCCCCTCCTGGGCCCAACCGTGAGAGATGGAGCCAGGAAATCTACAGGTGTAAAAGCTCCTCCGGGCGATTCTGAGGGCGTCCCACATGGCGCTAGTGGTAAAGAACCCGCCTGCCAATGCAGGAGACATAATAGATGCGGGTTCAATCCCTGGGTTGGGAAGATCCCCTGGAGGAGGAAAAGGCAGCCCATTACAGTATTCTTGCCTGGGAAGTCCCATGGACAGAGGAGCCTGGCGGGCTGCAGCCCATAGGGTCACAAAGAACTGGACACGACCGAGCAGACTTAGCACTCATGGCTGATTCTGATGTTCTTTCAAGTGCAAAAGCAACCAGTACAAATCAACAGTAGCTTTGCAGGGAGGAAGGCAGGAATTAGAGCCCTTTCTCCAAATAGAATCCTGCTTGGGCCCCAACATGCTACATTTCACCAAATCTGAGCTGCCGTTGATTGTGAGATGCACAGTTTAGAACATGAGAGAGGAATACACGGCCAGTTTGTTGAGAGGCTGCTGACTGGGTTCAGCGAAGTACAAAGGGAGAAAATAATTCATCTGAGAATCGATAAAACCAGAATCAAAGCACAAACAGCACATCTACTGTAACGGATGCAAGTGTGGGAGCTCTGGAGCCCTGGACCCCTTCCTTGCCTTCTGTCGGGCCTGGAGAGACGCAGGGCTTCGGAAAACACTCGATAAATTACTCCATCAGTGCAGACAAGCCGCAGAGTGGAAGGGATCCACACTAGTTACATAGTTATCCACACTCAATAATTGACCAGACGTCCATGGCTTATGAAGGACTGCTACAGATCAACGAGAAAAGCCATAGGAAAGACTGGAAAGACCACTTTGTCAGAGAAGATAACCAAATAGTCAAAAACACGTGAAAAGACACAAGTTAAAATCACAAGGTGGTACAACTGCTCACCAGCCACAGTCGCTAAATGAAACAGGCAGATAACCCCCAGTGCTGGGAAGACGTGGAGCAGACAGAAGGCTCACCCGCAGCCGTCGGGGAACAAACGGACACCAGTGCGGTAGTGAGCTATCTGCAGCATCTACGAAAACTGAGCACAGAAATAACGTGAAACCCGGCGGCTCTATCCCTCAGCGTGTGCTGACAGCCATGCATGACCTGTGCACCAGAAGACACACGTCAGGAGGGCCAGAGCAAGCTGGTTCTTCACAGTCGGAAAATAGAAACAGCTGAATGTTCCTTTAGAGGAAGAGGTAAGGACGGGTGTCTGCATGTAATTGACCAGTCTACAGCAGGGGGGGTCTGTGAACCAGTCACCAACGTCACCAACGATGTCAAATCAAAGAAACCAGGGACACAGGAACGCACAAATTCAATGAATTTCAGTAAAATTCAGAAAAGAGGCAAAAACTATTCTTTAGTGTCAGGAGGCCATTTGTGGTTAATGATGGAGGGCAGTGGCTGAAAGGGGCACAAGGTAGGGGAAGCTGGGAGCGAACTGTGTCAACCGGCGCTCGGGTGCTGGGTGCATCGGTGCGTCCACCCGTGGAATTCATCAAGCTGCGCACTTATGCTGTGTGCACTCTTTGTATGGCGCACTGCCACAGTTTAAAAGGCAGGGGAAGGAAAGCAGCAGGAGGACGACGACGACGAGGCGTTGGGGAAGAAGAAGAAGAATCCTAGCAGCCATCTAAACGTGCTTCCGGGATGCAGCTCAGCTTTGATTCCTGACCGAATTCTCTTTGTGGTATGGGCACCACGCCCTTGACTTGAAAAGCATTTCTACAGACCCCTTCTATATTTACTGTGTGAATATAGGTGCGTGCCCTCAGGGCCCTTTTAACGAGGCTTCATGGGAGAAGCTCCTCTAATATCTCGATTATCTCCATATCCTGAAAAGTTACTCTGCTCAAGCAACAGGGGTGTGTGTGTGTGTGTGTGAGTGTGTATGCATATAACCCAGACACAACATGTTTATGGAATATCCTGTTTTTCTTTTTGCTTTGGTTGCTAGGAAGCACTGTGTCAAATTTTCAACCCATTTTTAATAGTTCCACACACCCATTCTGTGTCTATTTGCACTGGGGGCGGGGCTGATGTGATGAGGCCTCCCAAGGACAGGGTCTCCCAGTCTAGCTGGGACGCAGGAGGTGATCAGGAGGCAGTGATCAATGCTGTGAGGGGAAGCACAGGGCCACTACTGGCCTATAGTCGGGGCCTAATGGACCCGTGGGCTTCCCAGGTGGCTCGGTGGTAAGGAATCCACCTGCCAAGTGGAGACACAGGTCAGGAAGATCCCCTGGAGAAGGAAATGGCAACCCATGCCAATGTTCTTGCCTGGGAAATCCCATGGACAGAGGAGCCTGGCGGGCTACTGTCCATGGGGTCGCAAAGGGTTGGACTTGACTTAGTGATGAAGCAACCACCACCCACTCTTAGAGCATCAAGGAAGGCTTCTTGGAGGAAGCACCGCTTGAACTAATTATGAAGGGATGACCAGACACTTACCAGGTGAGGAGGTTGGAGTGGGAGGTGCTAGGCAGAAGGAACAGCACAGGCAAAGGCATAATTGAGGGTGAGTCTAAGGCCAGTGATAAAGGTCTACATTCTAACTCCTTCCTTGATTGTGTATTCTTCGATTCTTGGTTCCCTTTGCTGATTTTCTTAGCTTAAAATTTTTATCTTATTTTTTTCAAGACTTCATGCTCCTTTTTGCAGTCATGTATGATACAAAGACTAAAGAGCCCGGGCAGGATATTCTGCAGGGGCTGACAGGAGCATGCGTAGTTCAGGCCTCAGAAGCCTGGCTCCCTCCTCTACCACCAGTGACCCATGAGCTGGAGCTCCAGATGCTAGAAACGCTCATCTCCTCCTCCTCTCCAGATCTCCCCCAACAGCTGACACATCGCAAACCCCCAAGTCCAATGTGACAGCTCGTGATGGATTACTGCATAAAATGTCAGCTTGGCGGGAAGGAAATTCTGCCGAGAAGTCACTGATATTCCCCACGAGCCCGCAGCTCTCCGACTGCTTCTGCTGCTCTACTCACGGCTACTTCCAGCAAGCGGGGTCAGGCACTGGCTCTCTGGAGCTTCAGTGGAGGATGTAAGGCATTCAGGTGTCATTCCCTCTCCTCACAGCGTCATCCACGAGTGGGGCAGTAGCCCAGCCCAGCTCTCCTCCTGGTGCACCGGAGGCCCTCCCTCCCAGGGGCCCCTACCCCTTGCCTGACTGTGAGGGTGGACCGCCCGGGAATTCCCGATCTTGATTCTGAGGTTTTCAGGGCTCCCTTAAATTGTGTCCCCTAGGCGAACGCTTGGCTCGCCCTAGTCCCAGCTGCCTGTCTCCAGGAAGCCCCAGTATGTCACAGGGTTCTGCTGAAGTTCAGATGGAGCTCATTCATTCCCTTCTCCATTCCCTTGTTCATCAGATGTATCTGAGTACCTTCCATGTGACACTTTTGACCAGACCCCTTGGATACAGCCAGAGACAGGCAAAGTCCCTGTCCTCACAAAGTCTTCAGGCCAACAGAGGGAGACAGACCCCAAGTAGATAAACATGCAAGCTAGCTTTCAGATGGTGGAGTGCCCAGGTATTAAACAGAGGGAGGTGACAGGGAGGGAGGTCAAGCAGGTGGGTGATGTTACGTAAGTGGTCAGGGAAGACGTCTGTGGACTGAAAAGTCTGAAGCTAGATCTGAAGCATGTGATGCCCCCATCTTTGTGCAGATCTGGAGGAAAGGTAGAAGCAGCTAGTGCAAAGGTCCTGAGGCCGCATGGCAGACTCTCTCAGTCCAGAGCAAAACCAGAGCTTCCTGTGCTTGTGCGGCTGGGGTGGCGTCACTGCCGACAATAGGGCTTGGTTTAGTTGATGGCTAGCAGGGATTGTAATTAGGTTCACCAGCAAAAGCCAACAGTACTCAATTCTTTTTCTTCAGCACTTTGTTTTTTAAGGGCAATCCAAACTGGTTCTTCTGTCTCTGGCTGAAAGGCCTTTTCTTCCATAAAGAGCCAGATAGTAAATATTTTTAGTCTTTGCAGGTCACACAGTCTCCATCACAAACTGCTCAACTCTGCCTCTGTAGCGTGAAAGCAGCCAGAGATTGCACAGAAGCAAATGGGTGTGGCTGTGCCAATAAAACTTTATTTATAAAGAACTGGTGGTGAAACGGGTTTGCCCTGTGGGCCATAGTTTGCCCATCTCTCTATTCATTTTCACTGTGGTAACTCAGGTTTTAGTCTAACAAGATGTGTTCCTCCATTCTGCCAACAGACTCCTTTTCTGGTGCTTATGTTCTTCAACACAAGATGCACTGCTGCTGAGAGCGTCTTGTCTTGTCATTTCTGTGGGAGAGGTTCTCCAGCACGTGAGCTTGGCAGTGGAATGGCTGGGCCACAGGGCACAGGCTGCGTCAGCTCTCAGAGATGACGCTAGACTGTTCAAGAGCCACGAGACCAACTTACACCCATACCAGCAGCGTGAGTTCCTGCGCTACGCACTCCCGCACTCCCGGAGCCAACACTTGGCGACATCAGACTTCAGGATTTTGCCCTTTTCAAGCATTAAGTGATAACTGTTGTGCTGTTAATGTGCATTTCCTGATTGCCAGTTGTAGTCTTTTCATGAGTTTAATGGCCATTTGCATTCCTGATCATTTAAACTCCCAAAATGAGTTTCCCTGCTGAGAACTGCCAATTTCTGATTTTTGAACCCCCTACCCCACCACTTTGTTTTTTACTGGAATGTTTACCTTTTCCCAATTGATTTGAGGAAGTCCTTTATGGTTACTCTCTGTCAAGAATGTGGTGTGTCTTTATTTTATGCTCTGACAATCAGAAGTTGATCACCTTGTTGGGGTCACAGTGATTGTTCTCCCCTGCGAGCTGTGCTCTTGTGACTTATTTAAGCAATTCTTCCCTTGGGAGCCACATGACATGGCTTTGAGACTCATCTCTACACCTGCTGGTTGTGGGGCTGGGGGAAGGCCCTTAATACCCCAGAGCCCACGTTTCTGCCTCTGTAAAATGGGGAGCAGAGTGGCATGAGCCTCACAGGGTTATTCTGAGCAGTCCTGAAGGGACTGAGCACCATGCCCGGCTCACTGTCAACAGACCTCCCCTCCGTGCAGGAGAGATGGGGGTACCTTGCTCTCCAGCAGGTCTGCGTTCTGCCGGAGTTCATTCCGAGACTTCTCTGACTTCTCTAGCTTCTGCCTCAGCGCTGTAAGCTCCGCCTACAAAAGCAAACACAGTAAGAAGCTGTTCTGGACTGGAGGTGTAGGTTCCACATGTGTTAAGAGCGGCCAGCAAATGCAGTGGGTGATTCAGCCAGCCGATCTGTGATGATGGCCGTTTCTGAATATCATCATCTCTGCTCAGGCAAGCCCGGTCCATACCAGCCTGGACTAGGGTCTGGATGCAAATCCTTGGAACAAGACCACTGTTTATTGAGACGGGGCACACCCAAGTAAGACGGGGCACACCCAAGTGAGACAGGGCACACCCGAGTGACGCGGGGCACCCAGCTCTTCATCTTCCCCAATTACCACTTTTGGCCAGGGGGTCGTCATGAGGTTTACAGCACCACTGTCAGGAGCAACTGAAACGCTCACCCATGGCAGGCCAGTGAACCATAAACTCACACCCCAAGGAGGAGCACGTGGCCATGAAAAGAGAACAAGGAAGATTTCTATAAAAATGGGAACCGTGTGACAATACATAAACGCAGCACATTAACACGTTGTATGCCTTATATTTACAATGCTGTAGGTCAGACTTACTTCAACTAAAAAATTTTAAAAGACAATCCAAAAATATGGATGTGGCACGGTTCTTAAAATCTATTTTGAAGTGAAAAACGCAAGTCGTAGAAGAATATAGAGTATGCCACCTTTTGTGTAAGAAAGAAACCATTAGCCCTGTGTGTATGTGTGTGTGTGCACGCGCGTGTGTACGTGCATACCTTGCTTCACTGTGCTGGGTTCTGCAGATACTGCATTTTTTGCAAATTGAAGGCTGGTGGCAACCCTGCGGTGAGCAAGTCTATCGGTGCATTTTTTCCAAAAGTGTTACCTTTTAATTAAGGTATGCAGATTTGGGGGGACCAAATGCTAGACACACTTAGCAGACTCCATCAGCATCACTTGTCAGGTCCTGGACAGCCACCCAGTTCCTGTGGCTCACTGTGATCTCCGATTTATCTCGGCAGCCTGGAACTGAACCTGCTCTATCTCCAAGATATGCCTGCATTTGCTCATTTTTGCCAAAAGGAACAACAGGCAGGATAAACCAGAAACCAGTCAGAACAGTTTCCCTGGTGGCTGAGTGGTAAAGAATCTGCCTGTCAAGGCAGGAAACCCAAGTTCAATCCCCAGTTTGGGAAGAGCCCCTGGAGAAGGAAATAGCAACCCACTCCAGCATCCTTGCCTGGAGAATCCCATGGACTACAGAGCCTGGTGGGCTGCAGTCCATGGAGTCACAGTCAGACACGACTGAGCAACTAAACCACAATCAGAACAGTTACCTGTATCAAGTGAGTGCTAACGGGGCTGAAGGGAGGGCAGGGGGAGTGTCCTGAGAGGCACAAAAATAAACGGCTCACGGACTCTCCCGCAGACACTCTCTGGGAGGAGTGGGAGCACACTCTCCCACACCCGGGTGGAGTGCCTGCCTCTGACCGGCACCCACTCACCTACCGAGGAGCTGGGCACCGGGTGGAGGGAGGCTGTGCCAGCTGGGGCAGAGGGACATCTGTAAAGGGGAAGTGAGAGCTAGTGGTGGAGCATTTCTGGATGAAGAATATCCAGGGCTGGGGGCATTGGTCTGGATGCAAACACTAGGGAGCGGGCTGGGGGGGGGGGGGGAGTGGGGATCGCCCCGCCACAGGGTGGACCCACCTCCTTGGTGCGGAGCTGCTCCTCCCCGATGGTGGCGCTCAGCAGGGGCCGAAGGGAACCCAGGAGCCGCCACCATGGCCAGTCCCTGACCGCCAGGAACACAGCTACGTTCTTCTGGATGCACCGGGTGGCCAGTCGGTGAATCTGCAGGGGATAAGAGTGCAGACTGAGGGTCCTTCCCAGCTCAGGTGAAGGAGGCAGAGGGCGGGGGGCAAGGGGGCTGGAGGATATCGGTTTATCCTTAGTGGAAGGGATGGGGAACTTAAAAAAAAAAAGACTTCCTTTAATGGAGTCAAGCTCTCAATTTAGTCTGGAATAACTAATAATAACAATAGGATAAGGAGTAGAAATATTATACAATTATACCTCTCACATGAGGATTAGGCACAAAAGACACTGTGGAAGGCGAAACTCTCCTGGAAAACCCCTGAAACCTGCCCACAAGAAGCAGTGGCCATAATGATGCTGTCGGTTGATATTTAAGGAAGAGATACTATTTCCAGCGCATTTAAACACAAGTTCATGCTTCTCACTCAAGTGTGCATCAAATCTCCGGGAGGGCTTGTTAAAACACAGATGTCTGGGTTCCCGCCCAGAGCATCTGGGGCAGGGCCCAAAAATCTGCATTGTGCACAAACTCCTAGCTGATGTGGATGCTGCTGCTCTGGGGGCCACACTTTGAGAACCGCTGACCCAGGTCATTCTAATCAGAGGTGGGAATCAAGCTAAGTAAGAAGCCACCATCATAGCAGCCAAGGCATGCTCAGCTGGCACAATGCCGCTACAGGCCAGACACTACCTGGAGCACGTTAGAGCAGCTCAGTCCTCACTACAGCCCTATGAAGGTAGGTGTTATCCTTATCCCCGTTTTACAGATGGGAAGACTGAGGCACAGAGCAGTACAGTCACTTGTCCAGTGTCACACAGCTTCTCAGAGGTTGAGTCAGGATCTGAACCCCTGCAGTGTCGCTGCAGACAGAGCCCAGGCTCTTAATTTAACTTGTTGCAAACTGTTCCATAGCATAAGCTACCTGAGTACAATGGGCTGGTGAGACAGCTCACAGTGTTTTCATTATTAATCTTCTTGCCCTTTTCTACTCTTACCAAGTACGTATTTGTGAGTTTACACGTTCATGGAAGCTGGGGGCACGTGCACTAAGACTGTGCTGGTGGCAGTCATCAATGAAGCTAGGGCAGCGGCAGCTGGTGCTCCTGAGCAGTTATGATGTGGCATGTACTGTACTGTGTGCATGCCAGCTCATGTCACCTCCACTCAGCGACTGTGTGCTAGAGGTGAGATTCAAATGTGGTTCCCGTTTGCCTCTAGAGCTGTGCTGTGTTCTCCATCGTGCAGGCTGCAGAGAGGAGACTCAGTCTCTGGAGAGCTCTGAGGATGGTGGCCTAGAGTAGCTCAGGACTGCAGACTCCGGCGCTGCCCTCTGGCCCTAAAGGCCTCCGTGGACAGATCCTGCCCATGCCCTGTTTACTGATCCGTGGCAGTCTAGTTCTTCAGAGATGGGACAGACTGAAATCATTTCCACCCCAGGGGGGCTTGGACAACCTCTGGACATCCTGACCAAGGCTCTCATCAGTGGTGATTTGATGTCAGTTCAGTTAGTTCAGCCACTCAGTCGTGTCCGACTCTTTGTGACCCCATGGACTGCAGCACACCAGGCCTCCCTGTCCATCACCAACTCCCAGAGTTTACTCAAACTCATGTCAACATCCTAGAAACAGCTGTATCATCTTACAAAGTGTGATCCATTAAAGTCTGATCACCTGGACAGAGTGTGGGCACCAGCAAGGAGATGGGCAGACCTCCTTGCCCACCCCAGACTCACTGGACCATGATCGGCACACTAACAACATCCACTGGAGATTCGTGCACAAGAACAAGTGTGAGAAGCAGGGATGACAGCCCCTGGGCCAGTGTGGAGGACGCTCTTCCAGATCCCATGCCCCTGCCACATTCATGCGACACTCAGCGCCCTCACCTTCAGCTTCTTGAATCCCTGGCGAGAGAGAAAGCCCCTGCAGGCCGCCTGGAACAGGACGATGCTCTGAGACACCAGCTTCTCCCGCTGCTTCTCCAGCCTGGACACCACGCCCGCCTTGAGGAAGACCTGGAGGGAGGGAAGGCTGCAGGTGACTTTCCGCAAATGCATCAGACTGTCTCACGTGGGAGGGGCTGCAGCTCAGCCCCACTTCTCCTGCGTCCACCCAAAATGTTTGTGAGCAGCTGCCCTGGACCGGGGTTCTAAATGGTCAAAGCACCTTGTCTCCTGAGGCCTCCTCTTTCCCTTCTCTTGGCCCCCAGGGCTGCACAGCGTGGCCCACACACCTGAGTGTGGTCACTGTCACCATCCAGGGGGTTGTTAGAAATGCAGCACCCCGGGCCCCACCCCAGACCTGCTGAATCGGGACAATCCCTAGGGGGACTCATGCACGTTTGCTCAGAAGCACCTCACGTCTCCGGGTCCTGGCACCACCCGGGGAGTGTGGTCAATGCGGACTCCCAGGCCCCGCCCCAGAGGGTGCAGAACCATCGGGCTGGGTGTGCATTCTGTTTTGACAAGTGCTGCTGGCCAGGAGAGAAGAGCTGCCCCAGAAACACTCGGTCCTGCCTCAGAAGGAGGGGCAGAGAATGTGGGGAAGTGGGGACAGCGTTTCTCAGTCAGAAGAGGCCGGGGCCAGGCTGGAGCCGCCTGCGGGAGGCGCACAGCCACAGAGCAGAAGACAGCTGGAGGTTCACAGTTCTGGGCCTCAGCTCTCAATAACGGATGGGGGCTCCCGCGGCAAAGTGATCAATGCGTTTTCGGTTCCCACGGGTTGCCCTTGAGAGACTGCAGGGAACAGTGGAGGGTTTTCAGAGTGAGCCTGAAGCTCTGGGGCCAGGCCTGCGCTGGCCAAGGCGCCGGGGCCACTGCGGTGGGTGTCACCTCCCCAGAAGTAAAGGAGAGACATGCTCATGCTGTTCCTTTTTTGAGCACAGTCTCATGTGTTACTTCGCCAGATGCGGTTTGTAGCCCCGAAGGTGACCAGCTGCTGGAGAGCACCATCTTAATCACTGACACTGTCAGGTAATCTACGGCATTATCCGTGAACGGCTAACACGGATGGAGCCCTATGTTCTGGATCTGAACCAGATGTTTGATATGCAGGCAAAACACCTGACATGGAGAATCTTAGATGGTAGTTACCACAACCGCCCTCCCCCCACCATTTAAAAAATATTTTTTGGCTGCACCATGTGGCACGTGGGATCTTAATTCCCCAGCCAGGGATCACCCCCAGCCTCCTGCACTGGCAGCAAGAAGTCTTAACCACTGGACCACCAGGAAAGTGTCCAGTCCCCACATTTGATGGAGGGAGAACCTAGGGCTGAAAAAGGCATGTTTTTGCCCAGATCCTCCACTGCCGAATGGTAACGCGGGGATTAACTTCCCTCTCTGACTCCAGAGGAGACCATGGTTGTCACTGAATGTAATTAACATTTGCATGGCATCTGCATTTTGAGAAGCTCTTCTCCTATGTCCCATTTTAACTCAAGTTCACGTGGCTGGTGAGCAGCAAAGCTGAGACTTGATCCGGGAACCTCGAGTCCACCTCCTGCACCCATTCACATCGTCGGCAAGAGGAGCTTTCATTTCCTGGCTCACATGGTACCCAGACATTAGGGGTTTGTGGCCGAACAGTAATCTGATTCCAGGTGGAACCAAGGGTCTCCGTCAAGTCTCCATCCCCTTAAACCTGTTTTCTGTAACCATGACCAACCACTCGGCCAGCCCTGCAGTAAACCTTTCCTCGGAGGGAAGGTGGAGATTAGCGCACCCCATTGCTGCTAGTTACTCTGTTCTATAACCCTCCATTGCTTTACACAACACTTCCTATGAACTGGGCTGCCAAGACAATCAGGCTTGTTGAAACAAAGACACGATTGACTCATTACCTATCAGATTGCCTCAATAATGACTGTATTAATTTCACAAGCTAGTGAGTCCCAAAAGCTGCTGTTAAAAAAAAAATCAATGATCAAAGTGATGGCAGCACTAGTCTGTATATTATAAAAGTCGGCAGGCGCTGCCAGAACTGTTATTGATTAAGTATGAAGCTTTCATTAAAAAGATAATTGGAAACGACCATACACAGAATGGGAATAAGTCATCGCCTCTGTAGAATCGTGATTTTTTTTTTTTCCTTTTCTTTTCTCTTTTAAGAGCACATCGCCGTCCAGGAGGCCAACGGCATGTGGAATCCCACCTTTTTCATAAATGTCATGGCCCTCAGCACAGGCCTCGATAAGGCACTTGGGGCTGAGAATCACAAAGGAAAATCTAAATGACTCACTCCTTGTGGATCCAGCTGCTTACTGGACCCAGGCAGAGCGTAATGTCCCCACATCCCCTTCCGAATGGGATCTCTGGGAGCCGCTGTTAGGCACACTGCTTTTGCTCTCAAAGTGCTGCAGACCAGGTTTCAACATCTAATCTGCCATGGCTCTCCTGTCTAATACTGCTGAGAAATTAGCTATTCTCTCTTAGTAGTTTTCCAGATTAGAGGAGATCAATTCTTTACATATCAAAATGTTACCCTGTTTGACAAGCATCCTGCCCCTGCTGGCAAATGCCTACCACAAACAATGACACACCACCCCTGTCAAATGACAATGTACTGATGCTCATAGCCGACTTGGGAGGTAGAAAGCAGAGGGTCCATTTCAGAGATGGGGGAACTGAGGCTGAGAGAGACTAAGTCACTCATTCCACATTCACACACTGAGGCCGTGGTGGGGCCGGGGTGTGGAGCAGCTCAGTCTGCTCTCTCCCATTCACAGCCTCCCCACCTACGAAGCGATGAGTCTAACAAAGCAGACCCCTGCGTCTGCCCCTAAAGATGGCAGTCTGTCACCCTTGGCTTCCAAAAGGGTGCGTGGACTTTGACATGCCCTGGATGGCTTCTCAGTGAATGCCGAGTATGACTGAGTACTCATCCTGTTTTATCATGGCATGTTCTGGCTTGCAGACCTTTTGTCTCACCACCCTGAGACTGTGAAAAGTGACCTCTCATTTGGCTCTGTTCTTCCTTACTCTGCATTAGTTGCTGGGGTCACAAGGACCGACTGTGAAACTCATGAAGTAACGAGGCACTTATCTGAACGGGGGTTCTCCAACCTAAGCATGTACTCGGATCCCCTAGGGAGCCTGTTACAACTCAGACTGTGGGGTTCCACCTCCAGGATTTCAGAGTCGGTGGTCTGGCTGGGGTGGCGGCACCTGAGAATGTTTGTTTTCAGGAAGCTCTCGGGTGATGCTGAGGCAGCTGGTCTGGGGATCACACTTTGAGAACCACTGTTAGTCTAAAAGGATGATGTTCTTGGAGCTGAAGAAGAATTCCTCTGATTAAATAATTTGCTGTATATTTCCGCGAATAAACAATAGAACCACAGCATATTGAAAAGGATGTGGGAGGGCTTCCCTAGAAGTCCAGTGGTTAAAATTCCATGTTTCCAGTGCAGGGGCCACGGGTTCGATCCCTGGCTGGGGAACTAAGATCCCATGTGCCGTGTGGTGTGACAAAAAAAAAAAGAGAAGAACTTGGGCTTTGTACTGGTACACATTTCCATGGGAGCTGTGCTCCTGGATACTGAGAGGAACTGGAAAGGGGGCTGACTTCCCAGAGGTACAGTTTCCTCACTGGTGAGGAAGGGATACTGTAATTATCCCAACAGAGACTGTGAGGGGAAAGAGGACTACCACGTGACGTTGCCTAGCGCAGCCCCAGGCCGTGGTGCGGCCCAGTAAGCCATGGGTCTACGTCCTCTGCTGGGATGTCCGCAGGACGGGACCACAGCAGACTAACAGCTTCCAGCACAGGCTGCAGCAGGACCGAGAACCTGCGGGGAGAGGCTGGTGTGTCTAGGGGGCAAGGACCAGTGTGAATGACTGTGAGCTCTCCGAGGAAAGAGGTGTGATGGGGCAGGACACTTCACTCTGATAAGAGGCACTCAGGGCCAATAGTGCCCCCAGGATGGGCTTCTGGAAACCAGGGTCCTGCCCCAGCACTGTACATGGTACCTGAACATGGAAGGCAATTGACAAAGGTTTCCTGGATGACGTTAATCACTCAGAAGGTAACTCTGTGGGGAAATGGTCCTCTAGTCTCCTCTGTCTCCAGTCTGCATTCCTAAATGTTGTCCCCACTCTCCTCCCACCAGCTGGTCCTTGCGTCTACAAACCCTGTAGCTCACTCCCCACACCGTGACCCACTCACTCTGGGAGGTGGTAATGGGTCTTCTACTGAAACAAGTGGGTGAAGTCACCCGGGAGCCCTGAACCCTGTATGATCCCTCATGAAAACTTTGAGGATGCCTTGAGCACATGAGGGCTCCACGAAGTTCTTCTCTAAGCATTTAAACTTTTTCCGAAGGGCTGCTGGCTCAACACCCATTTGGAGAAATCTATGTCCCTCAGCTCTGAAATCACACACCTTCTTCTCATCCCCTCTCCTCTCACTTACTGCTGCTAATCCCTAAGACTACAGCTGTGTTACATGTGGTTGCAAAGTAAAAGTTGCAAGGCTTTGAGTGAAAGTGGGCCTTTCAGAGGTTCAGAAAGTTCTACTAAGGTCCAGGTATGAACTCTGCAGACCGCTGAGGTCCCTGAGAGTGTCACCTCTAATAAACGATATTTCTCAATGGTCTCTCCACCCACACTTACCACATTTTATCTTAACGGCCTTGTCATGTAAGGAGGGCAGAGAGTGACTAGCCCTGCATTCAGCTTGGGGAAAAGGAGACACACAGAAGTAGCAGAAGCTGAAGAGGACAAGAGTCAGGTCTCATGTGGGTCCCTGATGTCATGGGTAGAACAGCAAACAAAGGCGCCCTCCTCACCTGGCTGTGCCCCACGGCCACGCCTTCTTCTCCAGGTCCAGTGTCTGCAGGAGCTGCGCCACGGCCTGGGAAGAAGAGGAGAGTTAGAGGGGAAGACAGACAGCAGGCTGGAGACTCCCAGAGTGATGGTCAGCTTGCTGGAGGGCTGACAGACACCTGGAGAGAGCAGATGTCTCCCATGTCTGTGAGCTAACAGAGTTCCACCTCCCCAGGAAAGCGCAGAGACGGGCATGGACTGGGTACTGACTGTGTGCCATCCACCCTGCTGAGACCTTCATAGACACCATCTCGCTTCACCCTCACGGCAGCCCCAGGCGGTCGTCACACCAGCACCCCATTTCATGGAGGAGAGGACCACAGATGCAAAACTAACGGAGGACACGTCTGCTGCGGAAAACAGCGTAGTGAAACCTCAGAAAATGAAACACGTGAGCTCCAGAGCATCTAGAAATTCCACTTTTGGATATATACCCAAAAGAATTGGAAGCAGGAGCTTGAACAGATACTTGTATACACTCAGTTCATACCGGCATCATTCACAGTAGCCAAAAGGTGGAAGAAAGCTAAGTGTTACTAAACGCAGTGGTGGCTGCAGCCATGAAATTGAGACATTTGGTTCTTGGAAGGAAAGCTATGATGAACCTAGATAGCATATTAAAAAGCAGAGACATCACTTTGCTGACAAAGGTCTGTCCAGTCAAGGCTATGGTTTTTCCATAGTCTTGCACAGATGTGACAGCTGGACAATAAGGAAGGCTGAGCACCGGAGAACTGATGCTTTGGAACTGTGGTGCTGAAGAAGACTCTCGAGAGTCCCTTGACCTGCACAGATATCAAACCAGCCAATCGTAAAGGAAATCAACCCTGAATATGCATTGGGAGGACAGATGCTGAAGCTGAAGCTCCAGTCCTTTGGCTACCTGATGCAAAGAGCCAACTCATGGAAAAGACCCTGATGCTGGGAAAGACTGAGGCAACAGGAGAAGGGGGCAACAGAGGATGAGATGGTTAGATAGCATCACCAACTCTATGAACATGAACTTGGCAAATTCTGGGCGGCAGTGGAGGACAGAGGAGCCTGGCATGCCACAGTCCACGGGGTCACAAAGACTCAGACATAGTTTAGGGCCTGAACAACAACCACCTAAGTGTCTACCAACAGACGGATGGATAGACAAAAATGTGGTGCATATACCCAACAGAATATTAATCATGTTTAAAGGAGAAGGAAATTCTGAAACAAGCTACAATGTGGATGAACCCTAAGGACATTATATTCAGTGAAATTAGCCAGTCACAAAAGGACAAATACCATACCATTCCACTTATATAACATACCTAGAGCAGTCAAATTCATAGAAAGTGTCCATAGAATGATGGCTGCCAGGGGCTGGGGTGATGGGGATGGGAAGTTAATGTTCAATGGGTATAGACTTTCAGTCCTGCAGAAAGAGTTCTAGAGATGGATGGTGGTGATGGCCACAAAGGAGTGTGAAAACACTTAACATTGCTAAACTGCACACTTAAAAATCTCTAAAATGCTAAATTTCATGTTATGTATATTTTGCCACAATTTTTAAAAAATGGAAGGAAGAGAATTCCCTGGTGGTCCAGTGGCTAAGACTCCACACTCCCTAAGCAGGGGGCCCGAGTTTGATCCCTAACTGGATCCCACCTGCCATAACTAAGAGTTTGAAACTAAGGCCTGGAGCAGCCAAACAAATGAATATTTAAAAAAAAAAAAAAAACAAAGAAAAGAAAACAGAATGAAGGCATTTCCCCAAGGTTATAAGTTACATGAGCCAGATTCGAATCAGGGTGTATCACACTGCAACCTCTATGTCTACACTGCTGCCCAGGCCCAGGACAGGGGCAGAGGGCCTCAGGCCACTGGGGAACTGACCCCCATGGCAGCCACCCAAGCACCCTGTCCTTTCACCCACTGGCCAGGGACAGCCTGACTCTCCCGAATATTTGCTGAATGGCCACTAACCCTGTGTTCCTGGCCTAGATGAGGGAGGGAGAGTCCATGTTTAATTCATCAGTTTGCTCTACCGCATCTGGTAACAGCAGGAGCTCGATAAATATGATGAGATCCAGTAAGCGTGGAAGCAGGGCAGGTTGGAGTGGGGAGTGGGGAGAAAGGCAGCGTCCCCTTCAGGAGAAACAAATTCACTCAAGATCCCTAGACCCTGCCTTGGCCAGGCCACCAGCCATTTAATGGAAACTGGCTCAGACAGTAAAGAATGTGCCTGCAATGCGGGAGACTCCGGTTCTACCCGAGTCAGGAAGACCCCCTGGAGAAGGGAATGGCTACCCACTCCCGTATTCCTGCCTGGAGAATCCCATGGACAAGGGAGCCTGGCAGGCCCCAGTCCAAGGGGTCACAGAGAGTCAGACATGACCGAGTGACTAACACTTTCCCTTTCCTCTTATCACAGAGGCTGCGGGCTCTGGAGCAATCCTGCCAAGAGATCTGTACCCTCGGACGAATGCAGGTCCAGCCTGGTCGCTTTGTGACTCCAATTCCCCTCCCGCTCCACCCCCACGTCAGCCCTCTTGGACTTCCCGTTCACTGAAAACCACCAAGTCTATCTACAGAATAAACTGTCAGAAAAGTCATTGTGACATTCCACCAAGAAAAAGGTACTCTGAGACAGAGTAATTTGGTAGATGAGTTTCAATTCCACGGATCATAGCATCACAGAAAACTTTCCAAAATACACACACACAAGAAAATGCTTATTAAAAGTCCAGACCAAGGCTGTAACCTGGGGGGAAGTTTCCTTCTCTGACCTCCGAGAAGAACATTCCACAGCGTCCCCTCCAAAAACTCAGTGGTTTCACTTAATACTACATTTTAGCCAAAATTGCTCTCAGGGAGCTATAGGCAGCAAAATGCAAAAAACCAACATATCCAGAAAATGTTTTTTTTCTCTCTGCACAAGAGGAAAACAAAACAAACAAACAAACAAAACTGAGAAGCATTTATTCAAGAGAAACTCCTGGGCCTTGAAGAATGGTGGGAAGTTTGTGGTGACTGTGATCAAGACCCTTCCACTCCCACCAGGCTCTGTCACTGCAGGGGCCCACCGGGGTGAGGCAAGCAGTGAAAACTAGCTGCTTTGCTGCCAGAAGGGGTTCACACACAGGGAGCGAAGTGAGGAGAAATCCCACATCCAGAACCATCGTCAGAAACAGTAAGTGATCTTGGCACCAAATGAACGGAGAAGGTCAATGGCACAGCTAGCCTAAGGCTGTTTTCTGAGAGGGGCAAGCAGTGGGGCAGTGATTAGCCAAGTTCCTATAACAAGGAGATACTGGGAATGGGATGGTCATTCAGCTGTGATAACCATGCCCCATACATTCCTGGCCATCTGGAAAGCTATCCACACTCACAGGAAGGACTGAGGGGGGCGGGGCCTGAGGCACTTATACATTCCTACCTAAATAGAAGGCCACGTGCACAGACGAAAATACGGAGGAAAGACATACAGAAAGTAAAATCTGTGGCACAACTATAAATGCCTGAATGCTGGATGCACTTTCCAAACCACACAGATCACTGTAAAACCACTGTAAAAAATCAGATAAAAGCGTCACACATTCAAGATGTTTGACCCCAACCTCTGCTGACCACTACGCTGTGCTGGCACAGGGTCAACCCTTGAGAATCCATGATTTCTAATAAAAACAAGAATTTTTAAGAAGTGAACAGAGACAGTAGCAGTCTCACAACACAGGGGAGACAGAATCCATAAATCTGGTGCTATTAAGTTACTAATTGGGAAAAGGTTGGGATCTAGAGACGCAATAGTTTATTATTGAAAATGTCCGTTTTCCACAGAAAATTACAAGACACGCGAAGAAATTAGAAAGTGTGACCTATGTTCAAGGAACAAAACCCCAAAATCCGTCGCAGGAAACCCTCTGGGGGCATAGATGCTGGCCTTAAAAAACTCCTGGACAGCTCTCACAAGGCACATAATGGGCTTAATTAACTCACCATGCCTGGCACGGGCTGAGTTTCCGTAAGGACGCGTAGGTGGCGGAGGTTCTAAGGTTATAAGCCCTCGGAGGAGTGGAGTGATGACACACCCTCAACCTCCACACTCTGGGCTCAAACTGCTAGGCCCTGAACATACCCGGGAGAGACCCAACTCAGCCTCCAATGACACGGTCCCCGTGTCCTCCAACTGTGCAGAGGTTTCTCTCCAATATTTAGCGAGGATGCCTCCTTCCCCTCAGCAGAGCACACAGTCTGGCATCTCACATTGAGCTGCACGTGCCAGACCGGCTGCAGAAGACTCCAGGAGTCACAGAGGGCTGTGGCGGCGAAGGGCTCCCAACTCACCCCTCCACAGGTCGCGCGGTACAGGGACCCACGGCTGTGGGAATGGACGCTTTCCCGACCACCCTGCTTTCAGGACAGCACCTCCTCCAGGAAACCCACACCGTGGCCGATGGCTGCCATACGCTGGGCACCTACTATGTGCCAGGCATTGCTATGCCCTGTCATACACTGCCCCGGGTCATACAGCTATCAAGCATCAAGGGGCACAGATGAATTGAAAGAGAGATGGCAGAAACCAGGATTTGAACCCAAGTCTGTCTGACTCTAAACCACGTGCTTTTAACCACCAAAACGTTTACACGGCGATCAAAACATTCATAATAACCCTAACATAACCCATAACATTCATAAACCCTAAGATAAGGGTTAGGACTACGTCTCTGTTAACTCTATAGTTTCATGATTATAAACATTATGTCTGGTACGAAGCACAAGCAATATGAACAAACATATAAATAAAAAACACACATTTATATAACTGGGTTGGTTAACACTAAACAGAAAACAAGCAGGATTAGAACAGTAGACCCAAACTGGAATTCAGTTCAGTCAATCAGTCGTGTCTGACTCTTTATGATCCCATGAACTGCAGCACGCCAGACCTCCCTGTCCATCACCAACTCCTGGAGTTCACTCAGACTCACGTCCATCAAGTGGGTGACACCATCCAGCCATCTCATCCTCGGTCGTCCCCTTCTGCTCCTGCTCCCAATCCCTCCCAGCATCAGAGTCTTTTCTAATGAGTCAACTCTTCGCATGAGGTGGCCAAAGTACTGGA
>SJXQ01004114.1:0-14068 GCA_006408695.1 Aepyceros melampus | reverse complement strand
GCTTCACAAAAGAGAAACAGGAAAAAAAAAAAAAAAAAAACCAAAACAGTTTCCTGATAGAACTGCCCCATAATTAACTGTTATTGAAGCTGACCAATGAACATCAAAACACCACTGCTCATCAGCTAACAATAAGATCACTTAACTGTTGTCAGAACTACTATTCAGTTGCTTGTGAAATAACCCACCTGTGTAGTGCACGAGACACTTGAAATAATGAACAAGTATAGGTGGATTCTTTGTATAAGGGCAGAGCCCAATTGAATAAAATCTAAAAGTACATTTTATGTGGTTATACCTCTCAGTTCTGGATTATAACATTTTAAATATAAAAGTAAATTAAATAGAATGAATTCAGAGTATCATAAACATGGTAAATAGTTGAAATTAAGTAAAACAGAGCTATATCTAAAGAGATCATCTTGACATTTACCTGCATTTCCTTGTGAATTTTAGACCCTTAAAACATGGCTTACTTTTTTAAAAATGTACATAGAGTACATTTGATTAACCCAATAGAATCTTTATAGACCTACACAAATGTCAGGACGTTTTATTAATTTTAATCTTTCAGCTATCTTAGAGAATTTTCCCCATTAGATGTGAAGCTTAGATTTACCACCATAGCCACAGCATTAAGAGTTCATTTTATTCACTAAATGCTTATATTCATGGTATTTGGACTTCCAAAAACAGCCAAAATTCACTGGGGAAAAAAGTACTGATTTAAAATTAACCAATCAGCATTAGGTTAAAAATGCAACACTTCTCATAGTCAGTCTACACAACAAAGATTGTTAATAGCTGCAAGAACTGTTTCTTTACAAACCTGTATCTTCCTAATCAGAGTAATAGTGTATTTTTCAGGTTATGTTACTGGAACTCTTTCTTCTGGATGACAGCATCTCAAAGTTCCTTGGGTATGGATATGCACATGTGTTCACAAAGATGTGTGTAATTTAATCCATAGGGGTAAGAGAAACAGGACCTTTATTTATGCTTATTTTCTGTCTTTACCTTTTAAATTTTCAATTTTTTGTATGTGTTTTCCTATACATGTTAATATGGCTATTACTATATGTATAATTTGGAAATATACATATACTTGGGGGCACATGTCTATTAAGAGTTTTAATATCAACTCTATAGATAATTGTCAGTTTTAATTCTGTAATTTACCTGCTCAAATCTTAATTATATGACAGATTTCAAATTCTGGGGTGACATGTGCTAAACCTATAAGGCACCATCATTACAATTTACTCAGGGATTGTCCAGATTTTTTATTTTGTGTCAAAATTGACTTAGAGCTTAAATGTTTAATTTTTAAGTTAAACAAAATTATTTCAGCAGAGTTCCTTAACAAATAAGAGGTAACACAAACCTATTTAAAAGATTTTAAAGTGCACATATGTCTTCTTAAAATAAAAGTCCAATGAAAAGATACTCTACATGACCTCCTTCTCCCCAAAATTTGAAATTACCTTCACTGTGGCTCTATTTGAAGCTCTCATTTTATAGTGTTGGCTGAAAATTACACAATATTAAGTGAAACTGAAAATATTTTTAAAACAGCCTAACATCTAAATATTTTATACTTGTATTCACTTCTCTTAAAATGTTAAGTACTAACATTTTTAAAAATAAAGCTATTTTTAAAAATTCCCTTCTATCAAAAAAAATGAACTAAAATAGCAAAAACACAGCACATTTAAAAGATTGTTCTCACGTGAAAACATTAGGAGGTGAACTTTTTGTTCTCAGTGTACTCCCTTAAAAAACGTGGTATTTAGAATCAACAGATTCTCTATTAGTAATATTAGATTCTTATCAAGAATAGGAGGAATGTTGCTGCTTATAAGGCTGTAAAGGAACCTACATTTCCATGCACACATCTTATATAGGCCTAACAGTTGCTTTTCTTCATAAATCAATCTATTGTTGCACTTCATAATGAGAAGGCAGATTTACTGCCTTTTACCGCCTTTTCTCACCATCAGAAAGATGCCTATTTGGGTCATAGAACGTTTCTCTTCTTCAAGGGTGTTTGGGATTAGGGAGGCAGGGGCAAGAACCTTTAACATCTGCTCCCTTCAAGTGAATGACACCTCCAGTTCTCACAGCCGGAATGTTGAAAAGCAAATACCCATAACTTGATAAAATTTTCTAACCTGAACAAGCACAACACTCGAAATCCACTGAAGACACACACATCTCTAAAACACAAGTTTGGGATTTGAGGGTTATACTGTAAAAAACAGTAAAATGTATCATTTTGATTGCTAACATTGTAATTCAAATGCCATGAAATCATCTCATAGTTAGAACAATAGGAGTTTAGAATAAAGACCTCTGAGCCCATCATCTTGAATTTTCTCTAACACTGAAAAACAATCTAAAGTGCTGGGCAGTAAGACTAACCATTTGTCATCTCAATATTTTGTGCGGTAATAACAAAATAGTTAATAATATAGATGTACACTCTTCTGTTTTTATTTATTTTATTCTTCCCTTAGGGAGAAATATTTAAGAATTGTGAACTTTAAAAACAACAGAAAGACACTTGTCAGCATCTAATGCTTAACCATCTGCCTTTTAAAAATGCACACACATGTACTTAGCTCACTCTAGTTAGGCTAAACATTCTTAGCAAGTAAGTAGATTTTGATGGATCTAAACAGAAGTTTCAGTAACATAGCTATACTTTTGGAAACACAGCTATCTTTAAGGCATCATGATTTCTATGAGCAAATGCAATCAGCCATAAATTAACAGCAAATAGACACTATCCAAAACAAATAAATAAAGTGAGGCAGGTACTGGATTCAAGGAAGAACCTCTTTTTTTGAAGAAAACTAAATTATGTCTTCTGTCCATGAATATGGAGTATTGCCTAGTAAGCTAACACTTCTTGTTACTTTGGGCTATCTTTTGTCACTTAAGCAATGCTTTCTGACAGTTTTACAGGCTGTTATCCCAAGGACTTCAGTATTTATGGCCTTTATTCACTTGGGCTTTCTGCTCTTATCCACTAGTTACTAATCACTAAATAGATTTTTTTTTATGGGGCTGAAATTAGCTCAAAGGATGTCCTTTGACAATGGCAGCTCCGGACAGTACCGGCTAAAGGTCTTCTCAGCCTCTTCTTGCTCTCCTCAATTTTCTCTTCCTTACAGACAAGTTAATGAGGGTTCAGATCCATGCTGTTCAATCAGAGCAACAGCACAAATGATTTACAGCATTCTTAGAGGACAGTTTTGAAACATTTGTGAATTGATTCTCAGAAACTCATTCAATTTCAGTAAGTCAAGGATGATTTAAAGACCTAAATTTATTTTAATCTTCATGAAACTTGTAGAATCATCACTCAGGAAAAGCTACAAACCTTACTATGCATACAGTATTTATAGAGCGACAAATTCTACAAACCTTACTATACACAAGCATGCATAGATGTTTCAAATATATACATTATATTTTAAAACTTCGGCACATTTCGTTTACAGTATGGTACTCCAACTTCTCCCTAGACAATAAAGGCTACTTAATACCATTTTATCCACTACACTTAAAAGAGCCAAGTGCTGAAAAGCAAGTAGAAAACACAGCCGCTTCTTTCCACTTAATTGCATTTGACTTAAAACATCGCCTAAGAGCTTGGGTTTTATCTTATGAACAATGTGAAATGTGTAATAGATTACATCCTCTACCAGCTGGCTGCTAGAAGCTTTAAAGTCAAATTACTCTGGAAAGCAGTGTATTTTTACAAACTAAAAATCTGAAAGAAAACTAAAAATACTGATATTATTACTCTCATAAACTTCTGGATGAACTGAGCAGAGGCACAATTTCTTGAGTGTGTGCTAAGCAGCGGGGTGGGGAGGGAGTGGGGAAGGGGGAGAGGGAGCCAGCTCTGAGGAGCAGCAAAGCTCCACGTACTGCTCTACAAAATTCCCCAAATATGACTCTTCCTGGAATGAAAGGGATTATGATGATCAGCTTCTGTTTTCTCTGAAATTATGCTGGAATGAAACATTTAAAAAGGAAATGTTATTTTGTAAAAAAAAATTTTTTTCTTTAGTCTTCAGATATTTCCATGTCTGAATAAAAACAATATGTTCTACCCTGTCATAAAAACAGTTTTAACTTATTGAGCTTAGTATTTACATGAAATTACTTTGCCCATTTATATATAACATTAACTATTTGGACATCAAGTGACTGCATTTAATTTATAGAGACCCATATGGTAAATTCTTCTTCAATATGGTTCCAAGAAATTTATTTCTGCCAATGAATGTGCATGCTTTCTGACATTCCAAATATAAAAGAATATAAGTCTATTTCTATAGGAAATTTGCCTAAGTCTGAATGAGTGCTATGTTCTTTAAATTTTGTTACTTCTTCTCTTAATTTATATTTGTCACATATATTAATGTGTAAGCCTAGTTCCATTCAAACTGTCCCTACAGTATGACTGGTAAAGAAGTTAAAAATTAAATACTTGTATAAGAATTTATATACTCATAAATTTTAAGAAAATAAGTTAGTATATCTAGGATTATCAAAATAATATTAAGAAAACAGCATTTTAATGTGCAATTAAATGATGGCTAATCTGTAACAAATACTCTAGTGGTTACATGATAAGGAGTGTCCTGTTATTTTTTTCCATAAGTTAAAGATAATACGTGGCTTGCTTTTACATCTAAAAATATGTGAATGGGAAAAGAAAAATACTTTGTGTGCATGGCTTTGTAAAATATGATAAGCTATATAATTATCAAAAAAGGAAGAACAGTATTATTCTTTTCTAAAGGAAAAGATTCATTACAGATTAGTAAGATATTTATGTCTAATAGTTTCTCTAAAAAAATAAGTCTATAATACAATAATCATGAATAGAAAAACTTCAATTTCTTTAATATGCATTTTAATAATTCCTGGGTAGATAAAATACATGTAAATACTTCAAAGGGATAGGAGAAGGGCATCTTTTATTATTCCTACCTTAAATCACACCAGGGCTCCACTATAAAATGAGTTATCCTAAAAATTATACCTCATTCTATAAATACTTTAATTTTTTAATCTAATTTTTCTTAGATTATAGCATGCTAGGTGCAAATCAGTGATCTAAAACTGAAATTCTATAAACCAAAAGCTGTAGGTCTTTTCCTCATTTCACCACCCTCACCCCCTCACCCTTTCTTTCATTACCTTGTAGAACATCCTAGAAGCTATCTTTCCTATGAAGTTACTGCTCATGGTAAATAAACTTAACATACAGATGGCCTTTAAAAATCAGAAATACAGCAAGCAAAGAAATCACCCTCACCTCTTTTAAAAGAAAACAGAGTAGCCCTCAGGAAAACAGAAGTCCCCAAAGTTCATGTGTGTCGGCAAGGACTTGAGAGCTGTTAAGAATGATCCTCTTGAAAAGAAAGAAGTCTCCTTAGGCACCCACATGTATATTTAGATTAGATTGGCAGTTTAAATGACAGCAAACACATGGTCATGACTTCCCAATTGCTCACTCATCCAACACACACACACAGGCTAATCAGAAGCAAACATCCACCCTGAGCTGTTTTAGAAATGAGCTTCTTCCATCTGATACAGCCGTATGTGTGGTAAGCATACTTTCTGCTGGAGAGGTCAGATGTCAAACACTGAACAATCTCTCCTAGTCTACCCGGATCTTGAATCACATTGCTTGAGTTTTCCAGGACATTTCTCTAAAGTCTGACTTATCAACTTAAGTCACTTGAGTAAACTGCCTGCTCTGTCTAACCTGCAGAGTGTTATGAAGTACACAGTCAAGAAATGGCCATGGGAAGGTTCCAGGATCTATTTGTCTTAGGAGTATTTTAACTGTAAGACCTGCCCATCCTATCAGTAATAGCATACACTCCTATTCCGTAAACAGGGCAAAGTCACTACAGAGGATCACATTTGCTTGTGCAAATAAAGAGTAGCAGAGTTAAAAGGTAGAGATACTGAACATGAACTTTAAGCTCCTATTCATTACTGGGGTTCCAATAACATTTTCCAGTATATAAAGGCAAAAAAAAGAAAACACAGAAAGCACTATTTGGAAACAGCTATGAACTACACCTACAACACTGCTGTGCTATATATGTTCATATTACACAGTGTTGTATATATGCACAAATATTGAGATTCATAAATATTAAGATGTGTTAGATTCATAAAGGGATTCCCTGGTAGCTCAGCTGGTAAAGAATCCACTTGCAATGCAGGAGACCCCTGTTTGATTCCTGAGTTGGAAAGATCTTCTGGAGAAGGGACAGGCTATCCACTCCAGTATTCTGGGCTTCCCTGCTGGCTCAGCTGGTAAAGAATCCACCTGCAATGCAGGACACCTGGGTTCGATCCCTGGTTGGGAAGATCACCTGGAGAAGGGAATGGCTGCCCACTCCAGTATTCTGCCAGGAGAATTCCATGGACTATGAAGGCATAGGCTACCCACTTCAGTATTCATGGACTTCCCTGGTGGCTCAGATGGTAAAGAATCTGCCTACCACACGGGAGACCTGGGTTCAAGCCCTGGGTTGGGAAGATCCTCTGGAGGAGGGTATGGAAACCCACTCCAGTATTTTTGCCTGGAGAATTCCCATGGATAGAGGAGCCTGGTGGGCTACAGTCCATGGGGTCACAAAGTCAGACACAACTGAGCGACTAAGCTCAGCACAGATTCATAAATATTAAGATGTGTTAGTAAATGAGATGCAAAAAGTCAAATGCTCTGTGATAGAGGAACAAGTGAGAAGAAATGGCAAACAATTTTGCACTTACTTAGATCTAATGTCAAATACTCCAAAAACTCAAGACTAATATGAGTGTGAAGGTGAAAAGGGTAGGATAATAAAACGATTTGGGGCTCAGGTTCTGGAAATTCAGATCTGGTTTGAATCTCAATTCCACTACTTTCTTACTGTGTGACCTAAGCCAAGTCATATGCCTTCTCCAGGTCTCAGCTTCTTCATCTCCAAGTGAGGAAGGTGAATTAATAACGGTACTAGTTCATATAGATAGCATGAGAACGTAGTTAATGCAAGCAAAGCATTTAGGACAGAGCATGGGATAAATGGGGCTTCCCAGGTGGCGCTAGTGGTAATGAACCCCCCTGCCAGTGCAGGAGACATAAGAGACACAGGTTTGATCCTTGGGTCGGGAAGATCCCCTGGAGGAGGGCATGGATACCCATTCCAGTATTCTTGTCTGGAGAACCCATGGACAGAGGACTACAGTCCATAGGGTCGCAGAGTCAGACACGACTGAAGGGACTTAGCGTGCACACACACATGCATGGGATGACTAAATAATTAACCACTACTATCACCAAGAAGAACCGTCAAAGTCTGATATGAGAAAAGTCACGTTTGAGTCCATTTGGCTTGTCACCTCTCACCCTATGACAATCTTCCCTGAAATATATTGGACACTTTCAGAAATAAGGCAACCTCCTTCAACTGACCCCAAATTTATTTTCCCTCAAACTTCTCTTAGAGCAGGGAGCTAGCTGGCCAAATGCCTCATTAAATGCCTGGTATAAAAAAAGACATCCTAGAAAGGACTTCCATAGAACAAAGACGAGAATGAAAACATGACCATTAATCTAAATATAAATCACCCACCGGAAAGTAACAATTACTGGTAAAGTAATAATTAAGAATTTGCAGAAAAATGAAAGTGAAACTCATTTAGGGCATTCCACTGACTGAGATCCAGAAGTTTATCCTCCTACAGAAAAATGGGGGACCCTAAGAATATCAGTAAAAGGATCCATTTAAAGGAAATAAATATCATGATATGTTCTTGATAATCTCAATTTTACAGATGTATACACTTCTGTCATAGGTTAATTTGTCTTAGTATTAAAAAGACAAAAACAGATGGATTCTGATGGTTTAATGGCAGAAATATTTGTCCTGTGGTCTGTTACTTTCTAAAAGTATTAGTAAGGAATTCAGAAGGGGGGGTGAAACCTCAAACTTAATTGAAACTCCTTTACAGTGTCTGACAAATTAAGATTGTAAGTAGTCTTTATTATATAACATCTGCTCATGTGGTAACATCGATGTCAAGTTATTTTCCTTTTTTCTTTAAAACCACAGTCACTACATGTAGTTCCTGCACTTCTCGTTAAGAGGTTTTGTTATATAGTCAAGTAAGCAAATTTGATGTACTTGAGATATAAGATTATTTCCAATGTTAATATTATCCAAAAACTTGTTTTCAATATTCATCTGTATCTATCATTAAAATGTAATGTAACCTAACACAGTTATCATCAATAGGGTGCAGGTGTCAGATAATTATATTAGTATCAACACTACAGGCAAATTAAGATTTCTTCCCATGTGATGGAGTTCTGATTAACATCAATTCCTTGGCTTACTGAATCCTGAAGATCAAAAGGCTTGCATATGGCACTAATAAATCAAACAGAGTCATCAAATCTACAGTCTGTTTTCTTTGGCTAAAACTGCAAAGTTTAACTCACAGAGCCTTATCTACTCCTAAAAATTCTCTGCCAAACCAAATTTAGCTTACCAAGAGTACAGAAAATACAGCACTCCCCAGCTGCACCCTCCTGGGACTTTTGAAGCTCAGGGATACTATTGTGTGGTCTAGGATATCTGGTCTTTTCCCCTTCTATTCTTTTCTGCATCTCACAACCAACTGAAAACTCATCCAAAAACTAAAACGCTACCCCTAGGTTCAGACTGAAAAGTTACAAACTACTTCGACTTATTAACAAGACCAAACATAAATGAAGGCACTAAATAAAAACTTCTAAGTTATGATGAACATATACACACTGAAAATACTAAGATATCTCACAAAATTTGTCTCTCAAATACCAATAAGAATTCCTGATGTTGGGAATTCTACCAAAGTATTTATAGTCTAAATAATCACTTTCTGATAAACTGAACCTAAACTGTGTGTGACTGTGGTGTTATTTAAAACAGAAGAGGCTAGAAAAGATAATAGAAGCAGGATGAAAGTCCAGAAAAAATTCCACTATCTTTCAGTTGCTTTCTCTAAAGAGAATATCCTGATAGAGAAACCATTATCTTTCTTAACATTTCCAATCTTGACAGAAATACACAAATGAGTGATGGAATCAGGTTGTGTCTAATTTTTTTCTCTATAAAACTAGCTTGTAGCTTTCAAAGTATTTTACATAACTATATTGAAAACATACAAACAAAAATAAGAAAATTTATTTCTTTGGCTCAACTGAAACTACCTTAAAGCAGTAAGACATACTCCCTTTTCAGGCCCAAAAGGATTTTAGAAAGGTTTAATAATTTGTCCCAATAAGCAGAAATCTCAGCTAAACATTTTTGACCACTATCCAGAGTTCTTCAACATTTGCATTGTTATGTAAAACTCAAAAATCCTTTGTTGTAAGGGCTGGCCTGGGCACTGAAGAGATTCAGAAGCATCTCTGGCTTCTGCTCACTAGATGCCATTAGCATTGCTCCTTCCCCATCCCCTCCCCCATACCCAGGTGATGACAAAAATGCCTCCAAACAAACAGGAAAGACCTTCTGTACAGCACAGGGAACTATATTCAATATCCTGTAATAACCTATGGAAAAAGAACCTGTGAAAGACTAGATATGTATACATACATATATTATATATATATATATATATACACACACATAACTGAATCACTTTGCTATATGCCTGAAACTCTAAATCAACTATACTTCAACAAAATAATTTTTGAAGTTATAATCAATATATTCTTTAAAAAGCCTCCAAACATTGCCAAATGTCACAGGGTAGGAGAAGGAAAGTCACCTAGTTTGAGAACCACTTCTCTAGACTAATATTTTCTTTGCAAGCCAACTACAGGAGTTTCATAGACTCATGTACCATGAATTGGCGTGGCATTTCATTTTAATAAAGTTCTAATTCTGAGATCTCCAGGAAATGACACCTTTGGTCTCACAAGATCCATTTCAATGGGCTCTCTCTGGTCTTTATGCAAAGATGCATTTTGGAAAAAAACTAGAATCTCTTCCTTCTGCACTATCTGCATTCAATCTCTCCCTTTAGTATTCCGGCCTATCACTTCACGCCACTTTAGTTCTGGGTTGAATCCACCACCGTCTCTTAGACGGAAATCAAACTCCCATTTCCATCTGGCACTGCCGTGTTGCTATCCCACACACGGAATGAGGACAGATGCGTGCCATTTGGTAAACAGTGTCCAGAAAGCACTTCGTGAGACTTCATACATAATGCTATCTGAAGCGAGAAAGGGTTTCCAGTTAGGACTGGTGGATACAAGAGTGGTATTATCAGTCAGTTTACATTTAGAGAAAGCTTGTTCTGAGCTTGAAGTGACACAAAACAATGTTTACAGAATAGCTTCCAAGGCACAGTATGTCACAGAGTGGGGAGAAGGATCATTCAAACATCTCTCTGGTCAGGAGTCCCAAGCTACTACTCCCTAAGAAGCCAATAAACCCAAAGTCTGTCAAGTTAGCCTCTGAAATTGAGGGGTTTCTTCTTCATGGCTATAGCTTCGCTAAAGAAACACCAAGAAAGAACTAGTCTAGTTTCTGTCATCAAGATTTGTTTGGAGGCCCAAAAGCTGGACAAATGAACCTTGCGGGAGTGGACAAAGCCTATTAATAGAAGCTTTCAGCTGCTGCAGACATCACTGGAGGTGACAGGACCCCATTCCACAGATGCCCCAAGCTTCTATGTTAAAGATGTGCTGGAATGATACAGCCCAAGGAATACATGCCTGCACCGACTATTCCAGACCCCAGAGAATTCCCGGTAAGGAATGCCGACTGCCTTTTAGGGCTATTCGTATTAGCCAATCTGTTCCAATGGTGATAGCCATGTTACTTTCTGGATAGATGTGTGTGTGTGTAAAACTCCACACTGTTCTGAACTGAACCTAGATAATGAATTATAGTCCAACTGTGGCTGTTTTTCTCTGATATCCATTATTCAATGGATATTCAAATTCTGCTTCTTAGGGAAGATGCCTTTTATACCCTTTTCATCACTGATTAATTCTGCTGTTCTACATTTTGCTCTGTGTATGAATTATCTGAATATTGATACTAACTGCTACATAAGGATGAGGGTGAGGCTATAAGTGAAAGTTGCTCAGTCGTGTTTGACTCTTTGCAAACCCATGGACTATATAGTCCCTGGAGTTCTCCAGGCCAGAATACTGGAGTGGGTAGCTGTTCCCTTCTCCAGGTAATCTTCCCAACCCCGGGACTGAACCCAGGCCTCCCACATTGCAGATGGATTCTTTAACAGCTGAGCCACCAGGGAAGCCCAAGAACAAGTCCAAGAACAGAATACTGGAGTGGGTAGCCTATGCCTTCTCCAGTGGATCTTCCTGATTCAGGAATTAAACTAGTATCTCCTGCATTGCAGGCAGATTCTTTACCAACTGAGCTACCAGGAAAGGAGGGAGAGGCTATAAAGTACATCTTCTTAGCATTCTTTATTGAAAAGGTTGATAACTTTTTCCCTGAAAGAGTCCAACAGTAAAGTTTTAGACTTCACTTCTATACATTCTTCGTCAGAACTACTCAACTTTGGCCTTGGAGTGTGAAAGCAGCCACAGACAATACAGAAACAAATGAACATGGCTGTGTGCCAAAACTTTATTTACAAAAACAAACAGCATGCCAGATTTGGTCCAAGAAATATAGTTTGCTGATCTCTAACCTATAAGTACTCAGCATAACTTCATACTTACAGTGGGTTAAACCAAATTTCTCTGATTTAATTTGCCATATTATTTCTCCTGCTCCATTTCTGTTTATATATACAACATACTTTGTGGTTTTATTTGGGGGAAAAAAAAAAGCAGCAGCTTAATGATCTCAGTCACTAGCTATGTGGCTTACAACTCCTTTAAGACACTCTCCTCTGGCAACTAAATTTTATCCCATAAAAGAGCAGTGTTCTGACTGTGTTGTCCAAGTTTCTCACAGTTACTACAGAGGCATAACTGTTTTTATTATGCTGAAAAGTGAGTTTTCAAATTAATCACATTATTGATTGGACTTCCCAGGTGGCTCAGCGGTAAAGAATCTGCCTGCCAACAGCAGACATAAAAGATGCAGGTTCAATCCCTGAGCTGGGAAGGTCCCCTGGAGAAGGAAATGGCAACCCACTCCAGTATTCTTGCCTGGGAAATCCCATGGACAGAAGAGCCTAGTGGGCTACAGTCCATAGGGTCGCAAAGAGTTGGATACAACTGAAGCGACTTAGCATGCATGCACACATATTGTTGATTGTATACAAATAAAAATCTCAACAATTAAATAAATTACTCTTTACCAGATAAACGGCAATTCCTCTGACAAAGCAGAGCCTTGGAAAGGCAGCTGGAAAAAAGTTATAAACTTAGGATTCTAAAGTCACTGCAAACACCTACAGGAAAGCTATCCAATGGTTACTCATTTATCAAGTGCAATTATGAACTTTTAAAAGTTCAAAAGTATTTTTCCAGGCAAGAACACTGGAGTGGGTTGCCATTTCCTTCTCCAATGCATGAAAGTGAAAAGTGAAAGTGACGTCGCTCAGCCGTGTCCGACTCTTCGCGACACCATAACTGTAGCGTACCAGGCTTTTCCGTCCATGGGATTTTCAAGGCAAGAGTACTGGAGTGGGATGCCATGCCTTCTCCGCAGCCTACCTTAGTACCCTCCATAATGCGGCAACCAAGAACGTTCAGGCAATTTCCCGAAACTCCCACCAGGGGGCAGTACCGGCCCGTTTGAGAAGAATCAATATACCAGAAGATTGGTTGTGTATTCGGATCTGGAGCTCAGAGTGTCTGTGTCGTGGAAGAGAATGTCCTCTGCATTTTGTGGTTACTGAGCCCCAATATTAAAGGCGAAGTAGCTGTGTAGGGCATCGAGATGTAGAGGACCGCAGGAACACAGTGTGGGAAGGGATTTTCCTAAAATTGAGGCTGAAGAATAACAGCGAGTGGTAGGAGTTGAGGTTGGTGAGATGGGCAAAGATATGTTATGGATTGTAGTTTATCCTCTGGGTGATAGGAAGCCAGTGAACAGTTGAAACAACAGATGAACAGCATTTATGAGTTGTTTCCACATGCCAATCTTCTAAGTTTATGTATTCTTTCCCAGAACCATCAGAATCACTCATGAGCTCAGGTATTCTGTCATCCAGGGTTTATGCACTTTTTTCCTGGTGATATGCAGTCTTCTCTTGGGAAGCATCAACGCCTAGGTCCCCTACTTCGGATGTATTTTGTACCAAGCCCCCGCTCTACCTGGAGCTCCACCAATAGGCATAGCTCTCAGAACTGGCCAACCAGAGTGTCTAATTTTCCAAGCCCAGTGATTGGCTTAGGGTTCACCAGGTGGCCCAATGAGAGGACTCTGAGGACTGGCCTCCCACTTACAACTCTTGCCCCGCCTCTGAGCTAATATTAAAGCTTCTTTCACTCTCACCCTGAAGTCACCCACAGAAGGACAATCTGGGAGCTTCACTTAAGCTCTCCAAGGCTACTGGAAGCTTCTGTCTTAGGATAGACCTCAAGGTTAACTACAGATGAGACTTCCCATTTCTCATCCCTCTTGCCCAATAACCCTGAAGAATTCACCCCTAGTTCTGGATTGCCCTATCTTGGGACAGTCTGTACTTTTCACATATGTAAATATCAACATCAGACGGATAATCTCATCACCACACCCCTGTGCACCCCCCACATCTCTACCCTGGGAGAAGAACTAAATTCTCCTGATTGGTTAACACAATGTCAGAAGTCAGAGAGTGGGTTTTATTCCTCCTGCCAAGAGTAAATTCCTCCTATTTCCAAAATAGGAAATAGAAGACAACCACACACATCACTAGTTCAACTTAAGTGTGGCTCACCTATGCCTAATTTGAGAAAGGAGCAAATTACTTCTCTGTTCAATAATCTCCTTCTATCACCATTAACCTTTGTGATCCATAAATGAAAGCAACTCATCTGCTGTTTGGTCCTATCTCCTTAAGAATAAGCAAG
>SJXQ01004113.1:112440-205515 GCA_006408695.1 Aepyceros melampus | reverse complement strand
GGAATTCCATCACCTCCACTAGCTTTGTTCGTAGTGATGCTTTCTAAGGCCCACTTGACTTCACATTCCAAGATGTCTGGCTCTAGATTAGTCAACACATCATCATGATTATCTGGGTCATGAAGATCTTTTTTGTACAGTTCTTCCGTGTATTCTTGCCACCTCTTCTTAATATCTTCTGCTTCTGTTAGGTCCAGACCATTTCTGTCCTTTATCGAGCCCATCTTTGCATGAAATGTTCCCTTGGTATCTCTAATTTTCTTGAAGAGATCTCTAGTCTTTCCCATTCTGTTCTTTTCCTCTCTTTCTTTGCATTGATCACTGAAGAAGGCTTTCTTATCTCTCCTTGCTATTCTCTGGAACTCTGCATTCAGATGCTTATATCTTTCCTTTTCTCCTTTGCTTTTTGCTTCTCTTTTCACAGCTATTTGTAAGGCCTCCCCAGACAGCCATTTTGCTTTTTTGCATTTCTTTTCCATGAGAATGGTCTTGATCCCTCTCTCCTGTACAATGTCATGAACCTCAGTCCGTAGTTCATCAGGCACTCTATCTATCAGATCTAGGCCCTTAAATCTATTTCTCACTTCCACTGTATAATCAAGGGATTTGATTTAGGTCATACCTGAATGGTCTAGAGGTTTTCCCTACTCTTCAATTTGAGTCTGAATTTGGTAATAAGGAGTTCATGATCTGAGCCACAGTCAGCTCCTGGTCTTGTTTTTGTTGACTGTATAGAGCTTCTCCATCTCTGGCTGCAAAGAATATAATCAATCTGATTTTGGTGTTGGCCATCTGGTGATGTCCATGTGTAGAGTCTTCTCTTGTGTTGTTGGAAGAGGGTGTTTGCTATGACCAGTGCATTTTCTTGCAAAACTCTATTAGCCTTTGTCCTGCTTCATCCCGCATTCCAAGGCCAAATTTGCCTGTTACTCCAGGTGTTTCTTGACTTCCTGCTTTTGCATTCCAGTCTCCTATAATGAAAAAGCCATCTTTTCTGGGTGTTAGTTCTAGAAGTGTGAATAGTATGAAAAGGCAAAATGATAGGATACTGAAAGAGGAACTCCCCAGGTCAGTAGGTGCCCAATATGCTACTGGAGATCAGTGGAGAAATAACTCCAGAAAGAAGGAAGGGATGGAGCCAAAGCAAAAACAAAACCCAGCTGTGGATGTGACTGGTGATGGAAGCAAGGTCCGATGCTATAAAGAGCAATATTTCATATGAACCTGGAATGTCAGGTCCCTGAATCAAGGCAAATTGGCAGTGGTCTTCATAGAACCTTTCATCTTTAGCTTCTTCAGCATTACTGGTTGGGGCATAGACTTGGATTACCATGATATTGAATGGTTTGCCTTAGAAATGAACAGAGATCATTCTGTCATTTTTGAGATTGCCTCCAAGTACTGCATTTCAGACTGTTTTGTTGACTATGATGGCTACTCCATTTCTTCTGAAGGATTCCTGCCCACAGTAGTGATATAATGGTCATCTGAGTTAAATTCACCCATTCCAGTCCATTTTAGTTCACTGATTCCTAGAATGTCAACGTTCACTCTTGCCATCTCCTGTTTGACCACTTCCAATTTGCCTTGATTCATGGACCTGACATTCCAGGTTCATATGCAATATTGCTCTTTACAGCATCAGACCTTGCTTCCATCACCAGTCACATCCACAGCTGGGTTTTGTTTTTGCTTTGGCTCCATCCCTTCCTTCTTTCTGGTGTTATTTCTCCACTGATCTCCAGTAGCATATTGGGCACCTACTGACCTGGGGAGTTCCTCTTTCAGTATCCTATCATTTTGCCTTTTCATACTTTTCAAGGGGTTCTCAAGGCAAGAATACTGAAGTGGCTTGCCATTCCCTTCTCCAGTGGACCACATTCTGTCAGCTTCTCCACCATGACCCGCCCATCTTGGGTTGCCCCACAGGCATGGCTTGGTTTCATTGAGTTAGACAAGGCTGTGGGCCTAGTGTGATTAGATTGACTAGTTTTCTGTGAGTATGATTTCAGTGTGTCTGCCCTCTGATGCCCTCTTGCAACATCTACCATCTTACTTGGGTTTCTCTTACCTTGGACGTGGAGTATCTCTTCATGGCTGCTCCAGCAAAGCACAGCTGCTGCTCCTTACCTTGGATGAGGGGTATCTCCTCACTGCTGCCCTTCCTGACCTTCAACGTGGGATAGCTCCTCTAGGCCCTCCTGCGCCCCCGCAGCCACCGGTCCTCGGGTTGCTCCTTCCGGCCGCCGCCCCTGGCCTCAGGCATGAGGTGGCTTCTCCCAGCCGCCCCTGGCCTCGGATGCTGGGTAGCTCCTCCCGGCCGCTACTGACCTCAGACACTGGGTAGCTCCTCTCGGCCGTTCCTGCACTGTCGCAGCCTGGCACTCTGGACTCAAATGTACTGTGATCACACAATTCACCTCTATTATTTTATTTAATTTTTATATACGATGTCTTGCATCACTGCTATACAAACTATTTTATTTTAACTTTTATGTTACTATGTCATGTATCACTGTCTACCTTGGTTTCTATTGCTGTATGCAAATTATCACAAACTTTGTAGCTTAAAAGAACATAAATGAATTATCTCACAGTAACACGAGTGAAGAGTCAGGGAATGGGTTAGCTGGGTCCTCTGCCCAGCATCTCACCAGGCTGAAGTCAGCCATTGGTGGAGGCTGTGGGGGTCACCCGAGTCCTCTTCTGAGCTCACTGGTCGTGGCACAGTTCATCTCCTTGTAGCACTGTGACTGACGTGCCCTTTCTCTTGCTGGTTGTCAACCAGAAGCTGCTCTCACCCCCTAGAGGTCTGTATCTTCTTCCACGTGGACCCCCGCTCACAGCGTGGCAGTCCACTTTCTACCAGGCCAGCAGCCTCCTCTCTCTGAAGCTTCATCCTCTTTTAAAGCTCTTCATTAAATTGGACCCACTCCGGCCAATCTCTATTTGATTAATTCCAAGTGAGTTGATCAGTAGCCCATTGCAGAAAGGGCATCCCATCATACTCCCGGGTTCTATCCACACTCAGGGAGAGGGGTGCACCTGGAGGGCATAGCCCCAGGGGCTGAGAATCCTGGGGGACATTGTAGAGCCTGCTGACCACGCGCCACCTCTTTACAAATGTGGAAATCGAGGCTTAGCAAGACTAAGGAGCTTATCCAAGTTTGTAAGCAGAGTAGTCAAGGGTTGTGACTGTCTTTATGATGCCAGATCCCATGATTATTTTCCAGGTAAGGTTATACTGCTCATTGTCAGTATACATAGAAGTTCTAACCACCCCTTTGATTTTGCATAATGTCTGTTAATCGAGTGTCTATCAGATGTAAAATGTTCATCGGTTCATTCAAGAAGTGTTCAGTGAGAATCTTTTATTTGCTGAGCACCAGGTGGGAGAGACTGTGACATGAGGTCATATAGAAAGATGGGTAAAAGGCACTGGGTCTGTCTGGATCTAGAAAGCCAGGGTTTGAATTGAACTCTGCTGTATATTAAGTATATAACCCTCTGCAATTCACTTTTCTCAGTTTATTTGGTTTGTAAAATGGGTATGCTATAGTAGAACTTTGTTTAGAGAGATGTTGAGAGGTATAGCTTGCAATCAACATTTGTCATTATTGTGAAACATTTGTGTTCATGTGGTCTGTTTTTTATTACAAACTTTTGAGCGTAAGGGTAGGGTCTGGAAGCCTTTCTGTTTTACCATCAAGGCTTCCATCAAGCAACAAGACTTATCAAAAATTAATCCTCCTTACAGAGGATGCTGATAGCACCCCTCTGCCATGAGGCAGATCTCCCCGTCCTCACACACATACTTGGGCATTTGGAATAGAGGGGAAAATGGCACATTTACTCGTTCTCTGCAAACACAGTGCCGGCCGCTAAGCTATTTCTTCAGCAGGGAGAGTCGAGTTGGCTCCAGACTCCTCCTCGATGCCAGACCGTGGGAAGTGAGAGAGAATGTCAAAGCTGGCAGTTGACAAACAGTGAGATGGTTCCAAAATGAGAAGAATTGGCCTCAGCAACATCCTTCACAAATGTTTTTCTCAGTTTTTAATGAAGAAGGAGAAAGGGAAAAAAAAAATTCCACAAATCCTACCAAGATATTCTGGAGCACTGGGGTCACAATTTGCAAACGTTTCAAGTCTAGGAATATACCAACTTCTGGTGGAGAAGAAAAAACTGTCTACATATGCGTCATATGTGTAATTAAAGCTTTCTTCTTCTAAATCAAAAAGAACAATGAGAATGGTGTGGAGTCTCCTCTGACACGTTCACTCCGTTTTCTTCCCTTCCCCTAAAGAAACCACCATTATGAGTGAAATATGGCTTTCTAATCATTTTTATCTTTAAATAAATTGTACCTGTGTTTTTCCCCTGAGAAAATGCATGCAATTGTTTCATTATTTATACCCAGAATATATAGCATTGCTTGGAGTTCTTTTTACTTTTATATGAAAGTATCATGTGTACATGCTTTGCTACTTGCTTTTTTCCCTTCCACTGCCTTTCTGAGGCCTCCCCATGTCGATACATATTGATCTCGCTCATTCCTTTTGACCTGCTAAATATCCTGCATTTCATTTATCTATTCCCAGGTTGATGGAGTAGATTGTTTCCAACTTTTTGGCATGGTAAATGAGGCTGCAATAAACAAAGCAATAAACAATAAACAAAGCCAGGAGAAACAAAGCCAGGGTCCAGCCTGTCACACTCCCCTTTGCTCACGTGGTATCAAGATATTGTCTCTTGAAGTTTTTCCATTTCTGTTATTGTTTTATCTTCTCCCATATTGACCAATTGATAGCAGATTCACGCATTCCTTTAAATATTACACATGAACAGTATGTCAGGCTTGGAATCAGATCCTGGGGATATCATACCCAGGAAGCCAGGACCCCCGGCCCTCAAGCAGCTCAAGGAATAAATTCTATGAGACAGACAAGGGACTCTGAGGCACATGGAAGGGCATGTAACCCAGATAGTGGAGGTGAGTGTTAGAGAACATTCCCTGAAAGAGGGTGATCAATTTGATTCAACCCTTAGGAAGCATGTTTGAAAAGAGCAAGTCCTTCCTTTGAGTCTTAGCAAATGCAGTCTGTGGACGGTGGTGTGATCTGTGTTTATCTGTGCTGTGCTGGGCTTTGGTTGGCGCATGGGCTTCCTCCAGCTCTAGTGAGCGGGGGCTCCTCTCTAGCTACGGTTCAGGCCTCTCCTGTTGCCGAGCACGGGCTCTGGGCACGTGGGTTTCAGAAGCTGTGGCTCCTGGGCTCCAGAACACAGCTCAGTAGCTGTGGTGCACAGGCTTAGCTGCTCTGGGGCATGTGGGATCCACCCAGGTCAGGGATCAAACCCTTTATGATTGAAAATCATTGTCAGTTTTCAGCTCCCAATTTTCTGTCCTAACCCTCGGGCCTCACTTTTCATCTCCCAGGTTTTAAGACTGTAACCTATTACTCTTCACTAATTACTTCTATAGTCCATGAGGTTGCAAGGAATTGGACACAGCTGAGCAAACACACACACACACACACACACACACACAGAAAGAAATGTGGCAGAAACCCCATGTACACCAGCAAAGGCTAATGGGAAGCTGAGATGTCTCCTATGAGTCTGCAGTGAGGTTCCCCAAATCTCCCACCTGATTGGGGTGAGAGGAGACCCCCAGGAGAGTCAAGACTTCACCGCAGTGCACAAGTAACTGTCCATCCCTTTCCCCCAGGGGTGTCAGTGAGGACCAGTGGGGAGCTGGAACTCTGACCTCCCAGCAGTAACAGGGAGCCCTAGCTTTCTGGGGTCAACAGAAGCTGAGAAGGGAACCTGGACCTTTGCTTGGAGGTAGGAGGAAAGTAGCTACCAAAGAGCATTGTCGTGAGGTATCCTTGTGATGCTAGAAATGTTCCGTGTTTAACTCCATCAGTATCAGTATCTGAGTGGTAAAACTGCGCAAGATGCTGTCGTTAGGAGAATCTGGCCAAGGGTACCTGAGATCCCTCTAAGTTATTTTTTGCAGCTACACGTGAGTCTACAGTTATCTCAAATGAAAAGGTTTAATTGAGAGAGTAGCATTGAAACATATACATTATCATATGTAAAACAGGTAGCCGGTGGGAATTTGCCAAATGACGCAGGGAGCTCATACCCTGTATTCTGTGACAACCTGCAGGGCCAGGGTGGGTGGGAGGTGGGAGGGGGCTTCAAGAGGGAGGGGACTTATGCATACCTGTGGCTGGTTCATGTAGATGTATGGCAGAGACCAATACAATATTGTAAAGCAATTATCCTCCAATTAAAAATAAGTAAATAATAAATAAATTCCCCCCAAAATTAAAAAATGAAATGTGCTATTTTTTGGTCTTTAGTCATCATCTATTTTCAAATTCATTCATTTATTCACAAAGGTGTTTAGCAAGAACTCAACCAGGTGCCAGGCAGGAGGATCCTAAAAGGTATAGTTTCATTTTCTGCCCCCAAGGATTTATTTATCTCTACAGGACAAACCCATATGTAGAGCAATAGTAAAGAAAAAACAAACCTTCCTCAAAATAAAAATAGATTATTTGGAGGCTCCATATTTTATCACCACAGTCAATTAGTAGGGATCAAATGGCAAAAAAATTAGGCTTTATAAAATACAATAAGATTTTCATTAAGTTTCTACCCAGTATAACTCTAAGGATTTGCTCCAGTGACTAATAACCACCCACCAGTCATGGGGCAAAACCATCCATACAGTGGATAATTGGGACATATTTGTATCTTGTGTTTTTATTACTTAAAATCTCCATAGGCATCATCATCATTTTTCATCTTGAAGTTGTTTAAATAACACATTTTTCAAGCTTTTAGACTGTGCTGGCTCATTTTACAAGGCACCGCTTCTGTTTCTGCTTGTTCTGATCCAAACTGTTAAGGTCATCCCCTTTGCATCCTGGTCATCACCATCTCCCGTCAATGCCAGGCTGCCCCTGCAGCTCCCGCAGAACTGCAAACCCTTCCAGGGACTGTAGTGGGAGATGAGCCTAAGGGAAGGGACTCTATGGAAAGCCACTCCTGGGGAAAGTCCTCTTCCATCTCATCTTTGTCTTCCCTCCCTGTTGCCTCTGCAGTTTCCGCAGCTCATGGCAGTTCCTGCCTTGGAAACTTCGCATCCCTTCTCTCATGTGGGAACTATTTTTACAGTGGTTTTTGAGTCTGTGCGGTTGCCAGATTTAACATAATGTAGACCAGTGTTTCCCAAATTCAGTTTTGCATGTTGGTGACAGTCTGTGACAAACTTTTAACAGATCTTCAATGAAATAAAGGAAATAAGAAAAACACAGCATACATTTTGCCAGCCAGATGTATTCAGTGGAAAGGGTGGTCCTTGATAGAGACCTTGTTTTTCCTATTTCAGAGAGTGTTCAAAATAACTTCTCTTCTATGCAGAGGTATTTATGCTGATGGTGATTACATTTTACTTTTTATTGATCCTACCTTGCTGCTGCTACTGCTGCTGCTAAGTTGCTTCAGTCGTGTCTGTGCGACCCCATAGATGGCAGCCCACCAGGCTCCCCCTTCCCTGGGATTCTCCAGGCAAGAACACTGGAGTGGGTTGCCATTTCCTTCTCCAACCTACCTTGCAAAGTCCAAAACTGCTCTCCTTTCTACCCCCTTTCCCATCTCTGTGGATGGCCTTCCCCTCCGTTCTCTGCAGCTTAGCTGTGATCAAAAAAAAATGAACGAAAATACTAGAGATTATAAATATACATTTTTTTAAAAGGCAAGAAAATATGAAAGGAGAGTTTTCTGAAGTTCCATGGAAAACTAGGAAATGCTCACACACTGTGCCCTGACTCTTGGAAAGTCACAGAGCACATTTGCATTTATAGACTCTGAAAAGTATTCCTGCAAAGACACTTTTAACTTTGTGCACTATTGAATTTTCTTAATTAAATCAACCATAGTATCCATATTTTTCCTGTACACAGTATGAATTTGGCCCACAGGGTGCATTTGGAAAAGCACTGCCATAAATGAGTATGATATATTTGGGTGGAAAAAGCAGTGGGAGGCAGAAATTTGGATAAGCTTCCTCAGACAAACTCTTATGAAAGCAATGCATTTGGAAGAGGCGTATTTGCAAATGAAAAGGCATTGGCTTGGCGGCAGGAAGTGGACAAAGGCAAAGATAAAATTAGTCCCTACGAGCAGTGGCAAACAGACATGCGCAATGCTCCAGGCAGCTCACCTGCGCGTGTGACGTGGACAGGGGTCACCCTGGGGAGCGCTGGGCAGGGTGGTCAGCCCGAGGCTGCGGCCCACCCCCGGGGAGTCGGCGGCGTTTAAGGAGGTGGGCGCGGTGTGTGGGGGCAGCTCTTCCAGGTGGCGAAGGGAAGCCAGGTCCAAACTTTTCATGAAAATCTCTTTTTAAAAAAGCAAAATGTGAGATGTCTATATATATATATAATGTGCATGCACACATACAGTTATGAATACTTGTGCATATATATATATACACACTATATCTAGTTAGGGATTGCTAGTTTAAAATCTATGATTCATCCTTTGCTAGGGAAATTGTTGATGAAATCATTGATATATAATAATAAGTATAATAAAATGAAAGGTATATCAACAATTACACTGATATTTGGGGGAAATAGTAGAAACAGTGTCAGACTTTATTTTTGGGGGCTCCAAAATCACTGCAGATGGTGACTGCAGCCATGAAATTAACAGGCGCTTACTCCTTGGAAGAAAAGTTATGACCAACCTAGATAGTATATGCAAAAGCAGAGACATTACTTTGCCGACTAAGGTCCGTCTAGTCAAGGCTATGGTTTTTCCTGTGGTCATGTATGGATGTGAGAGTTGGACTGTGAAGAAGGCTGAGCGCCGAAGAATTGATGCTTTTGAACTGTGGTGTTGGAGAAGACTCTTGAGAGTCCCTTGGACTGCAAGGAGATCCAACCAGTCCATTCTGAAGGAGATCAGCCCTGGGATTTCTTTGGAAGGAATGATGCTAAAACTGAAGCTCCAGTACTTTGGCCACCTCATGTCCGACTAAGGTCCGTCTAGTCAAGGCTATGGTTTTTCCTGTGGTCATGTATGGATGTGAGAGTTGGACTGTGAAGAAGGCTGAGCGCCGAAGAATTGATGCTTTTGAAGTGTGGTGTTGGAGAAGACTCTTGAGAGTCCCTTGGACTGCAAGGAGATCCAACCAGTCCATTCTGAAGGAGATCAACCCTGGGATTTCTTTGGAAGGAATGATGCTAAAGCTGAAGCTCCAGTACTTTGGGCACCTCATGCGAAGAGCTGCTCATTGGAAAAGACCCTGATGCTGGGAGGGCTTGGGGGCAGGAGGAGAAGGGGACGACCGAGGATGAGATGGCTGGGTGGCATCATGGACTCGATGGACGTGAGTCTGAGTGAACTCCGGGAGCTGGTGATGGACAGGGAGGCCTGGCGTGCTGCAGTCCATGGGGTCGCAAAGAGTCGGACACGACTGAGCGCCTGAACTGCGCTGAACTTGGACTATAAAGCGCCCTATGTAATCATGAAGTTTTCGTCTCAGTACCCATTTAGGCGAAGACAGCACTGTTGTGAATCTCCCTTCCGGGGGAGGGACATTCAGCTTTTTCCTCTCTCACCGCGAAACCGGAAGCTGCCTGCCACACGCTCCCCTCCTCGTCTCCCTGGCTCCGGGCTCACCTCCGGAGTCCTCCCTGGAAAGGCGCGCCATCCTCCCGGGCGCCTGCCCTGCTGATGCAGCTTGTGGGGCGTTAGCTGTGGGCAGACGGGCAGGTTTGGCACAGGCTTTGTGAGTAGCAGAGAGAGAGTTCTGAGACTCCTTATCCTGGCTGATCCATCAGGCGTGTGTGCCAGAGAGATTTTAAAAGGACCACCGAAATATCACCCCAGCTCTCAACCTTGGATCATAAACAGTTTTTTAAAAGTTATGCCCCTCGTTGCGAAATGAGAAAATTAATCTCCAGAATGTTATTAGTAAGTATTTACATTGTCGTTTTTTGACTGGCCCCCACCTAGGTGATTTGAATTCGAAGGTTGGTTATGGAATATTGATGTTGCTGTTGTTTAGTCGCTAAGCCGTGTCTCATGCTTTTGCAGCCCCACAGACTGTAGCCCGCCAGGCTCCTCTGTCCATGGGATTTCCCAGGCAAGGATACTGGAGTGTGCTTTGCATTTCCTCCTCCAGGGGATCTTCCCAACTCAGGGATCGAACCTGTGTCTCCTGCATTGACAGGCGGATTCTTTACCACTGAGCCATCAGACAGCTTTCTAAACATCCATTTTGGGGAATATCTGTTTTGAAAGTTCCCAAGGAAGAGGAGTTTTCAGTGTCTCCAGTCCTCCTCATCTGAGGGGGATTTTGTTCACTCGCTCCATCCACCTTGCCGTCCTGGGGCCACTGGGGAAAGCTTGGAGACAGTTCAGATCGTCATGTCTGGAGGAGGATGCTACCATCATCCAAGGGGGTGCTGGAAACCAGAGGTGCTGTTAGACATCCTACAGTATACGGGACATCCTACAGGATACGGGACATCCTACAGGATACGGGACATCCTACAGGATACGGGACATCCTACAGTGTACGGGACATCCTACAGTGTACGGGACATCCTACAGTATATGGGACATCCTACAGGATACGGGACATCCTACAGGATACGGGACATCCTACAGTATATGGGACATCCTACAGTATACAGGACATCCTACAGTATACGGGACATCCTACAGGATACGGGACATCCTACAGGATACAGGACATCCTATAGTATACGGGACATCCTACAGGATCCAGGACATCCTACAGTGCACAGGACAGGCCTACAGTGTGCAGGGCAGCCTGCCAGCAAAGGCCTGTCTGGCCCCGAGTGTGGACAGTGTGGAGACAGTGCTGCTGGCACATGCCAGGTGGACGGGTGCTGCTTTGGGTTAGCATCATTGATATAGATGTGGTAAATTACCTTTGAAGCTGGTGTAGGGGGATGTTCCCTGTACTGCCGTCCGTGTGACATTGCCTGGTCCCCTACAGACCCACTGTCCAATTTCAGCCTGGAACCAGCCTAGATCTAAGTGCCCTGCAGGACATTCGCTGGGTGAGATAAACGTGCAGCACAGGGACAAGCACAGGGACAAGGACAGGGACAGGCACAGGCAGAGAGACAGGGACAGGCAGAGGGACAGGGACAGGCAGAGGGACAGGGACAGGCAGAGGGATAGGCACAGGAACAGGCAGAGGGACAGGGACAGGCAGAGGGACAGGAACAGGCACAGGGACAGGGACAGGCAGAGGACAGGGACAGGGACAGGCAGAGGGCCAGGCACAGGGACAGGGACAGGCACAGGGACAGGCAGAGGGACAGGGACAGGCACAGGGACAGGGACAGGCACAGGGACAGGGACAGGCAGAGGGTCAGGGACAGGGACAGGCACAGGAACAGGCAGAGGGTCAGGGATAGGCAGAGGGACAGGGACAGGCACAGGGACAGGCAGAGGGACAGGGACAGGCAGAGGGACAGGGACAGATAGAGGGACAGGGACAGGCAGAGGGACAGGGACAGGGACGGGGACAGGCAGAGGGACAGGGACAGGGACAGGCGCAGGACAGAACGTGAGGAAGAAAGGAGCAGCAGGCCAGAGCAAAACTGTGGCCCGTCCCCTCGTGGGTCTTGTGGTTCAGACCAGGGGTTGGCCCGCTCTTTGGGGAAAGGCCAGATAGTGAATATTTTAGACTTAAGGGCTGTACGACCTTGGTCTCAACTCCTCACCTCTACCTTTGTAGCTACAATGTACCGTGGACAGCACATAAACAAACGGGGCCTGTCTTCATCCTTATAAACCCTCCTTTGCAAAAAACAGGCCACTGGCTCGATTTGTCCCAGAAGCTGTAGCAGCCTGATCTTTGGTCTACACGAGTGAGATAGACATTATGCAGATAAATGCTTGATCACATTTTCCCAGCTTTCCATTCTCCTGCCTTTCTGCACAGTAATTCCTCTGTTATTCTCAGGTTTCAGTTTGAATGTCACTTCCCAGAGAACCTCTCCCCAAAAGCAGGGGGCACAGGGGAGTCAAGTTGTCTACTTGGTTACAATAAACCATCATCCGAAGTGACCTCAGGCATCAGTAGCTCATCGATGAGTATTTTGTGCCAGATATTCTAACCATTTGTGTAACATTTCATGAAAAATTAATATTATTACCCATTTTATAGGTGAGAAAAGGACTGAAAAGAAAAATCAGTAACTGGCCTGAGGTTACTAATGAGTCTGGAGTGCAACCCAAGAAGTCCAATTCTTGCTCTGAAACCCAGTCCTAATGCTCCTTCCATGGTGTGTTGTCTCATCAACAATATAAAAATGAAAAAAAAAGAAAACACCCACACCTGCCTGTTTTTAAAAGCTCTGTTTGCTTTATCACATTGTTCTAGTGTGGTAGGAAGTGGAGCCTAGTAAAAACTAGTAAAATTTCAAATTTGAATTTCCTCCTTCAGTTGATTTTGGGCAGTTAGAATCCTGGATCTCCCAATGCCTAGGGTGAAATTGGGTCTGGTGATCTTCAAGCCGTGGGAGGGAGTGCTGAATCCTTCTACACGGGGTTGGAACGATGCCTCACCTACTGTCAGGGGCTCAGTCGTATCCGACTCTTTGTGACCCCATGGACTGTAGCCCACAGGCTCCTCGGTCCATGGAATTCTTCAGGCAAGAAAACTGCAGTGGGCAGCCATTCCCTTCTCCAGGAGGTCTTCCCAGCCCGGGGATGGAACCTGGGTCTCCTGTATTACAGGCAGATTCTTCACCATCTGAGCCACCAGGGGAGACCAAGGGGCTGCCACACGAGGGAAGGGTGAAGGCAGGCTGCCCTGCGCTTCAGCGAGGAGAGCAGAAGGCGGAGGAAGACTCAGGGGACCAGGGAGCAGGACACTGGTGTCGCCAAACGTGGCTGATCAGGGCCAGAGCGGGATACCATGAGCGACTCGTGGCACCAGGAGAAGCTGACCCCTGAGTGTCCTCCAGAGGTGCCATCTGGTTGAGCCCTAATGTTGCCACATCTGTTTTAGGACTCATGATCTAATCAGCAAGTGCTTGCTCAGCGTGGGGCACCATCCTAGGTGTTTGCAGTATCATCTCACTGTTCTCACTACACATCTCCTGTTATTATCCCCATTTTCTGGATGAGGAAACTGAGGTTTGGAGGGGTTAAATAATTTTTCCAAAATCACATGGGGAGCCATGCGTGGAATTGAGGCACACTGGCTCAGCTTGCACACCTGAAGTGCCGATGCCTAGTGAAGCCCCAACCTGATCCCGTCCCTGTTTTGTAGAAAACCAGGCTTAGAGAGGCTTCCCTGGTGGCTCAGAGGTTAAAGCGTCTGCCTGGAATGCAGGAGACCACGGTTCGATCCCTGGGTCGGGAAGATCCCCTGGAGAAGGAAATGGCAACCCACTCCAGTACTCTTGCCTGGAGAATCCCATGGAGGGAGGAGCCTGGTAGGCTACAGTCCATGGGGTCGCAAAGAGTTGGACACGACTGAGCGACTTCACTAAAAGAATACAATCACTAAAAGAGAAGGACAGTGACTTCTCTGAAATGTGGACCTGGATTTGAGCCCAGATCTTTCTGATGGAGAAGCTGTCTTTTCATCACCTTAAGAAAGTAGCTGGTCTGGTTTTATTGGCTTGAGAAGGTGAGGGGAGGAGATAGATCTTACTGTATAGCTCCAACAAGACTCAAAGACTGTCGATCTGGCCAGAGGGGTGGAGGAAAGGGAAGGTCTCACTAGTGAGCGCCTAGTATTTTGGACATTGCAATTCACAGCGATAAAGAAGACAAATGGAGCAGTTTGGAGAATTAAGGCAATGTTATTAGTAGTATTATTCATCATAAATAATCTCAAAGAGGCATTTTCCTCCCCCAGAACTAGCTACTGACTTCTGGGAGGTCATCCTTCTAATCACAGGTCATATATAGTATTTCAAGTCGAAGGGCATAGTATTTGACCACAAACTCTGACCTCTAGTCTTGAAGGCACATGCTCTGAATTTTAAAAGCCTGCCTCTGGAAATATTTAAACCAACCATTTCATTAAGTAAGCCCCAAATATCCAGACAGTATGACTGGGATAATATGGAATTATTTATAAAGATGACTTGTTCTGAACAGCTTATTGTGCTAAGGAGATGGAAAGCCCACCTCCTCTCCTCATTCACTAACTGTGATTAGAACCAATATATTTCAGATGTATCAGAGAGGGATAAAAGGTATAGTGGACCGGGGTCACAGCTCCCTTGTGGGCCATACCGATTAGGTGATGGGTCTCTTGGTTGCTTTTATGTGAATAAAGCTTTTGGATAGGCTGTAGGACATTCTTGCCTCACGACCACTGAATTCTTGGGTTTAAAACTGCCTTGGTTCGTCTTGTATAACTGAAACCTCTTTTATTTGGAGCTGCTAAAATCATTCTTTGGATATAATCTTTTATCTAATGATAAAAAAATAATGCTTAAGCGGGTCAGCATAGAATCCACTTTATTTTCCAAACCAAGAAATCTTTTTAATTTTTACCTTGAAACTAGAAGGTTTGATGAATCATGCTTTGCACTAATCTTGGAATGAAATGATTCCCGTACATCTATCTAACTTTATCCCACCCCTCCTCTCTTGTTATTTCCAGATTCCAGCCCCATGGCCTTCTTCCATTTCTCTGAATCAGCAAAACTCCTTCTTGTGTACTGGTTTTTGGGGGGGGCGGGCGGGGTGCTGGAATGCTCTTTCTGTCTGCTTCATCCTGATCTGTCCCAGGTAATCCTTTCAGTGATATTCGAATGTTACCTCCTCCAGGAAGCCCTCCCTGACATCTCTCTTCTCCTCAAAGTTGGATCATTTTCTCCTGCTACGTATTATCACTGCACTAATTTCTTCTCCTCTATAGAACTAACATTAATCAAAGTTAAATAGGATTTGTGTTATGATTTATGAGTGTTTATTTTTCCAACAGGTTGTAAATTCCCTGTACTCTGCTGTGCTGTGCTTAGTCACTCAGTCATGTCTGACTCTTTGTGACCCCATGGACTGTAGCCCGCCAGGCTCCCTGTCATGGGATTCTCCAGGCAGGAATACTGGAGTGGGCTGCCACACCCTCCTCCAGGGACAGATTTGCTATGGATATGTATCTGTGGCATCTCAGCGCCCACAACAATGCTTCATACATAGTAGTTGTTTAATAAATAAGAATAAATAAGTGAACAATGAATGAGTAAATGAGTAATTGATTAATCAGTCACCTAATTGTGTTAATTAAGATTTGGGGATGTTCTTGAAAGGCAACCAGAAGTCTTCAGAACTCAAACTCTGAATTTAGATACTTAATTCTGAGGCTTATATAAAATTTCTACATTATTTTATGCAAGCATATTTATTATTTTTTTCAAACTTGCAAAAAAGAATTTGATCAAATCTTCTGAAATCTATTGAGATGCACCTCAGTTGCATAAAATCTGTATATTAAAACCATAATATGTCACTGAAAAATCAGAAAAAAAATTATGGCAACATTACCCAAAGTGCTTTGCAGAGCATTGGTTATGGTGGGTGTTAAAGGAAAAAGAGTCATATTGCAATCAGGGAATTTTTTAAGAGTTAGATTTTGTTTGTTTTATCAAAAGACTTCTAGAGCCTTAAATATGCTAATCTGCATTATGAGAACTAAAGAGAGGGATTTAGAATGAAGTGTTTCTAACTAAATCTGACCACAGAGACTTGCCTGGACATAGAGCGTCTTTTGTAAACACTGATGTGTGTGGAGAAAGGCAGGTTAAAGTTCATGTTTATGCGCTGCTTTGGGAGAAAGAACTGTGTTGGGTTTTGTTTTTTTTTTTTTAATAAAGAAATTCCGCCTCTCCCGCAAACCAAATTTCAGGAACTATGCCCCCCTCCTTACACTGGCAAAAAGTTTCCAATTAAATGCCAACTCTGTTTTATGAGTTGAACTTCAGTAATAACTCTCATTGGAATGAAGGCCTGCAGTTCCCATTGTCACATTCCACACTGAGCTCTCTTTTGGAGTAGGGATGGGCAATGAGCTTAGGGATATTTAAGAAGTGAAATCAGTGTTTTAATGACACTGCTGATGGGGGAATAGAAGCAAGGAGGAGCAATCTTCGGATCTGGGAAAATAATCAGACTTTGAAATATGACCTCAAAACTGGACAATCGAGAAATACTTGCAGGGGTTAGCTGTTAGGGGAGACAAACAATTCAGAAGTTCAAACAGATAGCTTATGCTAGCGTAGGTTCTAATAAAGCACAAATAACTTCAAAATAGTTCGTCTAAAACCCAGAAGAACATGGGCTCTGCCAGGATGCACTTGTTAATCCCCTGGAGACAGCATTTCTCCTGTATTTAATGACTGGAGGGCGTGACTCATGAATTTGATGGTAAACAGGGTAGTCTTATAGCCTCAGGTATTTTTACTAATCTAAGCAGAAAGGGGGAATATTAAGGATATAGAAAGAACATGAATTTATAATAAAAATAGCATGAGGGTTTGGTGGATGGGGCATCTCTGTGGAATACAGAGTTAAACAGATTACCATATGTTCCTTTCAGGAGCATTTGAAAAATGAAGACCAAATGTGTTTTATAGAATGATGTTCTTCATAATGCAGATAGCCACTGATTTGAAGCTGCAGCTAAAATAAATACGATACCTTTTGAGTGCTATTCACAGACACCAGTGACCGATCAATTTCCCTGTCTCGGGAAAAGCGAACTGGCGGATGACAGCTCACTCCCAGAAGAGGGGTTGATATACGTTAAGTGGCTGTGTCTCTGCTTCTGATTATTAATTGTGGCTAATATAAAGCAAGCACATGTCCCCAGACTATGCAGGCACTTCTTGGAGCAGGGAGGTCTTCAGGCGTCGTGGAAAGAGGCCCTGTTGTAGAGTTAGAAGCTCTAATCCGGGTTTCTCGCTGCACTGGTATACCTTGGGGCCACGCATGCTTAAACCTCAGAGACGCTCACATTTCCGACCCTGGGAGGGGTCCTTCCAGTGTGTTGCCATGGTGATATGTTTCCATAACATCTGTGAAAGTAAAATGTCTTGGGTACAATTGGTTAAGATGCGGTCTTTTTCTTTCCTGCTTCTCTTTGAATGAGGTGGCACTAGAGTGGCCGTTGTCATTTTAAGGTCTGGTTGTAGGAAATGTGGACACATGACTGATTCCTGCGGGCCTAACGCAACAGCTGAGGTCCTGCTCTGTCACGCTTATTTCTGGTTAAGGCACGGCAGTATCCTGGTGTAAAAGTGACTGCTAGAAACACTCCTAAACTCACGGTGCCAGTGAACCCAATGCTATGGTTCAGTTCAGCTCAGTCGCTCAGTCGTATCCGACTCTGTGACCCCACGGACTGCAGGACGCCAGGCCTCCCTGTCCATCACCAACTCCTGGAGCTTGCTCAGACTCATGTCCATTGAGTCTGTGATGCCATCCAACTATCTCATCCTCTGTCATCCCCTTCTCCTCCTGCCCCAAATCCCTCCCAGCATCAGGGTCTTTTCCAGTGAGTCAGCTCTTTGCATCAGGTGGCCAAAGTATTGGAGCTTCAGCTTCAACATCAGTCCTTCTAATGAATAGTCAGGACTGATTTTTTTTAGGATAGACTGGTTGGATCTCCTTGTAGTCCAAAGGACTCTTGAGAGTCTTCTCCAACACCACATTTCAAAAGCATCATTTCTTCTATGCTCAGCTTTCTTTATAGTCCAACACTCACATTCGTACATAACTACTGGAAAAACCATAGCCTTGACTAGATGGACCTTTGTCAGGAAAGTAATGTCTCTGCTTTTTAATACGCTGTCTAGGTTGGTCATAGCTTTTCTTCCAAGGAGCAAGCGTCTTTTAGTTTCATGGCTGCAGTCACCATCTGCAGTGATTTTGAAGCCCAAGAAAAAAAAGTCTCTCACTGTTTCTATTGTTTCCTCATCTATTTGCCATAAAGTGATGGGACCAGATGCCATGATCTTCGTTTTCTGAATGTTGAGCTTTAAGCCAACTTTTTCACTCTCCTCTTGCACTTTCATCAAGAGGCTCTTTAGTTCCTCTTCACTTTCTGCCATAAGGGTGGTGTCATCTGCATATCTGAGGTTATTGATATTCTCCCAGCAATCTCAGTTCCAGCTTGTGCTTCCTCCAGCTCAGTATTTTGCATAATGTCCTCTGAATATAAGTTAAATAAGCAAGGTGACAATATACAGCCTTGATGTACTCCTTTCCCAATTTGGAACCAGTCCATTGTTCCATGTCTGGTTCTAACTGTTGCTTCTTGATCTGCATACATATTTCTCAGGAGGCAGGTAAGACGGTCTGATGTTTCCATCTCTTTAAGAATTTTCCGCAGTTTGTTGTGACCCACACAAGTCAAAGGCCTTGGTGAAGTCAGTAAAGCAGAAGTAGATGTTTTTCTGGAACTCTCTTGCCTTTTCTATGATCCAACGGATGTTGGCAATTTGATCTCTGGTTCCTCTGCCTTTTCTAAATTCAGCTTGAACGTCTGGAAATTCTCAGTTCATGTACTGTTGAGGCCTTGCTTAGAGAATTTTGAGCATTACTTTGCTAGCATGTGAGATGAGTGCAATCGTGCAGTAGTTTGAACATTCTTTGGCATTGCCCTTCTTTGGGATTGCAGGAAAATCTGGCCTTTTTCAGTCCTATGGCCACTGCTGAGTTTTCCAAATTTCTGGCATGCTGAGTGCAGCACTTTCATAGAATCATCTTTTAGGATTGGTAATAGCTCAGCTGTAATTCCATCACCTCCACTAGCTTTGTTCACAAGTGATACTTCCTAAGGCCCACTTGACTTCAGACTCCAGGATGTCTGGCTCTAGGTGAGTGATCACACTATCGTGGTTATCTGGGTCATTAAGATCTTTTTTGTATAGCTCTTCTGTGTATTCTTGCCATCTCTTCTTAATATCTTCTGCTTCTGTTAGGCCCATACCATTTCTGTCCTTTATTGTGCTCATCCTTGCATGAAATGTTCCCTTGGTATCTCTAATTTTCTTGAAGAGATCTAATTTTCTTCATAGCCTAAAGAACTATGGACAGGGTTCGTGACATTGTACAGGAGGCAGTGATCAAGGCCATCCCCAAGAAAAAGAAATGCAAAAAGCAAATTGGCGTCTGAAGAGGCCTTACAAATAGCTGAGAAAAGAAGAGACGCTAACGGCAAAGAAGGAAAGGAAAGATATACCCATGTGAATGCAGAGTTCCAAAGAATAGCAAGGAGAGATAAGAAAGCCTTCGTCAGTGATCAGTGCTATGGTGGAGAGGTGCAAAGCCAGTGGCCCTCCTCCAGTGTGAGTCTGTCCTAAGGTGTCTGCACCAGTAGTGGGCAGTAGAAGAGAAACATGGTTCAGAACGCGAGGAGTCAGAAACTGCTCTGTGGGATGTGCTTCGGAGCATCACCTTTGTACTCCAGTAAGCGAAGGATTTGACTCTTTTTCAACACTTAGTGCAGTTGGAAGCTCTTCTTTCAGGAGTATCCTCACTTATACAACATACATGATTATAAATGCACCATGTATTACTTTTGTTTTTAATGGAAAATTTAAAATTATCACAATTTCACTATTTAAATTTCTTGCTGATTTGGCACAGAATTCTAGCATAGACTAGATAACATGAAACTCAGAATATATGATTAAGTAAGTACATCAGTAATAAACTGGTAAATGGGAGTTCTTCAGTTAAAGAATTTAAGATTAGTCACTACACAGAAAACTTGAAGTGTCTCTAAAATTCAACAGTTCACCTAGGGAAGAAACTTTCTCAAATTTTGATAATGTATAGGGTATTACTAATAATGAGTTATACAGCTAGCATAAATAGTTGTAAACTAGCGATAATAGACAAGATTTTGATCAACTGAGCTGAGAAAAATAATGAGGTGATCCTTCTGTTTTCTCAATAGAAAAATGTTTTACAAAATATTTGTCATAATGAAATAAGCAAAGAGCATGAAGCAAAAAAAATGGTAAGAAAAGTATTTTGGAGATGTCGGGTGATAAATAACATATTGCTATTTGTCTAGATTTTTTGATTGGTTAGCATTTTAAAGTTTATAATTTGTCCTGATTTTTTATTACAAATAACTCATCCCTTTTTAATCTAATTTTGTATCAGGAATCCATGAAGGATAAGTCTACAATCAACAAACCTTAACTCTATCCCTGCAGCCATGTGGCATCAAAGCACTTTATTCCTGTCAGCCTCAGTTCTCTCACCTGTAGAATGGGGAGATGGTAACACCAGCAGCGTGGTTATGAAGAGAGCGTTGAGAGGATAAAGCATTGGGAAGGGCTTGCAGGACAAAGTTTGTGAGTCCAAAATTGGCACAGAGCCTACAAAGGCTGGGAAAGCCCTAAGGAGCAGGGATCACAGAGACTCCCTGGTGGTTGGCTTCAGGTCCTGCCTTCCTGCCTAACCCTTCCCTCACCTTGCACTTTCCTAGGAAGGAGAAGGGTGTGATTGAAGTCACTTCTGTGGTTTCTTCTTCAATGCCTGTCATGGAAGATTGCGGTTTCCATGGCAGCATGAAAAGCAGGCCCGGTATCCAGATGCTGGTCTGGTAGGTGCCACGACGCAGAGTGTGGAGCATCCAAGTTATTGCCAGTGCCAGTGTGGCAGGCATGGCTCTGGAGCCAGCTGCTCGTCCTGAATCGCGATGCTGTCCTGAGGCCAGTAGCTCAAGGGCAGCCTCTGGAGTCCTCATAGTTCTGATGCTGGCAGAGGTTGCAGCTCCCTGGAAAGTTAGTCCTGCAGTGTGGTTTCAGAAGTCACACCTAGAAGGTGGCACTGCCATCCTTCCGACAGTTGTTAAATGCCTAGGTTTATGAATATTCCTTGCCACCAAATCTGGACTGACAAGGATGATAGGCAGATGGTATAACGCAGTGCCCAGCCTTCCTCCCCAAAGGGCAAAGTGGCGAAAATCAGAGTTGCTTCCATCCATACATGGCGTGGAAGTTGCAGGGATTGCTGCTGGGGCTTTGTGTGGCGCCCTTAATCTCACAACCAAGACTAAACAAGGACATCTCATTGCATATCCATCCAGATTACTCACCATGGCCAGTGACCTGAAATGCAATCTCTGAGGTTTAAGGCTCAACCTCAAAGAAAGGGAGGGAGTGAGACCCTGACTCAAGTAAGTTCTTACCACCTGGAAAGGAAGGCTTGACAATGAAGTTAAATTTAGAGCGAGAAAAATAAATGTGCTGCTTGCACTCCTGAGTATATGTGTGCGTGCTGAGTCACTCCATGTGTCCCACTCTTTGTGACCCTATGGATCGTAGCCCGCCAGGCTCCTGTGTTCGTGGGGTTCCCCAGGCAAGAATGCTGGAGTGGGTTGCCACGCTCTCCTCCAGGGGCTCTTCCTGACCCAGGGATCGAACCTGCATCTCTTATGTCTCCTGCACTGGGAGACAGGTTCTTTGCCACCAGCGCCACCTGGGAAGCCCACCCTGAGTGTATGGGTTGAAATCAAGCCACTGTGGGATAAAAGCCCCCGCATGCTGAGGGTTAGCACGAGCCGGTTCCTGGGCTTCTCTTGCTTGCGGTGCGGTCATTCGGATGCTTGCTCCTGCAGGCGCCCGAGGGATGGGTCTATAGTTCTCTCTACCTGACACTCAAAGGAAGGCAGACATGGGCCAAGAAGGTTGTCTGATGCCCCAGCTGAGAGGTTTGGGATTTGCACAACGGGCTTTAGGGACAGCCTTTCAGGCAGAGAAAGGAGTACGAGAAAAAGGCTGGGAAAGGGAAGTAAAGCTGGTTGGTTCCCAACAGTTGTGTTCATGTGACCTCAGTGCCTGGGCGGGGATGTGTAATGCCTTCTGAGAGACGCATAGAGTGAGATGAGACTGCAAAATGAGGTGGTTTTCACTCCGGTTATGAAGATCCAGCCCTTAAAAGAGCACCTGGTGCAATAGTAACAGCTCGTGAAATCTCAGGGCACAGATCCCCTACTCATTTCCAAGCCATATGTTCCCAAGGCTCATTCATTAATACACCGATTTCGTCACGTTTGCCATCTCCAGATACCTTTTGTAGCAGTGTTATATTGTCTTAATATTTTTATTTAACTCGAATCGTCCTGAGTAATTAACATCGACGATACAAAGGATGGGCGAGTTCATTTCCCAGCATCTATTCTGCCATTCCTTAGCAGGTAAAATGAAAAGGTTGGGTATCCTCAGAATTGTGTGTCTCACCAATGGGATGGGCACTGCGCCTCAGGGAAACACTCGGGTGAATAATTGTTTCCACGTTCACGTTCACTTATTTTATTATTAGCTCCCTAATTTACTAAAGCCTCTAGTCATCCATTCGGTTAGTCACTGAGTCGTTCCCTAATGAAACAGCCTTTCCGCAGCTGTTTGCTGAGCACCCTGTGTGCTCAGGCTGTGTGCTGGAGGCTGAAGAGAGAGAGAGACCTACCCTGTGAGGTCTGGTCCCGGGAGCTCTCAGCTGAAGAGGGAGGGAGCTGGCCAGGCGAACAAGCAATTGCAGCACCCAGCTACAGCTCCCCAAGAGAGGTGTGCAGCTCCAGCCTGTCTGGGAGCCTGGGGGAAGTCTGTGCTCCTGCAGCCTGGGTGATCCTCCACGGGCATGAATGCAGCCTCCCAGCTCCTGATGAAACAACAGTGCTCCTGATGCAATCACTCCTGGCTGTTGCCAAGAGTGCGGATGTCGGCCCCAAAAGTCTTCCCTGCTGAGTTAAGAGAAAGTGCAGGAGGAGAGGAATCTCTGAAAACAAAGATGCTGCACTCAGTCTTTCCTCCCTTCCTCCCGTCAACACATGCTTACTGAGCGCCAGCTCTGCATCTGATCCTGAACACGTAGCCTCTGCCAGCATGGGGTTTACAGTCCCTCCTCGGGCCTAGATGTCATGTCACAATCGCAGGAAGAAGAGTTTTCCTACAGAGGTGACTGTCGCCAGGGAGAACACGGATAGGGTTCTGAGAATGCCCAGAAAACTCAAAGTAGACGAAAGAGTTAAGGGTGTCACTTCGGAGAAAATGATACTTAAATGAAGGAAGATCCGTGGAATGAGAAAGAATTGGCCAAAATATGGCCTGGAGGGCAGCAGCGTGGGAAAAGCAGCGTGCTGGCGCCAGCATCTTAGTCGTGTGGAAGGCCTTGAGATGGGTGAGATCCGCGGCTTTGAGGAGCGCAGAGGCCTCCTCTTGGCTGGATGCTAGTGAGTGACCCGAAAGAGGGGTACAGGGGATGAAGCTGGGAAGGGGGTGGGGCAAAGCACGCCTGAGATCCCCTGGGATGTGGCAGGCAGTGTGTTGCCCACTTTATCCTAAGTGAGGTGATGATTTTAGGCAGGGGAGCGCCCCAACTTGAGGCACGTTGGGAAACTCACTCTGACTGCCGTGCAGAGAATGAACTGGCGAGGCCGTGGACTTTAGCTGAATGCTCGCATCGAGGGTAGGAAACGTGAAAAAGAAGATGAAAGTGATGAAGCAGAGGAGAAAACATTCTCTAAATAATCCTGTAAATGGATTAATTGCCAAGGTGAGTCCCCCAGAGACCAAGGATGCGGAGGGCTCTGGGGAAACCCAGGCCGCGTTCATGTTTTCCGTGCAGTGGGAAGAGCCTGGCTTCGGAGCAAAGCTGGCCGAGATACACAGCCTGTCTTTCTCTCCTGGACAGTTTGACCTTCACCTCACAGTCTCCTGTCCTGTCATTCACGACACGGAGATGATAGCAGCAGTGGCCTCAGAGCGCCCTTGCAGAGCCCGAGCAGAGGACAGGTGAGGTTTCTGGCACGTGGGCGCCCAGTGCAGCGGGATCGCGTTGCGTTCTGTTTTCTGTAGACGCCGCAGGAAGCAGGCTTCAGCGTCATTTTGAAAGCACTTTCTAGAAGAGCAGCTGTACTGTGGAAACATTCTTTCTGATATGCTGCACATTATAGTAAGTGGCATTATTCATGGATGTGTCACAGCCATAAAATAGGAGATTTTGAGGCGATCACAGCTGTGAATGATTAATATTTTCATCCCAAGATGCCACGGAGGTAGCAAGGCTATGTTAATTATTACATGCCCGAGCCTCGCACTGTGGGCTTCCTCCCCAAGCGCCTGTTAATTTGCTCATATGCTGTGCGGCTGATGGGACTAGAAAACTCTCCACTCAGAAGACACGGTGGGTCTCTGGCAGTTCCTCAGGTCCCTAATAACTGCTTTATACTTCTGCAGGAGGAAGGAAAAAAAAAAAAAATCCAAAACAATGATGAGCTTTAAGCAGGAATGCTAGCAGAGAAATGCGTTATTAAAGATGACTTCAAGTTTTTCCCTTTGTTTGCCATTGGTTTATATTTTCTTCATTTTCTCTCAGAAATTTCTGTGCTGCATTGAAATCATGAATACCTCATATGCGAATACTATCATCTTTTAAATTGTTTTCCATTGGTATTAAATTTTAAATTTCTATGAGTCATTTCTGTATTATTATTTAAAATCTATTTTTACATTTATCCACGGATTTCTTTGAAAAGCAACTGCATTTTCAACGTAAGAAAAGCAGTTCTAAGTGTTTGTTTAGCCTCTGGTGTTGTAGCTTTTATTTCTGAAGAGGTTGATTTTAAAAACCTAAAAATCTATGGATAGATTAAAAAAAAAAAAAAAAAGAGCAAGGGCCAAAAGCTGTGTGTTCCTCCTCCAGGTGAATCTGTGAATTTCTCTAAACCCCAGTGTGCCCTTATACACGGAACCAATTCCTCTTGCCATTTCCGTTAAATCTCTCTTTTCATACGATTTCACCAGGATCAGTCTCTGTTGAAAAATCTAGTTTAAGCTGCCTGGCAGTCTGAAAAGAGGAAGATCTATTAATTTAATCATTTGTATGAATCATGTCTAAATGATCTCAGCAGAGAAAATGTGTTAGCCATTTAAATCCCATCATTACATATTATATAATAATTACTGCTAATTCTAGTTTGGATGGGCCACGATTTGGCTTCCCATCCCCTAGAAGTGGAGGGGGGGATGACCTCACTGAATTTAGCCCCTCTGGCCTTCAGGCCTCCTTGCGCCCTCCTCATTACAGACGCAGTGGCCACGTTCGGCATCCAGGGTCTTGCCAACTTCAAGTCTGTTTTGTGCTCGTAATTAGTATTCACTTTGTGAGCATGGAGTTCACCCTCGGCGCGGAACGGAGCCCGGTGTTAATCACCGCTGTGTCTTCCTCCCTTCGACTCTGATCTGTCAGCCTGGCGAGGCTTGTCCCATACCTAATGCTTGCCCTCCCAGCCAGCTAGCACCTCCACATCGCATGGTGTCAGAATTAGAAACTTTTGACAGATCTGTAATCATGCCGTTCTCATCAGCGCTGTGCACGCTACTCATTTCACTTCCACATTCTAACAGTTAATATGCCTTAATTTCTCTCACTTTGTGAATATTTAATTCCTCCCTTTTCAACATCATTTTTAGGTTGTGTGAATCATTTTCAAAGCCTTTGCTCCTCTCCCTGTACCATCATCTGCATATTTTATGAAATGGCACGGTTGAGTCTCGGAGGGCTCTTGATGAAAATGGAGCTGGCAGCCTGCTCATTAGCTGTTTACCTGGAGCTGCGTGAGTCCCCGGGAATGGCGAGCTCCCATTTGGATCCGAATTAGGATTCTCTGGCAAATAGCAACCAGAAGCTTTCTGGGGACGTCCCCTTGCCTTCCTGTGCCCTCCCTTTCTCACTGAGAGAGTTTCTTGGAAACTTGCTTTGGGGGGCTGTCCTGCAGAATGTTGCTTCCTGGCTTCGTAAACAGTTTAATTTTTGAAGCGGAGATTCAAATGCTTTAGCAAATTAGCACCTCCAATGAGAGTGAAATTCCCCTGAAAGAACACATTCTAAAGGTCAGGATATTTGACCTTCTGGAGGTTTGCAGATGTCCGAAGCCAGGTCTCTGCTTCACTAGGTGACCATCTAGCCTGCTTTGCTTGGGGCTGGGGTTTCCTGGGGGCCTTGGACCTGCAGTTTTCAAATCAGGAAAGTCTCAGGCAAGCGAAGACAGGTTGGTCACCCTTGCTGTGACTAACTCCAGGGCCTTGGTGACGTTCAAAGAACTGTAGAAATGACCTTCTGTCTTTACCAAGGAGCCAAGAAAAAAATACAAGCCACAGACCTGGGGACCATGAGCGGAACTTGAATATCAAAACTATTTTTATTGGGTGATATAACCTGCATTTAAAGTCGGGAGATTCATATATAAAAATTCAAGATTTCTACTTCTCTCAAAAAACTAAGGACGTGGCTAAACTGTATGCCGACTTTGGTTTTGTGCCTCTGGATAAATCTGAAGAGTGCCGGCTCTGCAGTAGCCTGACTGCTCAGTTGCATTAACTCCGAGCTATCTGACCTCGGGCAGGATAAACATTACTGGCTCTCAATTTTCTTCATCTGTAATTTCGGGATCATAAAATTACACTAGTATAATAATATGTTGTATATATTATATAAGGGATGTGTATTAAGGAAATCCATACAGATGGCTTATCATGGGCCATTTTTTAAAAGAGGGAAAACAGAACATAGAATGTGCTCATTAAAAACGCTTGTTTTTGGGCTTCCCTGGTGGCTCAGGGGTGAGGAAAACCCCTGCCAGTTCAGGAGACACGTGTTTGATCTCTGGTCCGAGAAGATCCCGCGAGCGTTGGAGCCGCTCAGCCACTGCAGCACAGCTCCTGAGACTGTGCTCCAGAGCCCGGGAGCCGCTGCCACCGAAGCCCGCCGCCTCCAGCTCGCGCTCTGCAGGAAGGGAGGCCACACAGTGGGAAGCCCGAGCTCAGCAACTGGAGGGCAACTGGAGAAAGACCCGCGTGACGGTGAAGACCTAGCCCAGCCAAAAACAAGAAAAAATATTAATAAAGAGAAAAACTTGTTCTTTTGCTTCTTCTTGTTATATTATCATCAGTTTTCAGGAAAAACAAAAAACAAACAAAAAAAAAACCCCACCAACTAAACGGGAACCCAGAATTGCCTGATGAGCTAGTTAGTATATGATTGGAAACTATAGGAAGAAAACAATAGAAGAGGGATGTTGTCGGTATTAAGCAAAGTCGTTTTATAATGTATATTGGAACCAAATATGGAGGGACGCCCAAAGCAGCTGCAGGTGACCACCTGTGCAATTAATGATACCACTGACTTAATGCCCCGGGAAACGGAACATTCCATTCTCCAGCGCAGATCGTAGTGTGTGCCTCCTGGCATCAGTTAGTCCTCTGACACCGTTCTGAATTCCACAGACCTATACTTTTTATACGGAGTGAATTCCTTTGTAGTAGAACCTGTTCCTAAAGATTTTCTCCTGCTGAAATGGTTTTAACCTAGAGTAGTCTTGCGTCACCTGTGCTTTTATCCCCAGGCAAAAATGATATACTATTAATGCCTTGGATTTGCAAAGCATTGTTTTTCTTCTAAATACTTCAAGAGTAACTAGATGATTCTCAAAGAAATGGTATTTGATTCTAACAGAGGTATTGTGCCACAGGTAAACAGCTCTCTACTTTTTTGAAATTATTTTTCCACCATTTAAAAACAGACCACTCTGATACCACACGCTCAGGTATTTCCAAGGAGATATTTGAGAAGCTCTGTGGTTTGGCAAAAATAATTTTTTATTCTGAATTGTTGGGATGTGAATTGTTGGGCAGGAGGAGAAGAGGATGAGGTGGTTGGATGGCATCACCGACTCCATGGACACAAGTCTGAGCAAACTCCGGGAGTGGGTGAAGGACAGGGAAGCCTGGCGTGCTGTAGTCCATGGCATCATAACGAGTCGGACACAGCTGAGCGACGGAACGACAACAAAATTTGAATCTCTGATTGGCCCTGAAACTGTCTCAGCCCGGCGTCTATAATATGTATAAGTTTTAAGGGAGTTAATAAAGGGCTATTGGAGAAGGAAATGGCAACCCACTCCAGTATTCTTGCCTGGAGAATCCCATGGACAGACCAGGGATTGCAAAGAATTGGACACGACTGAGGGACTGACACTTTCACTTTCTCTTTCAAGTTTATTTAAAGGGGGATGTGTTTGATATCTTATTGAGGCCTTACAAAGTTCTTAGTTATTGTGTTTCAAATACTGGTTTTCCTGGAGAAAAAGATTATATTTTAAAAGGTTTTCATTTATTATCATTTCAAGGTTGTTGACTGAGTTGAACAATTAAATGTTAGAGCTAGAAGGGACGTTGGAGAACATGTGGGCTAGGCAAGAAGTGAAAAAGCAAAACTGGTGGCCCATAGCTCAACTCAGCCCCGTGGCCTCTTTACATATGAATTAAAATTTTGTAAAGCAAAAATTACAAAGATTTTAAAAGACATAAACCTACTGTACTTCACTAATTCTAGAAAGCACTTGAAAAAAGATTAACTTCTGAGAAATTAAGATGCATCTTTAGAATGATGATATCTTAAAGGTGATGAATATAGGGGTGGCCAATATTTAAACGTCAGGAGTTTCACACAGAAATCACAACTTCCAACTAATTGTTGCTTGGGTCCCCAGTGGCAACCATGGTGGCATGGAGCTCTTGAGAGAGGAGGCGCTCAGGTTCTCCCTCTCCTTACTCATCCCTTCCTCATCCGCGGGACTTTGACGAACCTCTTCTAGGGCACCCAGCTTGGAGCCCCTGAGCCTGTAGAAGCCCTGATAGGAATGGAGGTTCATGGATTGATTGGACTGATTTTAATATTTAGAGCATCAGTGGGCATCTAACTCAGAGTAGTTCAACAGATCAGATAATTGATTCACTTGGGTGTAATAATAATAATAGGTAAGTAAGTAAAGTCACTCAGTCGTGTCCGACTCTTTGTGACCCCATGGACTGCAGCCCACCAGGCTCCTCAGTCCATGAGATTCTCCAGGCAAGAATACTGGAGTGGGTTGCCATTTCCTTCTCCAGGGGATCTTCCCGACCCAGGGCTCAAACCCGGGTCTCCCGCATTGGAGGCAGACGCTTTAACCTCTGAGCCACCAGGGAAGCCCTAATAATAATAATAGTTATCTCCTAATCAAAACTTCTGATTGGCAAGTGTTATTGCAAATAGCAATAACAATAAAATAAGGAGTGAGGGGTGATAAATCCAGGATGTAGTCAATGAAGCGTGACATAAGAGTGGATCTCCTGGGATGGGTGAGACAGGGGCGGGAAGAAAGGAGTCCACGGCCGTAGAGACATAGAGGAGACGTCACTCCAGAGACGTGTAGTGACGTGACTTGAAAATCACGCGTCTCACCAGGAGGAAGCAGTTCTCCCGGCTCTTAGTCCTGTATCTTTACTCTTACACTGCATTCTGACTTTGCAGGCAAATGTATGGATGAAGCATATTAAACTGCATAAGTAAATATTCTGACAAAATGACTTTTGGAGAATGATGTTTTCCCTTTTGTCCAGGTACATCCCAACAAAAGATCTGAATAGAAATAAGTATGCTATGTTTTTTACTTTGAATATTTCTCATATATGTTTGTGGACATAAGAGTTTTGTATGAAAATTATTATTTCTCATAAAGGATCCTTCCTATATTTCATTTTATGCATGCACACTAAGTCACTTTAATCATGTCCAACTCTTTTGTGACCCCATAGACTGTAGCCCAGCAGGCTCCTCTGTCCATGGGATTCTCCGGGCAAGAATACTGGAGTGGGTTGCCATGCCCTCCTCCAAGGGATCTTCCTGACCCAGGGATGAAACCTGCATTTCTATGTCCCCTGCATTGGCAGGCAGGTTCTTATACCACCAGTGCTGCCTGGGAAGTCCATTTCATTTTATATATAATAATATATCACGTATATTGGAGATAACAGTTCACTTTTAAGTTCTGCATCTGAGAATCTGAGACTACAACAGACCATTTTGTTACGATGGCCAGAGATACAGATATACTGTATGTGAAAATTCTTTAAGCTCCTTCAACGAAAGCCAGATTTTAAAAGTGAGCAATTATTTCATATGATTTTTGAAAAAGAAAATATACCATCCAATTCTGCAAATAAAAGGTAATTCCTCAGAGGTTATTCTCCATGTTAGCTTTCTAGTCTTCGAGTGAGAAAGCTTCTGGGCCTCCACGTGTATGACGGCTCACTGTCTAATTGGTCTCACTATCTGAATTGTCCTTTCTTAATTTCCCTGCATGACTCATTTACTGTGCTCACTGTTCAGTTATCTGCGAGAGGTAGCAGGCCTCCTCCCACCCTTAGTCAATTAGACAAGCTATTGTTTCTGATTAAGATATCACATCCCAGAGAATAATGGCAATTAGAGTTGGAACGGAGGTCCTGCTGGCCACACAGTCCACTTCCCTGCCGGCTCAGAATGCTTCACGTTACACTGAGGTTGTGTGGTTCTCCGATGTCGGTTTTAAAAATCCAAGCACCCATCAGTGCTAATTATACCCCTGTCCTACATTCCCACCGTGACTTAATTTTCTACTTTGCATTGCTGATTCTCCTAAATTGGCACTGAATGATGGCGTCTTGGTGATATCATCTTATCAGAAGACAGCGAGGTGGGGCATTCTTTTGGAGCAGAGAAAGCAATTGTTATTGTTTGGTTTGGTTTTGATTGGGAGCTGGAAATTCATTTTACCCAAGAATATTCATTTGCCAGGGTTCCAGAGCTTCAGAATGCCTGGAAAGTAGTAGGTCAATTTTTTATCGGCTGTTCTTTTTCTTCCTCGTCCGTCTTCCCCGTTGCCCACTTCCAGAAGGGTTCATTTAGAGATGTAGAGGATGGTGTCCAAAAGAAAGGCGGTTGAATTTTTCGGAAGCTTTTCTTTGAATCAGTTCTTCCTTCACATGGGGTTCAGAAGAATGGTCTACTAGGAGGAAAAAACCTGGAGTGTGGTTAATAGAAGATGGTGATGATAAAACTGCTATTATTATAATGCATTTTACAGCCCTTGAGCTTCCCGGGTAGTTCAGTTGGTAAAGAATCCACCTGCAATGCAGGAGACTCCAGTTCAATTCCTGGGTTGGGAAGTTCCCCTGGAGAAGGGATAAGCTACCCACTCCAGTATTCTTGGGCTTCCCTGGTGGCTTAGCTGGTAAAGAATCCGCCTGCAATGCGGAGACCTGGGTTCAATCCCTGGGTTGGGACGATCCCCTGGAGAAGGGAAAGGCTGCCCACCCGTGTTCTGGCCTGGAGAATCCCATGGACTGCATGGTCCCTGGGGCTCCACGGGGTCACAGAGAGTCAGACGCGACCGAGCGCCTCTCACTTTCAGTTCAGTGCAGTCCCCCAGTCACGTCTTCGACCCCGTGGAGGGCAGCAAGCATGCCAGGCTTCCCTGTCCGCCGCCAGCTTTCACTTTGGAGCCCTTAGATAAGCTAGGGCAACATGCTCAACACGCCTGACCTCTGCAATCCTCACTCTGTCCTGATGCAAGAACAATCATTACACTCAAATGAAGAAAAAGGAGAAAGAAATTATAAAACCTGCCAAGGTCAGTATGCTAGTAAGTTATGGAGCCAAAAATGGTAAGAATAATATTCAGCGTTTATTATTAACACTATTTAATAGCATTAATGATAGTTCCATGTATAGTTCCAATAACATTAATGAAACCATTTTCACCTTGAATTGGCAGTCTAGGAAACAGGACCATGATCATGTTCTTTGAGAATTTCCAAGCCTGTCGCAGCATCATGGCCTGCATCCTGCATTACTCACTGCGATTTTACATTAAATATTTTATTTGTTGAACTCATGGAGGTCAATCTCAAAGGGATATAGTAAATAAATCTTTCAAACTTTATTATTGATTTTATTGTTGGCTTTTGGGGGTCATTTTACAAATAATGTAAGCACTTTGTTTTAAATTAAAAACAGTACAGATGGGAATAAAATGATAAAATGGCCCCTTTCCCTGTGTTTGTCACCTCAGTTTCATGTAAGATTTTTTGTGTAGATGGAATGACATGATACATATCGTCCTATGTCATATTTCTATCTTATTACATAAATAACAGTCATTCATAAATGCTGTGTTTAATGTGCATTAGAGATTGCTGTAAGCCCTTTATACGTATCTACTCATTTCATCCTCATGAGAGGTGCATGCTACTATCCCGGTTTTACAGAAGAAGAAACAGAGGCAAAGAGGACATAAGTCATTAAAGGGATGAAGCTGGAATTTAATTATCCCTTGGCGAGCTTTTAATTTCAGGGAATAGTAATGAATATCACTCCTTTTAACACCCATATAATATTTCACCCTTTCCTACATCAGTCCCCTAAAACTAACATTTAAACTATTTACTTTTCCCCCTATTTTAAACAGTGTTGCAGTAATAACTTTTAAGTACACACAGCTCTGTGTACAAACACTTCTGATTCAAATTCCTAAAAAGATAATTTCTTGGTTAAGGCCATGTGCTTTTAAACCTTGAGAGAAAAGCCATACTATCCTTTAGAGAAACTACTCTGGTTTCTCTCCCATTACAGAAGACTCTGACTTTTTTGTCTCCATCTTAAAAATTTCCATTTTCAAAGGCTGCAGATTGAGCCCACATTCCTTAGAGCAGCCTCCTTCTTTCCAGAAGTCCTGTACTCTGACAGCTCTCCTCCCTTTCCTGTTGTTGATCTGGCCAGGCTCCTTCATCCTTCTTTTTTGCCTGCTGTCCCCTCTGCCCAGGGTTCCCATCCCATCACTTTTGGTTGGCACACTTTACTATCTTTTGTAATATTTTTTTATGTAGACATTTTTTAAAGTCTTTATTGGCTTTGTTGCAACAATATTGCTTCCATTTTATGTTGTGGTTTCTTGGCTGTGAGGCTTGTGGGATCCTATCTCCCTGACCAGGGATGGAACCACACCCCCTGCATTGGAAAGTAAAGTCCTAACCACTGGACCACCAGGGAGCTCCCTTACTTGTGTTTCTTGTTGTTGTGTAGCAGCAAAGTTGTGTCCGACTCTTTTGTGACCTCATGGACTGTAGCCTGCCGGGCTCCTCTGTCTGTGGGATTTCCCAGGCAAGAATACTGGAGTGGGGTTGCCATTCCCTTCTCCAGGGGATCCTCCCGACCCAGGGATCGAACCCGCATCTTCTGCATCAAAGGCAGATACTTTACCACTGAGCCACCTGGGAAGCCCTTACTTAATGCTTCTTGACCCAGCTCATGTGTCTTCTTTTTATTCATCCGTGGACAGACCTAGTTATTCCTTTTTTAAACTTTTACAGCAACTTGTAACAGGTTCAAATGTTGATGGTTGTCAGCTCTGGGCTGCAGAAATGTAGATTTATTTTCCTACAACTAATATAAAATTTTAACTCAAGGGCCCTTATTTATGGCTAAAAACTCTAAATCTCAACACATTCATCAGTTCCAAATTAGATCTCAATAATATTCAACATTCTCTACCCACCACCTTCCTCTCTTGGTTGTATGATTTTGGGGGCACTGCAGTATGATGAAAAGTCACCCTGGCATTAGAAAGGAACTTCCAGAGTTGTTCCACCCTCTGGCTCCACTGGCCTCCACTGCAGGTATGTTATTCCCTCTGGTGTGCGGGGGTCGTGTTCTGGAATCTCCTTCTCATGTCTGGCATCTGTGTGTTTTTTGTCCATTCTCTGCATCTTAGCACGTACCCTCTGCAGCTGGAAGCTCAGGAACTCTTGGCTGGGTTCTCTATACTACAGCCTGTGACATTGTCCTTAGAAGGCTGCATCTAGGGATGCCCTTGCTAACAGACTGTTTGGAGGCTGTATTTCTTTGGGACCACCTTTTGCTGGCGCCATGTTGCTGCACCACTGTGCTGAATGGGGGGGTGGGGGGCTCCTCCAAGAGGCTCCCAGGCTGACAGTGCTGTGCTAGAGGAAATGAGTTACAAGTCCTCTTGACCCAGAATTTCCCCAAATCTATTTGTGTATTTGTCTCACATCCCATTTCTCCCATCCAAGGTTGTTCCTCATATGGGAAGAAAGACAAGAGTTTCTTCTTGGATGGCTTTTCCTGTCTGAAACTCTTCTCCCAATCATTCTCATTGTTTGTTGTTGTTGTTTGTTTCTTGCTCAAGTTGGAATAAAACTACTACATCATCATAGATCTGTCTCTATTTTTCTATTTATTTATGAAACATAGTGTTAACCAGCCTTCTAAGTTCTAGCACTGATATTTAGAATTCTGATAAAAACCTCTTTATCCCCCCTGAAAACAGGAGCCTGGTTCTTGAAAATCAAAAGCACTTCGGCTTTCATAGTGTTATTTGTTCTACGAGTTCAATGAACTACGAACTGACTTTTTAAAAAAATTGTAGTCTGTATCTACTATCTCCTTGAAAGTGTTTGGGGGGGTTATAGAAATGTGGTAAAGGATACTGAAAACCCGCATAATTTAATATCAGCATTTTACCCACTGCAAGACCTGCACTGTGCTATAACAGGTGCCACTGTATTGCCGTCCTCTGCTTACCTTCACACCTTACCTGTGAGCCCCTGGAGACCATTTCTTTCATCACCTCAAGAGCAAACCCTCTGGGCAACACAAGTAAGTGCTCGAGTTATCGATAAGCATTTATCGGGCACCCCTTCACATTTGACGTGGCGGCAGGCACTGAGGGTCCACACTGATCGAAACAGAGTCATAGCTTTCATGGAGTATGCCTGCCTTTAAGGAAGGTGGGTATTAAAAAATCCATCACATAGTTTATTAATTATGACTGTGATCACTGTTCTTTGTTATTTGCCTCTTCCTCTAGTTGTTAAGGGAGACCACGGCGTTTCCCAGTTTCTTTTCTGACAAAAGGACACTTGAGTAGGGACGTAAAAGTGAAGTAGGCAAGTGATGGTCAGATAAGATGCTGGGCAGTGAGTTGGGACACGTGGCAGAGTCTGAGGGCGGGACCTTGGCTTGTCTGAGACCCATAGAGAAGGCCCATTTGCTGTAGGCAAAGCAGGGGGTCATCTCCGTGATCATCTGATGAGGGGATAAGGGCCAGAGCAGGCATTTTAACCTTTATTGAGTAAATAAACGAATGAGCTCAGAGCAGTCTGAAACTTTAACTTCTGCTACAGGTTAAAGAAAAAAAAAAAAAAAGTTGCTTGGATTCTGTAGTTATCGTGACACTGACTGTGATGATTAGAGAGTTGGACTTTGAAGAAAGCTGAGCACTGAATAATTGATGCTTTTGAACTGTGGTGTTGGAGAAGACTCTTGAGAGTCCCTTGGACTACAAGGAGATCCAAACAGTCCATCCAAAAGGAGATCAGTCCTGGGTGTTCTTTGGAAGGAATGATGCTAAAGCTGAAACTCCAGTACTTTGGCCACCTCATGCAAAGAGCTGACTCATTGGAAAAGACTCTGAGGCTGGGAGGGATTGGGGGCAGGAGGAGAAGGGGACGACAGAGGATGAGATGGCTGGATGGCATCACTGACTCGATGGACGTGTGTATGAATGAACTCTGGGAGTTGATGATGGACAGGGAGGCCTGGTGTGCTGCAATTTATGGGGTCACAAAGGTCAGACATGACTGAGCGACTGAACTGAACTGAATCATAAAACATCAGCTGAATGGACTTCCCTGGTGACTCAGATGGTAAAACGTCTGTCTACAATGTGGGAGACCTGGGTTTGATCCCTGGGTCGGGAAGATTCCCTGGAGAAGGAAATGGCAACCCACGCCAGTACTGTTGCCTAGAAAATCCCATGGACGGGGGAGCCTGGTGTCCATGGGGTCGCAAAGAGTCGGACACAACTGAGCAACTTCACTTCAATCATAAAACAAATCGGAGATCAGGACAAAATCAGAGCTGATGGAAATGTCCAGCTCCTTGACTACAAATTCCTGCCAGTTTCATCTCTGCAATGGCCTCTTTAGAGCCAAGCTGACATGGAAACTCTCGTCCTTCCCACGTGGTGGTGTCCAGCTGCGTGAAGAAACGCTTGAAAAGCAAACCATCCAACACTGCAACCCCTGTCAAAGGGCAGCAAGGCCTCCACTGAGAGCAGGGGATAGTGGCTGAAGCCCCGGATGGGCAGAAGCTGAGAGCCCTCAGATCCGCCTTCATCCGCGAGAGCTGGAACAGAAGGGAAATCCAGGAGGTTCAGGCGTCCTCAGCTGATGGAGAACCAGAATAAACACGAACAGGATTGACTCAGGTCCTGTAGGTGCTGGGCTGAGAGGTGGAATTTCAGGAGGATCAACTCAGTGACCACTGTTTTGAGTTAGCAACCCGGAGATGTCAAGGGAAGCTTGGAGGATACCCTGTGGGTCTAGTTTGTGGCAATCAGCCAGTTGGAACAGTGATTTTGCCCTCACTCTATTATCTGATGGCTCTAATAAAAGTCAGATGGGAGAGCTAATCAGACTGTTCCCTTGGCCTGGACCCCTTTAAATCAGAAAGGTCTATTTTGGCTCTCCATGTTAAGTAGACCCAGAGACCTGACATTTCGTGTTTATTTGAAATGATAAACTTAATCATGAGCGAAATGTTAAGAGATGACAGAACTGGCCACAGTAAGGTCACATCGCGTCCCTGCCAACATAATACAAACTCTCGCCTTCACCGGGTGCCAATCCCTGCCACAGGGGGCCTGAGGCACTTGCAAATGGGGACCAGAGTCTGTCTATGTGATAATTAATCCACGGCACTCGGAAAAGACTGCCAAATCTGCCATATGGTGGTTTTATGACCTGGACTGCTGTTATCTCTGGAGAAAGTTAACATCATAATCTCATTTACTTGTTATCTGTGATTCAAACTTGCACTTTTACAGGGTAAAATGTAAGCATGGTGAGGAGACCTGGGATTGCAGAACCCTGAGATGCCCTGATTGAACTTCTCGAGCAAAGGGGGCAGGAAGAGGCACAGAGCTCTCACCCGAGCACCCGCCTGTCTCCTGAGCTCACAAGGCTCGAGCCTCATGAAGACCTTTGACATGTTCTTTTAAATCTTATGTTAATTTTTACTGGTTTATTTTGGCCGTCCGGGGTCTTTGTTGCTGCCTGTGCTCTCTAGCTGTGGAGGGTGGGGTAGATACGGTGCTCGGGCTTCTCACTGCAGGGGCTTCTCCTGTTGCGGACGGAGCGCAGGCTCTGGGCACAGGTTTCGGGAGCTGGGGTTCCTGGGCTCCAGAGCACAGACCCAACACTGGCACATGGACTTAGTTGCTCCGCAGCATGAGGGGTCTTCCTGGACCGGGGACTGAACCCACGTCTCCTGCACCGGCAAGCGAATTCTTTACCCTGAGCTACCAGAGAAGCCCTGACGTATGTTTCATGAGGATCCACCGTAGATGTATTAATGATAGAAACCCTCGCCCTAAGAAGGCAAGAGAGACTGCCCCCTAGAAACTCTAAGGGATCACATTTCCCCCTCTTCAGTATTTCTCTGGAGTAAATAGGCCAGGTTTCTTGACCCTGTTTTTCCATGGTGACATCTAGTTTGGGTGGTGAAGTCACTTATAGGACTTCCAGTGGTTCATTTAGACTTTGATGAAATCTCAAAAGAATTTTATTAAGAAATAAACCTTGAAAGTAATCCATAACTGCCAAATGTCACATGTGAAACTTGAGGCTACTGGAGAAGAGGGACTGTGGGCTGTTCCTAAATCCGTGTGCTCTGTGACCACCTTCTCTTCTCTCCTGTTCAGGGAAGACTACCCATGATGAAGCTAGGATGGATGTCAGGCCACCAGCTCAAATTTGTAAGAAACATAGCATCTCTTGTGTTCTCCAAGTCAACTTAATTTCTACTGCGAGCCTTGTGGTAGAACTGCTGTTTGGAGATTTCCAGCTGCTTCCTAATGTCTATTACTCCCTTTCTTCCTTTGTGCCAAATATCCAGTTTTGATCAGGGTGATAGTGAACCCAGCTAAAAAGCAACATTCCACAGTCACACGTGAAGGCAGCAGCAGTCATGTAATACATTGTGGTCGATGAGATGAAGGTGAAAGTTGCTATGTGGAAGCTAAAAATGGGATATCTAACTGTTCTTTGCCTTTCTCCTCTTCCTCTTCTTTTTCTCTCTCTGGAATGCTGATGCAATGGCTGGACCTCTAGCAGTTACACTGGACTCCCAAGGAGCTTGAAGTTGGAAACCTCAACTAAGAATGGAAAAACAGAGAAAAGGAGTCTGAGCTCCTGGAGATATATTGAATCCACCATACTAGTCCCAGAATGCCTACCAACAGATATTGCTTGCATGAGGGATAAATACTTCTTTATCTCATTAAGTCACTGTTGTTGTGACTTCCTGTTTTATACTTTGGGACCTAATTTATAAGTGATTCAAGTCCCTATCAGGTAAAATGATGACAATAACCGTTTCAATTCGGGGTTCTCCTTTCTTTTTCAGGATTGTTTCTAAGTTTCGGAAAATTGCATAGGAATTAGATGTATGATAGGTGTGTGATAGGCCGATTGATCGGGTGTGTGATAGGGTGTTGGATCTGGTCTTTGTTCTCATTCTCTACTCACTGTTCTCATTTCTCTTTGCTATCATCTGGCCCTTGGTTGCTAGCCTTGCAGATTATACCTTGTTCTGACCACAGTATGGCTTTTATTTATTTACTTTTGTCTCTTGTGCCACATCTACCCTGGGTTGTACAAGAACACTCCACTACTCCCAAACCTTTCTTTTTAAATAATCTTATTTATTCACTTACCTTTGGCTGCTCTGGTTCTCTGTGGCTGTGTGCGGGCTTCCTCTAGCTGCAGTGGCCTGGGACAGCTCTTCATTGCTGAACGTGGCCCTCTCGTCGTGGCGGCTTCTCCTGGTGCAGAGCACAGGCTCTGAGTCGCAGGCTCAGCAGTCGTGGCACTCGGGCTTTGTTGCTCCACAGCGTGGAGGATCTTCCCAGACCAGGCATCGGGCCTGTGTCCCCTGCATTGGCAGGCGGACTCCCATCCACTGCACCACCAGAGAAGTCCCCAAACCTTTCCTGTTTGAAGGAAAATTTCATACAATTGCCTCAGACCCAAATCAAAGATAAATTTTTCCTCTGCGTAAAGTGAAGCATCAGAATTAGAGAATTCCATAAGCCCACCGTGTTGATGCGGCAGCCCCGGTCCTATGCAGGCAGCTGTAAGCTTGCCTCTAGCCTGATTCTTTGCTATATTTTAGATCGTTACGCACTTTAGTGCCTCATGATTGGCAACGATCAGCCTGCAGCCCACTTCACGAGAGACTGTAGTGCGCCCATGCGTAGAAGCGCCGTGACTGATCATTGCTGCAAAGATGTTCTTGCCGTGGCCTAGTGGCCAGCCCCTTGGGGCTGCCTCGTCATTCTAACAGGAGAGGCTAGAGACCCCTCTTCCAAGGTGTCAAAAAGTCAGAGGCTGGGCGGGTCTGCCAGCCCCATAGTCACCTTGTGAAGTGTTCGGGAGAAGAAGCGTTTACACCCCAAGAGATTTTCAGGCCTGAATGTTGCTGTTTCTTCTTTTGTAAATTTACATACGTGTGCATTTCAGATCTATTTTTGAGAACAAAGAACAAGAAATAGAATGTAGCTGGTTATAGGCATTATACACACACACACATATCTATACATGTAGCTTTATAAATGTACACAGACATATAAACATACAGACATATATTTAAATTTAATCTTGGTATGATTACATTATAGACATATATACGTTGCCATTTACATTCCTTTCTTATGTCCAGAAGCTCCTTTTCAAAATATAAGTTGAGGTCAAACTGATACACAGTGGAATGCAAAGATCTTAAGTGTATAATCCCATGGGCTCCTGTGACCTCGTTCAAGACAGAGAGTATCTCCGTATCTCTAGAAAATTCTCTGGCGATGTATTAAATGGACGGTTCAGAAGCCTTAGAAGATGCGTGTGCGCCTGCAGCCCTTAGGATGGACAGGGTCCCGCTGTTGGCAAGGACTTGTGCCAGGCAGGTCTGGGCAGGAGGTCAGGGAGTGTGGCTCACGGGGGCTCCCAGACCCTGGCCCCGGTCCCACTGACCTTTTGTGTGGCCACTCTTATCACAAAATCACACCAGGCTGTTGTCCATAGAGAGATTCTGATCGTGTGGACCAGATCGGGAGACCTACAATAAATCGCCCTCATTGTCCGTTGGCGTTTTGAAAACTGATGAAACTGCAGGTTCGTGGTCCTTGCTTTGTATGCAAATGATGAATTATAGATGGGAAATAGGAAAAAGAAGGTTTTCCCTGGTTTGCCAGTTTGAAGCAAAGTGGATTAGAGAAAGAACTCTGCTACTCTTGACTATTTATTGTGACATTGCTTAGAAAAATTCAAACCCCAAAGACTCCAGATCTCCAGGGACATTGTTAGCCTTCTGCAGGAATTATTAAAATGTACAGAAATGTAGGCTCCTCACTTTATAATAATTAATCAGAGTCTGTTGATTAATAAAGCTCATTTTTTAGTCTCAATGATTCCAAGTATCATACAAAGGACAGTGTCCTTGTCATTTTGATTAAGAAACCAGACTTTGCAGTGGAAAGAAGTACAGGAACCGTCCGCTTCCCTCCGTCTCCCCATAAAATAAATATTGAATGAGAATATTAACTCGTTAACCTTGACAACAATTTGTAATTTTCATAAGGGGGGAAAAACTCGCATATTCAGCAAATAAATCGCTGCGGGGATTCAGGAAAACAAATTGGAGAGAATGAAGAATGCTACCATATGAATTCTGTCATTTTTATGGGCCAGGGTGATTAATTTGTTTGTTTAGGTCCCTCAATTAAGGCCACAAATAGTGGAAGGTGTCGGGAGCAAGTTAGCTGTTACATCTGGTGTGGAACAGTCAACTGCGAGTGAGGCAGAAAGGTCATATGGGGAAGCGAACAACTTGGCCCCCAATCCTGAGTCTTAATACCCTACCAGAGCCACGTTACCTGGGGTTAGCTGCTGAAGCTGTAATTTCACTCTGTTAATAGTTTGAAGCTTGTTTTAACAGATAACCCCTTTCACTGGGCAACCACGCGGGAAAATCATTAGGTGGAATTAGCAGTACCATCCACAGCTTTTCCAGGGTTATCTAATTATTTTGAACTCAATTTAACCAGGAATGGAGATAAAATAAATAATCCATGAACTATTTACCTTGCCGGTTAGAAGGCTTCTTTTGTCCATTAAAAGAAAAAAAGAAAAGAGAAATCAAAAGAATTGGAGGACAAGCAAAGCCCTGTTTTCTTAATTTTCATCCTGGAGACCCAAGATCTATTTCTTCCCTCTGGTGGCTGGTCACACTCCCTGCCCCCGGGATGTCTCTTGCTGGGTGTGAGTCTTATTTGTGTGTTTAGCATACTGTTTTCTCCCAGCTCACTTGGCTTAAAACTTACTGCCGAGAGACTTTGGATAATTCACATTTTTGTTTGTAAGGTTTGTTTGTCCTCATTCCCTCTGGAGGGGATTGAGGATTTAATATGGTTATTTTAAATTTTACTTTACCATTGAGTTTTTGAAGGAGAGACAGGAGTTAGTATGTTTGCGGCATGGTTGGAGATTTTCTGCAGCACCTTGCTGTAATGCCCATCCTGGCTTTGCTATTTTCTAGCAACAAGATCTGGGTCAAGTTTTTTTTTTTTTAATCTTGAAGAGCCTATTTCCTGTTTTGTAAAAATGGGATTAGAGATAATATTTACATTAGGTGGTTGATGCTAGGTGAAATGAAACACATCACACTATCTGGCACATAGTTAAGTATTCAAAAAATGTTAGCAGTGATAACAATGATGAAGATGGATGTGTTTGCAAACAGACTAAAAAGAAATGAAGAAACACTGAGCAATTAATGGACCTAGTCTGCTGGACAATTGGAAGAATATCAAGAATTGAGATAAGCAAACTGGCTTTGCATTATAGGAGGCAGAATGAAACAGAGTAGTGGTGGAAACCGATGTATAAGTGTGGAAATGAAGAAGAAAGATGAAAGAGTTCATGCATTAAAATCTTCTTTCCAATTACTTGAAGGAAAAGGCAAAAAGACATAACACGAAATATGAACTCCCAGGTTGGTTGGTGCCCAAAACGCTACTGGAGAAGACTGGAGAAATAGTTCCAGAAAGAAGGACGAGGCTGAGCCAAAGTGAAAACAATGCCCAGCTGTGGATGTGACTGGTGATGGCAGTAAAGCCCGATGCTTTACTTAGTAGAGAACAATACTGCACAGGAACCTGGGATGTTAGGTCCGTGAGTCAAGGTAAATGGGAAGTGGTCCAACAGGAGATGGCAGGAGTGAACGTCAACAGTCTAGGAATCGGTGAACTAAAATGGTCCAGAATGGGTGGATTTAACTCAGAGGACCATCATAGCTACGGCTGTGGGCAAGAATCCCTTAGAAGAAATGGAGTAGTGCTCATAGTCAACAAAGGAGTCTGGAATGCAGTACTTGGGTACAGTCTCAAAAATACCAGAATGATCTCTGTTCATTTCCAAGGCAAACCATTCAATATCACAGTACTTCAAGTCTATGCCCCGACCACTCATGCTGAAGAAGCTGAAATTGAATGGTTCTATGAGTATATACAAGACCTCCTAGAACTGACAACAAAAACAAAATGTCCTTTTCATCATAGGGGACTGGAATGATAAGTAGGAAGTCAAGAGATACCTGGAGTAACAGGCAAGTTTGGCCTGGGAGTACAAAATGATGCAGGACAAAGGCTAACAGAATTTTGCCAAGAGATGCACTGGTCATAGCAAACACCCTCTTCTAACAACACAAGAGATAACTCTATACATGGACATCACCAGATGGTCAATACTGAAATCAGATTGATTATATTCTTTGCAGTTGAAGGTGGAGAACCTCTACATAGTTAGCAAAAACAAGACCAGAAGCTGACTATGGCTCAGATCATGAATTCCTTATTGCCAAATTCAGATGTAAAGTGAAAAAAAGTAGGGAAAACCACTAGACCATTCAGGTATGACCTAAATCAAATCCATTATGATTATACAGTGGAAGTGACAAATAGATTCAGGGATTAGATCTGATAGACAGAGTGCCGGAAGAACTATGGACAGAGGATCATAGCATTGTATGAGAGGTGGTGATAAAACCATCCAGAAGGGGAAAAATGCAGAAAGACAAAATGGTTGTCAGAGGATGCCTTACAAATAGCTGAGAAAAGATGAGAAGTGAAGGGCATAGGAGAAAAGGAAAGATATATCCATCTGAATGCACGGTTCCGGAGAATAGCAAGGAGAGATAAGAAAGCCTTCCTAAGTATGCAGAGAAATAGAGGAAAACTATAGAATGGGAAAGACTAGAGATGTCTTCAAGAAAATTTGAGATACTAAGGGAACATTTCATGCACAATGGGCACAATAAAGGACAGGAATGGTCTGGACCTAACAGAAGCTGAAGATATTAAGAAGAGGTGGCAAGAATACACAGAAGGAGTACACAAAAAAGATCTTCACAACCCAGATAACACAATGGTGTGATCACCTAGAGCCAGACATCCTGGAATGCGAAGTCAAGTGGGCCTTAGGAAGCATCACTACAAACAAAGTTAGTGGAGGTGGTGGAATTCCAGCTGAGCTATTTCAAATCCTGAAAGATGATGCTGTGAAAGTGCTGCATTCAATATGCCAGCAACTTTGGAAAACTCAGCAGTGTCGACAGGACTGGAAGAGTTCAGTTTTCATTCCAGTCCCAAAGAAAGGCAAAGCCAAAGATGCTCAAACTACCGCAAAATTGCCTCATCTCACACACTAGTAAAGTAATGCTCAAAATTCTCTAAGCCAGGCTTCAACAGTACATAAACTGTGAAATTCCAGATGTTCAAGCTGGATTTAGAAAAGGCAGAGGAACCAGAGATCAAATTGCAAACATCCATTGGATCATTGAAAAAGCATGAGAGTTCCAGAAAAACATCTATTTCTTCTTTATTGACTATGCTAAAGCTTTTGACTGTGTGGATCACAATAAACTGTGGAAAATTCTTAAAGTGATGGGAATACCAGACCACCTTACTTACCTCTTGAGACCTATATGCAGGTCAGGAAGCAACAGTTAGAACTGGACATGGAACAACAGAGTTGTTCCGAATAGGGGAAGGAGTTCATCAAGGCTGTATGTTGTCACCCTGCTTATTTAACTTATATGCAGAGTACATCATGAGAAACACTGGGCTGGATGAAGCACAAGCTGGAATCAAGATTGCTGGGAGAAATATCAATAACCTCAGATATGCAGATGATACCACCCTTATGGTAGAAAGTGAAGAGGAACTAAAAAGCCTCTTGATGAAAGTGAATGAGGAAAGTGAAAAAGCTGGTTTAAAACTCAACATTCAAAAAACTAAGATCACGACATCCAGTCCTATCACTTCATGCCAAATAGATGGGGAATCAGTAGAAACAGTGAAAGACTTTATTTTCTTGGGCTCCAAAATCACTGCAGGTGGTGACTGCAGCTATGAAATTAAAAGACTTACTCCTTGGAAGAAAAGCTATGACAAACCTAGACAGCATATTCAAAAGCAGAGACATTACTTTGCCGACAAAGGTCTGTCTAGTCATAGCTATGGTTTTCCAGCAGTCATGTATGGATGTGAGAGTTGGACCATAAAGAAAGCTGTTTGCCAAAGAATTGATCCTTTTAAACTGTGTTGTTGGAGAAGACTCTTGAGAGTCCCTTGGACAGCAAGGAGATCAAACCAGTCAATCCTAAAGAAAATCAGTCCTGACTATTCATTGGAAGGACTGATGCTGAAGCTCCATACTTTTGCCACTTGATGTGAAGGACTGACTTATTAGAAAAGACCCTGATGCTGGGAAAGATTGAAGGCTGGAGGAGAAGGGGAAGACAGAGGATGAGGCGGTTAGATGGCATCACCGACTCAATGAACATGAGTTTGAGTAAACTCCAGAAGTTGGTGATGGATAGGGAGGCCTGGTGTGCTGCAGTCCATGGGGTTGCAAAGAGTTGGACACGACTAAGCGACTGAACTGAACTGAACCGACTCTTAAAGGTCTTTAGGTGTCTTCGGTTGGAGTTGGAGAATGGGTCTATTCATTGTCATAATTGTTTTTAAGATCAAACAATCTGAAGATTACAATACACAATTAGCCCAAATTATAAAATAAATATCCATGAATCCCCATTGATATAAAAGGAATAAATGAATATATAGGGAGAATAGACAAATATTCCATGTGAAAGAATTATAAGAGCTTTATATAGATATTCTGCTCTTGAAGAGTTGGAATTTAACTCCTTTGGGTGTAGGGTGAGTATAGTAACAATCTTCCAAAGATTGTCGTGTGGAAAAGGGGAAGAAAGAAAAGCTTTATAGTGGAAACCTCTCAGCCAGGTGCCCCAGGGTGACTCCAGCAGCCGTGAGATGTGTGCATGGTGTGTGCCTTTGATGCAATGCGATGAAAATGGCAGTTTACTTCTCTGAGGTCCCTTCCCGAAATTCATCACCCCAGTCTATTCATGAGAAAAACATCAGGCAAGGTCAGTTGGGGAACATTCTACAAAATATCTGACCAGTCCTCCTTAAAACTGTCAAGGTCATTAAGAAAATCAGGACATCTGAGTAATTATAACAATCAAGAGGAGCTCAAGGGGACTTGATGACTGAGTGTGACGTGGTATTTTAGATGGAGTCCTGGGACAGAAAATGGACAATAGGGAAAAATTAGGGAAAACTGAGAAAAAGTATGAACTTTACTTAACAATAGTGGCTTAAGTTGGTTCATTAATTATAACAAACACATACCACACCAAGGGAAGATTGAGATTGACTTTGGGGTAAATGAGAACACTACCGTCTCTGCAGTCTTTCTGTAAGTTGAAGTGAAGTGAAGTGAAGTGAAGTGAAGTGAAGTGAAGTCGCTTAGTCGGTCCGACTCTTCGCGACCCCGTGGACTGTAGCCTACCACGCTCCTCTGTCCGTGGGATTCTGTAAGTTGAAAACTATTCTAAAATAAAAATGTGCTTTTCAAAAAAGAGCAGACAATAGTAATTCTTTATAGCGGGTGAGGAGTGGGCTTCAGGATTGAAATGAGCATTATGTGTTTAGCTTTAGGAAGGAAGAAAGAGTCCTGTTTCTAAAAGGAGATCAGAAATATCAGCATTTCACAGCAGCAGAGAGCAATTCTGCTTTCTGCTGCTGAAACAGAGGTGAGCTTGTGGAATGTTCTCAAACGCCGTAAGGGAGACCTTCCTACCGTGTTGACAAATTCCAGGCTTCCAACCGGAGCCTTCCAGTGCCTCTTTTCCTTCCCCTCTTCCTCTTCCCCTGAGGCAATTTGCTTAAATTCCCTTTGAAAACAGCACTTTTCTTCTGTGATTCATGGAACTGTTGTGACATTTTGGTGAGACGGTTCATGTGAAGCTCTTAGGACGGCGTCTAGCTCCCGACTACATGTTTGTCGGTTCCACTTCTTTCCTTAACAACGTAATTCAGATAATATTTAAAATACTATGCCTTTGTTAAATCATCTTTTAATTGTTAAAAAGTTAAGAGTATTTTCACCTTTTTTTTTTGGATCAATATGTGTCTTTGGTTAATGAGTATCAAGGAAGCTTCTCTGATAACTTCCTTTGGATAAACTACCAGAAATGGGATTATTATAAAGTCAAAGGATATGAATGACTTTAAGCCTATTGTGAAATCACTTTCAGATAAAGAATAAGCTACTTCATACTCTCACAGGTAATACAAGATGCTGTCCTTTGGTGGTGTCTATATGCTTTGTTTTTTTTACCCCTGTATGCCAAAAATCCTTTTCTATATTTAAGAAAACCCCTTAGTTTGAAGTAGAGGCTGTCCCCTGCCCACCTCCCCACCCTGCAATAGCTGCTGAATAGTCACATGCTCAGTTCTCCTTGCTGTCCTGAAGTGGAGATGCCTTCTAGGTTCTTCCAATGAGATGCCCAGGCTTGCCCAAAATTTAGAAGGGAGCTGGTGGTGCAAAGAAGCGGGGGGCTGCAGGGACATCCCCCTGGCAGCTGTGGGTTCTGAGCTCCAGATCAGGTTCCTAGGGGAGCAAGTGGCAGGGGCCGAGGCAGCAGTCTAGTTCATGCGACACTGGCTGGCCGTGGGCAGCACCTGATGCCTCACGGATTCTCTTTGTCATCTCAGGCCTTGCAAATGGCTTCTAACCCTGGATTTAATTTTCCAGCTTTCCCAGAAATGCTGTGTGCCTCAATAACATTGTAACAAATTACCTTCTTGCTAAGATCAGCCTAAATAGGTCACTGCTTGCAAGGAAGGCCCCTCACGTTTACATACATCATTTTACCATCTTCAGCAGCACGGAGGAGTAAAATGGTTTTCACCTCTGTTCATATTCTAGGTGTAAATTTGGTGTTCCTTTGTTTTAATGATCGCTATTAAGTCTGAGAATCTTTTTATATGTTTACTTGTCAACTGGATTTTACTCTCTACCCTTCTCCCCATAGAATATGCTCCACTTTCCCCCTCATCTGCAAAGCTAGAGAATCTCAGAAAAAGGACGAGCACGGATGACAGACTGTGGCTCTTCGACAGGGAGTGTTATTTTTTCCTACCCCTTTTCTGTATTTTCTTTTTTTCTTAATAGAAAGAGTAGACAACATTTCTTATATAATTGGTATCTAATAACAAATGTTCTAAAGGCTTTCTATGTGATATTTCAAATAATCCTGCAAAAATCCAGTGAGATAGGTACTGTCACTGTTCCCATTTCCTGGATGGGAAAACTGAGCCAGAGAGAGGTTATGAACTCCTATCAGGTTGCCCACCCAACAAGAAGATTGTAACCCACGCAGCCTGATTACAGAAGTGGGCATCTTCCCATTTCAATAGGCTATATATTATTTCTATGCTGATTAAAAATTATCAGCTACCATAAACCCCTAAGACGAATGACCGTATGAGCAGATCATGGAAATCACTGACGAATCATTGCCCGAACCTGTCTGCTACGGGAGGTTGTTTTAACATATCTATTGCCAAAGGACTTCAGGTTCTGCATTTTAGTTGAAATTGGAGGTTTTCTGGAGATCAATGGAATCTGCAGCTTTTTCTATGTATCCCTGTGCTAGCTTATTAAAACGAGGCAGTGGGGAAAATGCTGGCGGAGGCAGTCATTCATTTAGGGCAGGTTTCATTGACTAATGCCAGTGACAGTTTTTGTTCTGCTTCTGTTTCTCAAAGTGCTAATAGCAAGATTCTGTCCCTGCAATCCTATTACTGGTGGCAAAGGAATGTAATCAGCCAGTACCTGCAGGATAAGTCAAAAGATTAAATTAAGTTGGGATTTGAATCCCCACTAAACACAGAATCAAGCAAAGATTAGATTTCTGGACCCCAGTCTCAGAATGGCTTTCAAGGGCTTCTCTTAAAGAACAACAAAAATATATCGTTACTCACTTTGACCACTGGCATGTAAAAGGGAATGCAGACAAACAGAGATGAAAGAGAGAAGGAACTCCAGCAACACCGGCCCTGCTCTTCCTGCATTCCCGAAGCAAAGACACTGTGACTTTTTGCAGACTCTCTTCACTTCCTGACTGGCCCTGGAAGAGCCCCGAGTTGAATTCACATTTGGCCCCATGAAGGATTCCAAATGGAAGGATGCGTATTTCCGCTCCTAGGATCCTGGCGGTCTCATCTCAACCCGCTGCTCTGCTTCTGAATAGGAGGTCAAATTAGCACAAGGCTCCATTTGGTTTGGAAGAGCTACTGAGAGGAAATTTTTTTAAAGCTGCAGTTTAAGTTAATTATTGGCATGAAAGATGAGAAAACTCAAAATCTTAGAAGGGAGGAGAGGGTTTTTCCTTCCTTGTCTTTTCCTTTCTCCATGTTCTGTGTTGTTGGTCCTAAATGCACTATATGATTGCTTTTATTAAGCAGACCAGCTCATATGCACCTGAGTACTGACAGTGATTCTTAAAATTGCAGAAGGGTGTGCATGCTCCTGACTTTCTCCTGGATATCACTTTCATCAAGAGCTCTGTGCTTCCTGAAGATACCCTGACTCCAAACCACCTTTTACGGTTCTTCTATGAGACTTCACTTTTCTTATGGTCCTTTGCGGGCTTCCCTGGTGGTGCTAGTGATAAAGAACCTGGCTGCCAGTGCAGGAAGTGTAAGAGACCCAGATTTGATCCCTGGTAGGGAAGATCCCCTGGAGGAGGGCATGGCAACCCTCTCCAGTATCTTTCCTGGAGAACCCTATGGACAGAGAAGACTGTATGGCTACAGCCCACAGGGTCACACAGAGTCAGACACAACTGAAGTGACTTAGCAGCACACACGCATGGTCATTTTCATAAAGAAGCAGAAGTTTAAGCTCGGTAAATATAAGAGAGCAGGAAAACCGCCCTGAAGAGAAGGTGCCAATTGGTGGCTCAGAAAATTCACAGATTTCTGCACATCAGTCATCTTCAAAACCACTTTTGAATCGGAAAAGCACAAGAGCCTTTCTACTGTATAATATGTAGAACTGAATCATACCGACTATTGTAAGAATAACTGAATTTTATGAATTATTGACTGCATGTTGGATACTCTCCTCAAATGCCTACATGTATTAACTCATTTAATTCTAATAACAGCTCTATGAGATTCACTGATTAGATGAGGCCCTGGGAATGAATATGGAGAGATCTCTTGTCCAGACTCATCCCACTGGCAAGCAGTAAAGCAGGGGTTCACACCCAGAGGCTGCGCTTCTATTGGTTATGCAGAGCTACTTCCGCCAAGATTGCTAAAACCCAGGTTACCCTATATTTTCTCATTTTCTACCCTTGTATCATATTTACAACTTCAGACAGACAGACAATTTCCTCCTCAGCAGTAGCAGTTCACATCCCTTTATCAGAGTCAAATCTGCAGTGCTGGTGGCCATTATGCCTTTTTGTCTGCTCAGATTCTTCACTAAGGCTCCGCGTTTGGGGCACTGTTCCCCTGCCTTTGATTATAGGGTTAGAGGGACTGTCAACCAAACTTCCCACCACCTCTTGGCCAACGGATGGGCAGGTGACCCAAGTTAAACTGAATGGTTGAAATATCCTTGCAATTTACATCTCAAAATAGTTTGCTGCTGCTGTTGCTGCTGAGTTGCTTCAGTCGTGTCTGACTCTGTGCGACCCCAGGGACAGCAGCTCACTAGGCTCTTCCGTCCCTGGGATTCTCCAGGCAAGAACACTGGAGTGGGTTGCCATTTCCTTCTCCAATGCATGGAAGTGAAAAGTGAAAGTGAAGTCGCTCAGTCGTGTCCGACTCTTAGCGACCCTATGGACTGTGGCCTACCAGGCTCCTCTGTCCATGGGATTTTCCAGGCAAGAGGACTGGAGTGGGCTGCCATTGCCTTCTCAGCGAAATAGTTTATCTTGCCTATCTTGCCCATTCATCAGTTTTGTCTCTGCAGGTTCATGGAGCAGTCCTGGTTCCTGTACTTTCTGAGACCTAATTTTAAGCTTTCCTTCTGATTTTGTGGCCTGGTGTATACTCTTGCAATGAGTTCTGTCTCTTTCTCTCTCTCTTTCGGGGGATAAATGTAACCAAAATAGACTTTTGTTAGCAGCCCAAGAATCTTAACAGATATACCTATCAAGATAGACAAGTATTAAAGAAAAAAAGGACATTTCCCCATAGGAGTCCTTCTCATATAGTCTTGAAATTAAACACAATGGTGAAGAGTTATTTACTGAGTGCTCATTGTATGCAGGCACTGTGTGAAATTCATTCTGTGCATTCTCTACAGATGAGGATACTGGCTTTCAGAAATGAAATACCACACACAAAAAAAGATAGATGTTGTTGGAAGATCTCAAAAAAAAAAAAAAAGACCTTCGGCCCTGGGAAGCCCTTTAGGGATGGTGGGTCACGGTCACCTGCCTCAGAATGAAGACGACTGAAGTGAATGCTGGCACACCTGCTGTAACGTACCAAGGGCTTTCCTGTACAAGCTCTTGCTTTGTCTAAGTGAGACACACTGCAGGTGGGCATTCCGACCACCTGCCAAGAACACGCGCCCCTCCCCACCCCACTCTGGTCTCCTTGCTCTCATCACTCAGGCCTCATTCAAATGTCACCTCCTCGGAGAGGCCATCCTGACGTCTTTATGTAAGGTGTTCAGCCCTCTGCAGGCATGGACCCTCCCCTTCACGGTCCCCGTGGCTCTTACCGCCGCCAGAAATGATATTCCTGTGGTTTCCTGCGTATTATGTCACCCCATCAGAATGCAAGTCCCTGTGAGTATCCCGTGCACCTTAGCATTCTCAGCGCATTCTGTTTCTGACACAGAGCAGATGCTCACGAACATTTGCTTAATGCATAAATAGAAGAATACGTGTTTATAATTCCTCTCCGTTTACAGCTCTGGAACCACTGGCTGTGTCGTGGTGACTAAGTCACTTCACCTTAGGAAGACTCTGTTTTTTCATCTGTTAAATGGGAACAGTGAGAGTACTTCCTACCACGTTTGCTGTAAGACTTAAGTGAAGGGATAAAATGCTTCATGTCTGGTTATAGCAAGTGTATAGGAATGGTCTCCTAAAGAACCACTGGGTTCTGTTTCCAGAAGGGAAAGAATGGAAGACTGGGCAGACACAGTCAACAACCAGCTACTTGAGGCAGCCCTAAGCAATAGCTCTGAAGAGGATGATTGATGATAAAAGAAGAAAGTGTGACAGAGCGATCAGATGGCTTACACAAGGTCCCTCAGCTAGGAATGAGTTGACCAGCTGTCCTGGTTCTCCTGAATTGTCATTGCTAAGGCTGAAGAAGTTCCGGGTAAACTGGAATGACCTTTGTCCAGGAAGTACTATTAGAACTATGCCTTCAACTCTGGTGCTGTCTTTTCTTCTTTCTCTGACACTGCTGCCCCAATCATTCACCATGCTTTTCCTGAGCACTTTCCATAGCCTCAAACAAACTAGTAGTGGGGATTCACAGATACAAAGGTGAGTATCTTCTGTTAAAGAAGGAGAAACAGAAAATAACAAGGCGGTAAGAGCAGGTCTAATGCATAGGTCCATCACAATCTGCAGTTGTTTCGGGAAGGGACCCAACCCTGACACAGACTGTGTGAGGTGTGGCACAAACACCACTCCCAGAGAACACTCTGATGTCAGTTTTGAAAGAGAAATAGAATCAAGTTCATGACTCCCGATTCCAAGTAAATGATCTTTCCATTAAGCTGAGCTCTAAAGTGTGGGTTACATCAACAGAAGCACGGGAAGACACTTGGTTCCCAGGAGTGACATCCTCTTGACTGACAGCTTACCATGTGCAATAGGAATAGGAGCGGCACAGACACGCGTGTGTCTGTCTGGATCTTAGGAGACTCGTGTCTGACTGTGTCTGATCTTTCCCGGGAAAGACAACAAATGTCTTTGCAAATTTTGGTCCCCCTGGCCTCTTGTCAAGCCTCTCACCTCTCCACATCCACATAGCACGAGGCACCCACACCGCAGGGGCTCAGGAGCTGTCCGGCTGCCAAGGGCCCTCCCCGCCTTGCTCCTGGCTCCTCTCCGAGAGCAGATGAAGGATGGCTCTCAGGACAGCCCCCAAATATCAGCTCAGCCTGGAACAAACACATCAGTGCATACACACACACGCACACATAGGCATGCATTCTGTGAAAATTGTTCTAAACACCCTGCTGTTTCAGAGAGACTGTACATAAAGGAGGATTTGAGCTGAGGAAAAACCAAAGCATTTTGTTTCATAAATAGAATTGGTGTGGGAGTTGATTGTTTTCTCTCCTCAGGGATAAACATTTTAATTTAATAACAGTCAGAAAGCACCTAAATGTTCCTGAGGAAAAAAATATGGTGTTCCTAGGAAGGCAACATCTATTCACTAGCTGAATATTTGGAATGAGGCGTTTCAGCACAGAGTTACTCAAAAATACCCACCCACATTTTCTGTGTAGAATTTTACTAATAAAAAAACTATGGTTATCACTTCTTGGGAGATTTTTATGTGTGGCACGTATGTTATCTGACTTATTCCCCAAGGTCAAACTTATGAGTTGGAAATCATTATAAGCCCCATTTTGCAGACAGGTCAACAGAGGCTGAGAAGTCAGTCAGCTTGCAAGTAGGAGACAGAGCAGGAGTTCAGACTCAGGACTGCCGAATCTCAAAGTTCTGTTTGTATTCAGCATCATTTATGAAGCGAGTCTGTTAGCAATGCCTTCCAACAAAGTCATCTAAGGCGATACTTTGATTCATAAGAAGAGAAAGGACTGAAAAACCAAAAATGAGAAATGAGTTTACACAGTTTTATTAAGAGACTGTCACCACAGCTGAGGCAACAGACAGGAAGGTGGCCAGGCCAAGAAAATGAAATTATATGTGTGGGAATAAAAAATGAACGGCTATCTTCACACAAACAGAATTTGGCCATATTTGAGGTAGATAGCTTTCTTTCTTCCTTTCTTTCTTTTTTTTTTTTTTGGCCAGACCTTTGTGAAGCGTCTGGTTGCTTTTCTGTGCATATAACTGAAATAATAGAGACTTAGAAGGGCACAATCAGAGATGCGTAAGTTCTGAACTCTTTCATTTTATTTATAGCAGATCTGTTCTGCCTTCATCTTCTCTACCTTAGTGGAGACCCAGAGATACTCCATTCAAGCCAGTTTTCATAAACCATTCAAGTTCAATCAATGAACAAGGACCTCACCTTTATTAACAATAATAATATTGTTTAATTACTCAGTTGTATCCAACTCTTTGCAACCCTGTGAACTGCAGCATGCCAGGCTTTCCTGTCCTTCACTGTCTCCCGGAGCTTACTCAAACTCATGTCCATTGAGTCGATGATACCATCCAACCATCTCATCCTCTGTTCTCCCCTTCTCCTCTTGTCCTCAGTCTTTCCCAGCATCAGGGTCTTTTCCAATAATAATAATAGTTTCTAATATTTATGGAGTGCTTATTCTATATCAGACTCTTATCTAAAAACCATACTGCATTAATTAAAATCCTTATAACAGCTCCACAAGGAAGGTTCAAACTACCACACAACTGCACTCATTTTACACATTAGGAAAGTAATGCTCAAAATCCTCCAAGCTAGGCTTCAATAGTAAATGAACTGAGAACTTCCAGATGTTCAAGCTGGATTTAGAAAAGGCAGAGGAACCAGAGATCAAATTGCCAACATCCGTTGGATCATAGAAAAAGCAAGGGAATTCCAGAAAAACATCTGCTTCATTGACTATGCTAAAGCCTTTGACTGTGTGGATCACAACAAACTGTGCAAAATTCTGAAAGAGACAGGAATGCCAAACCACATTACATGCCTCCTTAGGAACCTGTATACAGGTCAAGAAGCAACAGTTACATCCAGACATGGAACAATGGACTAGTTCCAAATTGGGAAAGGAGTCCGTCAAGGCCGTATGTTGTCACTCTACTTATTTAACTTCTATGCAGAGTGCATCATGCAACATGCCAGGCTGGAGGAAGCACAAGCTGGAGTCAAGATTGCCGGGAGAAATATCAGTAACCTCAGACATGCAGATGACACCACCCTTATGGCAGAAAGTGAAGAAGAACTAAAGAGCCTCTTAATGAGAGTGAAAGAGAAGAGTGAAAAAGTTGGCTTAAAACTTAACATTCAGAAAACTAAAATCATGGCATCCGGTCCCATCACTTCATGGCAAATAGAAGGGGAAACACTGGAAACAGTGAGAGACTTTTTTTTCTTGGGCTCCAAAATCACTGCAGATGGTGACTACAACCATGAAATTAAAAGACACTTGCTCCTTGGAAGAAAAGTTGTGATAGACCTAGAACTCATATTAAAAAGCAGAGACATGACTTTGCTGACAAAGGTCCATCTAGTCATAGCTATGGTTTTCCCAGTAGTCATCTATGAATTTGAGAGTTGAACCATAAAGAAAGCTGAGCACTGAAGAATTGATGATTTTGATCTGTGGTGTTGAAGACTCTTGAGAGTACCTTGGACAGCAAGGAGATCCAACCAGCTATCCTAAAGAAAATCAACTCTGAATATTCATTGGAGGAACTGATGCTAAAGTTGAAGCTCCAATACTTTGGCCACCTGATGTAAAGGACTAACTCTTCAGAGAAGACTCTGATGCTTGGAAAGAGTGAAGACAGGAGGTCAAGGGGACGACAGAGAATGAGATGGTTGGATGGCATCACTGACTTGATGGACATGAATTTGAGCAAGCTGTGGGAGTTGGTTATCTACAGGAAAGCCTGGCTGCTATAGGCCATGGTAAAGAATTGGACACAACCGAACAACTGAACAATTAGGATGGTACCTTTGTTATTCCTATTTTTCAGAAGAAATTAAGGTACAAAGAGGTTAAGTCTCTTACTCAAGATCTTGTAGGATTCAAACCCAAACAGTCTGGCTCCAGAAAGCATACCCTTACCCATTATGCCACAGTTCCTCCAGACCAGGGATCAGCACTTTTTTTTTATTTTTTGCTACAAAGGGGGCAGATAATAAGTATTTCAGTCTTTGCAGGCCTTATGGTCTCTGTCATAACTACTCATCTCTGTTAGATAGCTATGGCTGCCCCTGTAGTGTAAAACCAGCCACAGGCAATCTTTAAATGCAGAGGCTATGACCTGTGCCAATAAAACTTGATTTATGAAAAGAGGCGGTAGGCCGGATTTACCAACCGCTGGTCTAGGCTACGTGAGCCTCCCAGGTGACGCAGCGGTAAAGAATCTGGTTGCCAGTGCAGGAGATGCAAGAGACATGGGCTCCAATTCCTAAGTTGAGAGATGCCCTGGTGTAGTAAATGGAAATCTGCTCTAGTTTTCTTGCTTGAAACTTTCCATGCACAGTGGAGCCTTGTGGGCTACAGTCCCTGGGGTTGCAAAGAGCTGGACATGGCTGAACAGCTGAGCACAGGTTACATGGCGCCAGATACACTGGTTAGGATTCTCGTTCTCGTACATGGGTCATTCAGAATCTTCAGACAGTACATTTTCTCACGTGGCTCTTGGATTTTCCACATTTTGTTTCTTCGCTTGTAACGTGCTTCTTTCCTCTGTGAGGTTGGTAATGATGATGGTGGTGGTGATGCTTGCAAATGTTGACTGAATGCTTCTCCATGGGTGGGGAATTGTGGGAAGAGAGGGAAAGAAACTTGACTGGACAGCCGGAGTCTGTGACAGACCTGAGATTCAGAGTGAAAGGTCCAACCCCAAAGAATCTCATCCTGCTCACTAAGCGTAGTTACTGCAAGTGTGATTCACGGATCACTTGCATCAGGATCTTGGGGAGAGGACTGTAATTCTGCCTTTTACAGGCATCAAGGTGATTGTTAAGTGCCTTGAAATGTGAGGGTGTAGTACCAAAGCTATGCAGCCAAACATTGCTTCTGGGTCCTTCTCTGAGAACTTCAAGCCTGCGTGAGGGCTTCTTTTGGGTCTTTCCAAGCACTGTGATCATCCATCCTACTACTACTTACTGTGTGTTATAATTATCTGAACACTTGCCTGTCTCCTGTGTTAGTCAATTATTTTCAAAGATCATGAGTCACTCTTCTACAGCAAGAGCCCATCATGTAGTTTGACCTCTCTATATTTTCTGAATGAGTAAGTTCCTTATTAGAAGTCTTAACTTCCTGGGTTTTATGTTGATCCTCATAAGTACATTTTCTAGGTGTGCCACATGATTGTATGGTTTTCCCTGGATTCCCTTGTTTTCCCTTCTTTTTCCTATGATTTCCTTTGTTCAATTTGGTATATTTTAAGCATGCATTGGCCTCCCTCATAAGCAAAGTTTTTATTATATAACTCAACAAATTGTATACGTGGTAAGAAAGTAGGGAGTGGTTATTGCAATCTACTAAGAAGTTCTGCTGCAAATGGGAGCATTTTGAAGGGTACTGTTTGGAGAGAAAGCATTTTTGGTTGCCTCTCATACTCAGGAAGTGCTTGAAAAAAGTGAAAGTGCTAGGTAGTCAGTCACGTCTGACTCTTTGCAACCCCATGGGCTGTGGCCCACCAGGCTCCTCTCTCCATGGAGTTCTCTTGGAGTGGATATCATTCACTTCTCTAGGGGATCTTTCCAACCTAGGGGCTGAACCTGGTCTCCTGCACTGCTGGAAGATTCTTTACCATTTGAGCCACCAAGAAAGCCCCTAGGAAGTGCTTAGATCTTTGCAAAATTTCTCCTGGTTTGTGTGCCAAAGATCATGCTATATAGAAACTGGTACAGTCCTCAGAAGCCAGCATGTTTAAGGATGCTCAGTGTGGTGTTTGTTTCTAAGGAGTTCAGAGTCGCAATTGCTATCAGTAAAGTTAGACAATGCCCATCTTCCCTAAATTGGTATGGTATGATGGGGCACATCCTCTGCTCTTGGCTATGTACACTAAAAAGAACTGTATTGTTGATCCCCACCATATACATTTGAAAATATGCATGCTGATAGCCTTAGGCAGTTCAGTTCAGTCGCTCAGTCGTGTCTGACTCTTTGCGACCCCATGAACCACAGCATGCCAGGCTTCCCTGTCCGTCACCAACTCCCGGAGTTGTTCAAACTCATGTCCGTTGAGTCAGTGATACCATCCAACCGTCTCATCCTCTGTCGTCCCCTTCTCCTCCCACCTTCAATCTTTCCCAGCATCAGGATCTTTTCAAATGAGTCAGCTCTCCGCATCAGGTGGCCAAAGTATTGGAGTTTCAGCTTCAGCATCAGTCCCTCCACACCCTTTAAAATACATCCATTGGGTAATTCAGATCTTTTCGAAGAAAAACGTTAGAAGCAAAAGGCCACTCAGTTCTGTCCCTAAACCAGTCCCCAGAATACTCACTGGATGTGCTAAGATTCCCTAATGAGGACAGCAGCCATCTGGCAAACGACCCATTAGATTGAAACAAAAATGTCAACACAAGCAAAATATGTGAAGTTGTTGACCATTGACAGACAGCCTGTTGATGGGCATCTATTTAGCTTTCAAAGCAGTCTGGCAGATTGATTAAAAAAATCCATCAGATCTGAAAAACCTTAACAGGCCAAATTTCCCTGGGGGGCCTTTCTATGTGGTTCTTCTCTATGTGTTTCAGAGCAGCGATAGCTCTGACTGTCTCCAGCGTCATCAGCCCAAATAGAGGGACGATGCTGATGAGGAGTGCCGTCTTGCACGCGTCTGGGGCGCGTGCACACGCGCCTGTGTGCATGCTGTATGGCCTCCATTCAGCGTGCACACGCGCCTGTGTGCATGCTGTATGGCCTCCATTCAGCCCTGCAACTCGTGGAGTTCTGCTAATTTCCTTGGCTTCGTCAGAGCTTTGCGCTTGGTAATTAATTTCCTGATGTTACCAAGTCCCTTCTGTGATCTCACAGAGAGAATAGGTGACCTTGGTGTCCATTTTCGAGGTGTGTGTTCCTTGTTCAGAATCACCCCAACCTCCATCAGCAACCACCTTCTGCTAAGAAGGTGATCATTGTGCTGTTTCTTTGCCTCGTGAAACTGTTTCCATATTCACTTGGCTTCCTAATTGGGCCTTGTACCTTTTGGAGGAAAAAAAAAAAAAAGTCTGAGCTGCCTCCAGCTTGGCAGCGTTGTGGTTTCTGAAGGAGCAATTGATTTGTTTCACACACCACCTACCTTCCTTGAAAATTAAAAAACCTCACCGACAAAGTGGCAATTGGTCAGGACCTCAGGAGGGCAAAAATACAAGAAAAAAAATTAATTTCAAACTGTGAAACTCAGCCAGCAAGAGCTAATAGCCCCACTCCCAACGCATAACTTTCACCTTCTGGTAAATGCACCCAAGCCTCAGTGTGTGTTTGCTGACTTTTTCTTTTTTAAAATGGGGGAGAGTTTGTGAAGGCATGTATCTCTCACCCTGATTCCGTCACTCTCGCCACCTGCACTTCGCTTCACCACCATCTTTCTAATGGAGAGTTTGCACACGCAGGCCCTCGTTATTTCCTGCTCCAGCAGGTCCACCACGGAGCCGGTACCATCACTACCACAGTTCTCCCTGATGGTGGAAACACAGTAATTAACCACATCCCCCTACATGTTGGCTGAATGGCTGGCCCCTAATTTGTATACTTTTTGCAGAGGTTTCAGCGTCCGTGAAATTTATTGCCATACTAAAGTCACCTTTTAAATTATGGATCACGATATTGGTATGCTGCTAAAAAATGTTCACAGCATTGTAATTTTATGCACTGGCAATAGACATGAAAAATGCATTTTGGGTTGTTTACCATTAAAAATAATGTTTTGGAAAATAAATTTTAGGAGAAATTTAGTGCTCAGGAAAAGGACCATATTCCCAGTTCCAGAGACACAGATACAAAGAGGGCGTGGGGCTGGGACCAAATCTGCAGCCTAGCGAGGTCGCCAGCCAGGCACCGGAGGGACAGTTCACTTCACCAAGTTGGGTTTAGATGGCAGGGGGACCCACGACCTCCTGCCAACTCTCAGTCGTCAAGGGCTTCTTCCTACTGCTCTCTACATGGTAGCAGGTTCATTTCCAAAGCTGGCAGCTGATTGCTACACAATTGGCAGCATTACAACAAATCACCTTGTTCAGGAAGAAAAGCGAAATGGCACCAGCTGGCTTTTTGAAAAGCACTTTAACTTGGTCAAGCGGGGCAGCTGTTTGTAGACTTAACTTCACTTGGAGAGTTAATTCAGTAAGTGGTGTCATGGCACTCGGCTCTATCAACAGATGAATATCTCATTGACATGGTCAGTGAGCATCTAGTCATGAGCCCAGCTAGTTAGGTCCAAATCCCACAGCATCTTATGAGCTGTGCGACCCTGGGCAAGTTACTGACAACTTCTGCTCCTCTCCTTCCCCAGCTGTTAAGTGGGGTGATGATAGAACATAATCCCAGGGTGGTTGGAGGATGAAATTGGAAAATACATGTAAAGTGGGAGGAACAGAGAAAGTAGAACCCACGTATGTACACTATGAGGCGTGAGCCGGGCCGCTGGTGAGAGGTGGCTGCGCAGCGCGCGGAGCCCAGTGCCTGACGGCCGGGAGCGGGGGGTGCGGAGGGCACGTGCGTGCGATTATGACCGATTTGCGTTGTATGGCAGAGACCAACGCAGCACTGCAAAACTAAAAGCCAAAAACCTTTAAAATATTTGAAAAAGATGAAAAAAGTCCATGTGCAAGGCACATATCAAGACTAATAATATTGTTGGTAATGATGATGATAGTGTGAGGCCGCCACACATTGCATCCTGTAAAACGTGCATGAAATAGATGATGTGGGAAGCAGCAGGAACCAAGCCTAGAAATAATGGACTTTTAAATTTCACTGCTCCTTCAAGGCTAGCCTAGCAAGTGAGAATCTTTGCTGTAGCCCTCCTTTCCTTCTCCCACTACCTTGCCAAGGAAGAAGAAACTACCATCTCATTGAGGATTCCCATACGTTTTGCCCAGATCTCATTTTTTTGCATGTTACACCTTACGATACATTTAATTGTTCACGCGACTCTCCTACACCCACTCTAAGCTGCTCTACACAAGGGAAATGTTTCATTTATCTCTGTGCCCTCAGTGCACAGGGGAATCTCATGAAGAGTTTGCTTATTATTTGCGTTAAACCAGGGTATCTCAAGGAGTGTCTGCCTTGGCCAAAATTGCCTCTTGGTCTTCCCTGAAAATCAGGACTGGGGTGACCATATGAATAGCTTTCTGAACACTATTAGTTTCCAATCTCCAGCTGGTTTTGTCTGCTACCTCCTGGTGTTGGAGGCTGAGAGTAAGGCTTGCAATTCTAGATATCCATTTACTCTAGAGAAAGAAGGTATGTTGTTCATGACAGGTATCTATAGGGCATATTCCAAAATCATAGTAGCAGGATTCTTATTAAATGGCCCAATGACATTGTATAAAGATGTACAAATGATATAAATGCCATAAAATAATAAAAATCTTGCTGGTTGGCTATTGACCATGAAAAACAATGGGCGTGGTAGCTGAGCTTTGGGGAGCAAATAAACACCATCTAACGTCACACTCCACACAAAGTTGGTGGAGGGTGTTCTCACACAGCGGTTCTCAAGTGTTACCTTGCAGCAGAATGGTCTGTGAATACTCTCTGGCACGCACACTTCTGATGCCCACCCCCAGAGATTGTTTTAGAGGGTCAGGGTGGGCCCAGGGAAAATTTTGAGCATACCCAACTGTATCATTTATAAGTTTTATTCATGTACTACTATGCAAAATTATACATATTATTAAAATTCCCAAAATAGAAATTATACAAATGTATACATATACATAAATTCTTATTACAGTTATATGCTCCAAGGAATCTTCTTGGACACTCCTTGGGGGAAATGTATCCCACTTTGGAGATGAGTGCTACAAGCTTTTTTTTTTTTTAATTTTAATGCACTGATAAATAGCTAGGAGGTCTTGTTAAATGTCTAATTCTGATTCAAGGGGTCTGGGCGAGGTTTGAGATTCTGTTTTTTCAAGTTCCTGGGTGATGCTGATACTACTGAGCTGGGGACCACACTTTGAGTAGTGAGGGTCATTCAGTAGCTTCTCTGTTACTGGCCTAAATCCCAATGCAAACTGAAGGTTGAACCGTCAGGGCAATGTATGGATGGTGCAGAGAGGCTGAATCTGGTCGGCCAGCACCTCCCTCCCCACACACTTCCATCTAGAAGACTGTCTGTAGGTCTTCTTTTAAATTTCACTGATGTGGAACAAGTTAAAAGCAACCTGAATAAGCCTTCCCCCATCCCTAGCCCTTTATGTACTTTTCTAGAAGCATCCTCTTTCAGCTTCTCTCTTGAATTAACAAGACAGTACTCCCTGAAGTCATAAACAATGACTTTCCCAGATGCAACAGTGGGCAGGATTATTCTCCCTGATTAAGCCTTTGACAGGCAGCATCTTTGCAGCAAGCGCCATGCCAGGTTTTATTAGTAAATTGGCCCTACCAAGCTTTTTCTTACCTACAGTTTGCCCTAGCTCGGCAACCCTTCCCATGGATTGGAATGAACACATTTTAAGAATGTCATGCCCGGTGGTACCAAGAACAATAATTAGACAAATTACAAATCATAAAAGGATAAGTGTAATGCACTAATCTGTAGAGATTATTAAGTGGAAATAGGAAACTTAAATAATTAATTCTTAAAATCATCCCGAGAAGGCCATGTTCCTCTGATGCACAGACACTGCAATTAAGGTTACCTTGACAAGTCCATTTCAGATGAAACGGGAATTCTTCAATGCGCTTATTTAATAGACTTGAAACACGTTATAAGGAATGATTTCATTACTGCCTCTTTCTGATACAAATGAAATCAGAACTTCCGAATATGCTACCTTTTAAGTAATTCCACAGCTTGCCATTGACTGAAGACAGCGGGGTGGGGCTGATAGCCTAGAGGATCTGATGTCATGAAAGCCAGCATTAGATATCCTCCTATTGTGTTTTCGTAAAACAGGAAAGCATTATAATTTTGCATTAGTCTCAGGTATGTCACTTATAAATCAGCTGTTAGGAAGCAGCAACATACTTTGAGAATATTAAATCATGGAGTAATATAGTGGTTATATATTTAACATTTGGATATTTGTGAGTTTCATTTTTAAAAAAATAAACATGTATTCATCGCACCACCCGATTTGAAAGGCCTTGTTCTACCAAATGGGCTGTCTGTTGGCACCTCCCAGAGAAGCATACAAGAGCATCTACAGGGAAGCAGCTGTTTTTAATGCCCAAGCACCTAAGTTTAACACAACTCGATTGCATTGGCAAGTCCTGTAGACTCTGATGATGGGGGAAATCATAATGATTGTCCAAAAAGATGAGCTTCAAATCTCATGCATTAAAAAAAATAAAAAAATAAAAATAAAAGAGTTTAGTGCAGGGGCACTCAATAAAATAGTAATTTGTTTACTTCTGGATTCTGCATTAGATTTTCCCATGTTATTTATATATAGAAATATTTCTGTTCTCTCCAATTAGATTGTGTTGAGAAGGCAACATTGATCTAAAGGGAAATCACTTTTGTTAGACAAACTTTCCAGTGTTCATTAAGAAGCATAATTTGAAACACTTAATCAGTGTAGGTAGAAGGAAACTCTTGAAAAGTCATTGATTGGAGGTGGGGAGGGTTGAGAAAGAGATCAAAGGGGGAGGCTGTGATAGCCTGGAAAGCGTGCGGACTTAGGCTGCAACCCGTGCTGAGTCAGAGGTCAGCTGGCCCCTGACTAATCAGAGAGAGTAGAGGGCTCAGCCACAGCAGAGCTCCCGTTGCCAGACTCAACCACTCCCGGGCTCACTGGCAGCGGGTCTCTAACTTTTGGACCTAAAAACTTGAGAATATGTGTGTGTGTGTTAGTCCCTCAGTCATGCCTGAGTCTTTGTGACAGTCTGGACTGTAACCCACCAGCCTCTCTGTCCATGGAATTCTCCAGGCAAGAATACTGGAGGGAGTAGCCATTCCCTCCTCCAGGGCGTCTTCCTGACCCAGGGATCGATCCTGCGTTTCCTCCATTGCAGGCAGCTTCTTTGCCTTCTGAGCCACAAGGCAAGTGACCAGTTAGAGAAGCCACAGCACGTCAAAGGAGGCGAGCTGCCCGAGGAGCAAGCAAGGTGCAAGAAAGCTCTAGGGAAACCTGTGCAACAGTGGAAAGCAAGGCACTCGAGAATTTCACTGCGCTTCTTGTCTCCTGCTGACTCAGACAATGAAGGAAATGAGCTAGTTAACTTGTGTACCTCCTTCCTGACCCTACCCAGAGAATGTCCACTCTTCACAGAAGGAACTGGAGCCAAGTAGGAGGTCCATACCTGTAGCCCCTGAGAAGCAGGTTTATGGCTGTGCCATTGTCTTACACGTAATTTACGATCAAATATTTGTGGTGATGTTGTCATCGGGACATGGGGTCATTTATGCCTTGAAGACAGTGTTTTTGAAATTCTCTTTTGTTAAATCTCACAGTGCTAATAGGCATATCATCACCACCACCGACAACAAAAAATCCATAATTAAAGACGTTTAGGAACTGCTGCTTTCTATGTCTCTGTATTAGATATTCCTTTTATCAGCATATCAAAAGATCCAGAAGTTCTGCCCTAAAGAAACATGTTTAGGTTAGTATTTATTTATTTATTTGTCTAGAATTTCCCAAATATAAATGAGCACAGAATGCTGTCTTAGAAACTACTTGCTCTGCCGTGTGGGAAACTAGTTTCTCCCCTCTCCTCTTTTTCCCCCACCTTTGCTTCTCTTTTCTTCCATGTCCACCCACCCCCCTCCCCCTCCGGCTGACCCAGCACAACCAAATAAATATTTTTTTTAAAAGAGGGAATTGTTGTGCTGACTAAATGCTCAGCAGAAGCCTGGCCCATGAGGAGCAGTTCAAACATCAGAGATTTAATCAACAAGCACAAAAATACCAGCCCCCAAAGCAGAACATCAGTGCAGGAGACCTGGTTAGATCCCTGGGTTGGGAAGATCCCCTGGAGGAGGGCCTGGCAACCCACTCCAGTATACTTGCCTGGAGAATCCCCATGGACAGAGAAGCCTAGAGGGTTACAGTCCATGGAGTCACAAAGAATCAGACATAACTGAGTGACTAAGCACAGCGCAGCAAAGTAGGACCTGGAGAAAGAGAGTGTCAAGTGGGCTGGGCCAGAGCACTCCTGTGTGGGGTCTGGGGAGACCACCCCCTCCCAGAATTTCCCAGTGCTCTTAGGATAAAACCCACATCATTTCCCCAGCTCCCTGTCCCCCCCCCCCCCCCCCCCCCCCGCCGCTAAAAAAAAAAAAACACAACCCTCCCTTCCTCAACAACCTCTCTACGCTTTGAGCATTGGGACAGACAGCTCTGTAATGTCCATATTTGCCAATATATTGTGTACTGGAAAACTGCATTTGGTCGAGGGTTACTGATCTTGGGGTCTTAATAATAGTTCAGAGATTCTGGACCTCACTGTGTTAGGAATCATTTTAAGTATCCTCTAAGCAGAATTCTGATGGAGAGGTGGGGGAAGATGTCAGACTTTATATCCCATATATACTTGAAGGAGAATCTTAAATCTCTTCGTAGGTACTGATTCCTTGTATATGCAAAGGTCAGAGTTGGGGTCAGGAGCTGAGGTTCTCCAGAAAGAATCAGAAAGGGGGAGTAGGGGTGGATATGATGAAAAGCACAATTGTACAGATGCCGGCTTTTATTCGATATTGGCTGCTGATTCGATGGTGAGCTGAGTGGGGTTTTTTTAAACAGCGTTTTTATTTTAGAAAAAAAATTACATTTACAGAAAAGCCGTGAAGCCATGAAGCTAGGGCAGAGTGTCCCCACAGACCCTGCACCCAATCTCCCGTATTGTTGCCATCTTATTAATGCATTAACCACAATGAAGGAACCAATATGGATGCCCTGTTGTAACCAAAGTCAATCTTTTATTCCGATTTCCTTAGTATTTACCTAACATCATTAGAGTCCCATCCAAGACACCACATTACACGTGACTGTCACATCTTAAGCTCCTTGTGGCTATGATAGTTTTTCTGACTTTCCTCATTTTTGATGACCTTGACAGTTTTGAAGAATATCGCTTAGGTATTTAGCAGAATGTTCTCCACCTGGGATTGGTTTAATATTTTCTCACCATGAGACTGGGGTTGTGTGTCTGGAGAGGAAGAGACCACCGAGGTCATCTTTGGCACATCACCCCAGAGTACCTGCTGCTGGCACGAGTCTCGGGTCTTTGGCTGAGGTGGTGTCTGCTGGTTTCTTACCGTGACCACACCCTCTTCCCACTTTCCGTGCTGTGCTCGCTGCAGAGGTGTTCCTCTGTGGAGCTGGTGCTCGCAGGCTGAGTCTCATTCCATCTCCTCGAAGGTGGAGGGTTCTGTAAATTATTCGGGGTTCTTCTGTGTGAAAGACTGACCAGTAACCTTCCCCATTTCTGTGCATATGTGTGTATATATGTGGTGATGGTTTGGTTGCTAAGTCATGTCAGATTCTTGTGACCCCATGGACGGTAGCCGGCCTGGCTCCTCTGTCCGTGGGGTTTTCCCAGCAAGAATACTGGAGTGGGTTGCCATTTCCTACTCCAGGGGATCTTTCCAACCCAGGGATCAAATCTGGGTCTCCTGCACTGCAGGCAAAGTCTTTATCGACTGAGGCTCCAGGGAACCTGTGTGTGTGTCTGTCCATGTATATATCCACCCGTTTATTCATATCAGTATTGATGTTTATTTCATACTTTGGACTATGGCATCGGCAGGGAGGTTCTTTACTGTGAAAGAATCTGGCTTCCCACTTGGGAAGCCAAACCCAACATTGTTTTATTCATTTTGTTACTCAGCTCATTACTTCTGGGGCCACAGGGCTGGAGTGGGCTGGAGTGAATGGAATCCCCTACTCCTATTTGAGGCAGGTCTCAGGTAAAATCTTTTTTCCCCACATTCCAAGCTGTTGTGATGGAGAAGATGCTGAGCTTTGTCACAATGATTTACTTATTTTCCTTCTCCTGCCAAGGTCAGGAGAAAATCCTTCTCAGATTCTCATGGGTTCTTGGCGATGAAGACCTTGGGTGATTCTGGCTCTTAAAGGCCATGACAGCCTGGGATCCCCACTAAGACTGCGTCCCCATGATCTCTCACCCACATGCTAGCCCACACTCAGCTGCTAGCGGATCATCAGAGTCAGCATTTAAAGTCACTGTCAGGTTTTGGCTCCTGTAGCTCTTGCTTGGGGTAGGCAGATCTCATCTTTGACTCTGCATTCAGATCTCACGGTGGTGGTTCGCCCTGTGAAATCAGTTTTCTGATGGGTCCCAGAATAGGTTGGTTTTCAATTTGTCTAGATTTTTCTTGCTGTAAGGATGGGGGTGATGATGTCCAAGCTCTTTACATATCAAAGCAGTATCTGGAAGTCAACCTGGGTTTGTTCTTTTTTTTCTTTTTTTAAGTACTAGGCTTCCCAGGTAGCATGGTGATAAAGAATCTGCCCGCCAGTGAAGAAGACACAAGAGACACAGGTCCAGTTCTTTCCCTGGAGTAGGAAGTGGCAACCCATTCCAGTATTCTTGCCTGGAAAGTTCCATGGATGGAAGTGCCTGGTGTCTCATGGGGTTGCAGAGAGTCGCACGCCACTGAGCACGCACACACACACAGGCTTTGCGAAACATTGAAACGGTCACATAAGAGGTTCAGGTTCATCAAAATGAAGTTACACTGGTAAGCACAGGATAAAATACGTTTCACCACTAAAGAGGGTGAGTTAGTGGCACTGCTTTAATACATACTGAAAAATCACAGAAGTGGAAAGGGGGAAAGCTTCATCTCTATGCTGATAGCTCTTTCAGAAGAAGATGGGCAACCGAGTGTCCTGGCTGGATTTTAAACACAGGTGGAGGTGGGGAAGGCAGGCCCTTTCGATGGCCTTCTGCAGTCCCCGGGGTTTATACCCAAACCTGGCGTTTTGTGCCTTACGCAAGTCAAGACGTTGTAGGAACAAAAATGCATCTGTGCGGGAGCAGATTCTGCTCCTCTAAATTTTCTCTGCCTGTTGAATGAGACACAGTCACATATTTGGGATAAAACATGGATTCTAGAAATTTCCTACGGAAAAAGAAATATTACTTTGTAGTTGGGAAGAATATGGCGTTAAATGGTGAGCTCATTTTCCTGCGGTAGCTGGTTACTCAGGCATTTCCCAAGAGCTCTTCTAATTTTTTCTGTATCCATATGCCTTCTATGGGCTTCCCTGGTGGCTCAGATGGTAAAGAATCTGCTTCCAACATGGGACACCTGGGTTCACTTCCTGGGTCAGGAAGATTCTCTGGAGAAGGGAGTGGCTCCCCACCCCACTATCCTGGCCACTTATCCTAGTGGCCCCTGAGTACTTATCCTAGTGGCCCCTGAGTACTTGCCTAAGTTTCCGCTGTTCCCTGGGCTCAGTTGTGTCCGACTCTTGGTGCCTTTGGACTGTAGCCTGCCACGCTCCTCTGTCCGTGGAATTTTCCAAGCAAGAGTATTGGAGTGAGTTGCCATTTCCTACTCCAGGGGATCTCTCAAGGATCAAACCTGTGCTTCTTGCACCGCCTGCATTGGCAGGCCTGTTCTTGACCACTGCGCCACCTGGGAAGCTAGTTTCCTCTAAGGCTGTTTTAACTCAAATATACTCAGTTAAATGTGAAACCATAGAGCAAGACTTTGGGGCTATAGTTATACGATGCATATTATATAGATCTAAAAATAAATTGTGAACTAAATTATTTCTGCAGATTTATTACCTAAATATTATCCAGTGTTGCCATGTCACTTAGAATTTTAATCAAAGAAATGAGAATGGCCTTGATTGACCTATGACAATGGTTCACAAGTCAGCAAACTTTTTCTGTGGTGGAAAATATTTTTGGCTTTATCATAAGTTCTTCATCTTATTTTTAACTTATTTATCATAAGTTCTCTGCACCAACTCCTGACTGCCATCATGGAATGAAAGTAGCTATGAAGAGTGCATATGGGATCAAGCATGGTTTTATTCCAAAAAGCTATATATAAAATAGATACGGGGCTAAATTTGATCCATGGGCCATAGTGTGTTAACCCTTGGTATAAAAGTAAAGAAGCCAGAAAGAATAAAAAAGGATAAAAATAGAATTTAAAAAAAGGAGGATTAACTTAACTCGTTAGCTTAGTTAACGGATGAGACAGAATATTTTATTGTTTTTTTTAAACTGATCTGAAATGATCACCATCAAAAAGGTTGGGACTGTGTAATTTTTCTTTATTTCTTATGCTGACAGGCTTAAAACTGGGGAAATCTTGCATTCTGTGCCTTCGCCTCATTCTCTCCTGGCACCTGAGTAACCTCTCTCACTGCTGCCAAAATGGCTACTTCTGCTACTTGGGCAGACTGATCATCCCCTGGATGGTTGGTAAGCCTCTGCACCTCACGTGTACTGCTTGGAGGGAGGGGGTAATGGTGCCTGGCACACGCTGTGCCCCACCCACCCACTATGCCAGAAACACAGCCGTCTGCTCAATTAAAGCACCCGAGACTGCAAAGCAACTGCGTATCACGCGTGTTACCGTTCTACCACAGACACTATTCAAATATCTGAATCTGAGAGTCCTTTTCTGCTTAGCTAGGTACTTTACCCTAGTTTAAAAATAAATTATAGAAAGCATCAACAACATTCTTAAAGGAAACCTTTCTGTGCCCATTCATATCACTACTTTATAGAAAACATTTGAAATAACTTCTCTCTCCAGCTTCAGTTTTAAATTAGCATGGAGACCTTTGAGTATTAGGATGACAGCCAGATCTGGGGAAACCAGGCTAAGTTAGTTTTAGAGACTGCCTTTTAACACTCTCCTGGTCTCTCTCAATTCTTTTAGAAAGTAACAGAATGATTATTAAAAACAATTATTGTTATTTAATATTTATTGAATGCTTTCGCAGAACTTTGCTTGAAATATTGCTTTTAGTTCTCACAACAACTCTACCAGGGAGTTTCTAGTAAAATCCCTGGTGTGTGTGTGTGTGTGTGTGTGTGTGTGTGTGTGTGTCTCCACGCTACTTTCCCAGTTCATCCCGTCCTCTCCTTGCCCCACTGGGTCCACAAGTCTGCTCACTGTGTCTGTGTTTCCACTGCCACCCTGAGTGTAATGTCACTTTACACTCTATGTATATAAACACGCGTTCATGCATGCAAACACAGAAGCAAGACAAGAGACAGAAAGATGCCGAGCACTGTGGCGATAAAGCTGCGATAAAGGTTCAACCAAAACTGTTCTTGTACTAAAACCTGAGTATATGAACAACAGATAACACTGTGTGGCTTAAGTGTGCGACGTCTTGCCTTGATATATTTATTTATGACAACACGACCCTCATAGTGGGGAATTACTATTAAAGTCTCTGCCCTTTTACCTAAGGAAAACGAGGACTCGGCAGAGCCAGGCTCTGGTGCCAGGGTCTCCAGCCCATAAACTCCTGCTGGGCTCTGCTTACAGCCTCAGCTCACACTTCAGCACCTCGCGCTCTCCTAACCTGTCTTGGCTCACCCACCAGGTGACCTTTATTGTTAGAAAATAATTACAGAAGTGAGGCTTGGTTTCTGTATCAGACTTTCCAGGGTCACACACGTCACCACATTCAACCAGATGAAGCAGATTGAAATAGAAGTAAAAAGAAACTGAAAGGAGCATCATAATTTTCAAAGATGAGGAAAACAAACACCCGTGGCCTCCCAGACTGAGACCTCGAGGTGTGATACAGAGTGGAGTGAATCAGAGAGAGAAAAACAAATACCGTATATTAATGTACATGGGTGGGATATACTAGCAGAAAAATTCTACTGATGAGCCTGTTTGCGGGGAAGGAATGGAAACACAGATGCAAAGAACAGACTTGTGGACTTCGTGCGGGGGTGAGGCGAGGGTGGGACAAATTGAGAGAGTATCACTGAGATATATGCGCTACTCTGTTTCAAAGAGATTGCTAGTAGGAAGCTGGAGGTGATGGAACTCCAGCTGAGCTATCTCAAGTCCTAAAAGGTGATGCTGTGAAAGTGCTGCACTAAATATGCCAGCAAATCTGGAAAACTCAGCAGCGGCCACAGGACTGGAAAAGGTCAGTTTTCATTCCAATCCCAAAGAAAGGCAATGCCAAAGAATGCTCAAACTACTGCACAATTGCACTCATCTCACATGCTAGTAAAGTAATGCTCAAAATTCTCCAAGGCAGGCTTCAAAAGTGCATGAACCAAGAATTTTCAGATGTTCAAGCTAGATTGAGAAAAGGCAGAGGAACCAGAGATCAAATTGCCAACATCCTTTTGTTCATAGAAAAAGCAAGGGAGTTCCAGAAAAAACCCCTACTGTATCTGCTTCATTGACTACATTAAAGCCTTTGACTGTGTGGATCACAACAAACTGTGGAAGATTCTTCAAGAGATGGGAATACCAGACCACCTGACCTGCCTTCTGAGAAATCTGTGTGCAAGTCAAGAAGCAACAGTTAGAACTAGACATGGATCAACAGACTGGTCCCAAATAGGAAAAGGAGTCCGTCAAGGCTGTATATTGTCACCCTGCTTATTTAACTTCTTTGCAGAGTACATCATGTGACACGCCAGGCTGGATGAAGCACAAGCTGGAATCAAGATTGCCGGGAGAAATATCAATAACCTCATATATGCAGATGACACCACCCTTATGGCAGACGAAGAGGAACTAAAGAGCATCTTCATGAAAGTGAAAGAGGAGAGTGGAAAAAGCTGACTTAAAACCAACATTCAAAAAACTAAGATCACGGTATCCAGTCCCATCACTTCATGGCAAAGAGCAGGGAAAACAATGGAAACAGTGACAAACGTTATTTTCTCAGGCTCCAAAATCACTGCAGATGGTGACTGCAGCCATAGAATTAAAAGATGCTTGCTCCTTGGAAGAAAAGATATGATCAACTTAGACAGCTTATTAAAAAATAGAAGTATTACTTTGCCGACAAAGGTCCGTCTAGTCAAGGCTATGGTTTTTCCAGTAGTCATGTATGGATGTGAGAGTTGGACCATAAAGAAAGCTGAGCACTGAAGAACTGATGCTTTTGAACCATGGTGTTGGAGAAGACTCTTGAGAGTCCCTTGGACAGCAAGGAGATCAAACCAGTCCATCCTAAAGGGAATCAATCCTGAATATTCATTGGAAGGACTGATGCTGAAGCTCCAATACTTTGGCTGCCTGATGCAAAGAGCTGACCCAATGGAAAAGACCCTGATCCTGAGAAAGACTGAAGGCAGGAGGAGAAGGAGACATCAGAGGATGAGATGGTTGGATGGCCTCCCTGGCTTGATGAGTTTGAGGAAGCCCCGGGAGCTGCTGATGGACAGGGAAGCCTGTCATGCTGCAGTCCATGAGGTCACGGAGTCAGACATGACTGAGCGACTGAGCGACTGAACTGACTGACTGACTGGGAAGCTAGGGCTTCCCCAGCGGCTCAGAGGGTGAAGAATCTTCCTGCAATGCAGGAGATGCAAGTTTGATCCCTGGGTCGGGGAGACTCCCCTGGAGGAGGAAATGGCAACCCACTCCAGTATTCTCGCCTGAAAAATCTGGCGAGACTGTAGCCTGGCGGGCTACAGTCCGTGGGAGCTCCAGTCCGTGGGAGCTGCAGTCCACGGGGGCTGCAGTCCGCGGGAGCTGCTCTATAACACAGGGAGCTCAGCCTGGTGCTCCGTGATGACTGAGAAGGGTTGGATTGAGAGGTGGGGAGGGAGGTTCGAGAGGGATGGGATATACATAAAATTATGACGATTTGCATCGTATGGTGGAAACCAGTGCAAGACTGTGAAGCAATTTTCCTCCAATGATGTGCTTAGTCCCTCAGTTGTCTGTCGACTCATTCTGACCCCATGGACTGTGGCATGCCTTGCACGGTTTGAACTTCCTACCAGCGCTAAGGGGCTTCCCAGAGGGTGCAAGGGGCTAACAAAACCCTCCTGCCAGTGCAGGAGACATGAGACTCAGGTTCAATCCCTGGGATGCAAAGGTCCCCTGGAGGAGGGCACGGCCACCCACTCCAGTATTGTTGCCTGGAGAATCCCATGGACAGAGGAGCCTGGTGTTAGCAGGCACCAACATTAAGTGAAGCAGCCCCTCAAATTCCTCATCAGTTTGTTTAGATGCAGAGCAGGGGAGGAAGGAAGAACTGTGGTGCTTGAATGCTCTCAGTGGTCAAACATCCAAAATGGAGTCAAATTCTAGTATCAACTCCCTTTCAGAGTCTTGCTTCTTTTCTTCGTGTGATGGTCAGAGTTTGTCACTATACGTTGTTTCGTAGCTTGTTGTCTTCCTCTCCACTCCTCTGTGAACTCCCTGGGACTATTACTTTTCAGCTTTCTTGTTTAGTAGCTACTCAGAACTGATCATAACGCCTGGCATGCGATAAATGATCAAAAATAGTCATTGGAAGCCAACAGGTACATGAGAAGGGGCTCAAAATCCCAGATCATCAGAGAAACGCAAAACCCACAGCGTGCTACCAATTCACACCTGTTAGGGTAGCTGTTGTCAAAAAGACAAGAGGTGACAAGTGTTAGCAATGATACGCAGAAGAAGGAGCCCTCGTGCACTGTTGGTGAGAGTGTGAATTGGTGCAGTCACTATGGAAGACAACATGGATGTTCCTCGAAAAACTAAGAATAGGACCACCAGGCCCGTGTGAGTGTTCTGTGCTCCAGTCGTGTCTGACTCTGCGACCCCACGTAGCCCGCCAGGCTCCTCTGTCCATGCAGGGACACTGGAGTGGGTTGCCATGCCCTCCTCCAGAGGTCTCCCAAGCCAGGGATCGAACCCAGGTCTCCTGCCTTCCAGGCAGATTCTTTACCACCTGAGGTTCCCTCCGGTGAGTTAGGCTCGAGAGAAGAGATTACAGTTTTGAGTTCAAGTCTATATTTGGTATCTCTCTATTTTGGGAAAATAAACAAGCAAACAGATACAGAGACTTTAGCTCCACAGTGCCTCCCAGGAATTTCTGAAACTTTAAAAGTCCTTTTGTCTTTTCCCCCATCACTCACACAATCTCTTATCAAACACCTACGGCAAGAAGAAGGTGTGAAACAGTACAGCGACCCGGGGGGAAAAAAGGAAAATGCTGACAAAGTCAGATGTTTAAGCCAATTTCCAATTTTTAAAAAAGTGAGCTCAACAGTCTCACTCTCATTTCAAATCATCATTTAAAACTGCCCTGTGGGATTTCCCTGGAGGTTCAGGGGCTAAGACTCTGCCTTCCCAAAGCCTGGGGCATGGGTCGGATCCCTGGTCAGGGAACTAATCCCACATGCTGACCAGGTGCAGCCAAATTAATAAATTAATTAATGTTCTTCAGAACAGCCTGTCTTAAACTGGCGTTCCCCGGAATGCTGGTTCCACGTGAGTTCCGCGAGGACACAGATTTGCAGGTCAGATAAGTTTGGGGAGCTCCTATGTATTCCAGCTCTCTCCCCAGGAGAGTCGTATGTCCATTGCAAGCTCTAGGATGCCTTCATTTCTCAAATCTTCACAACCGCTGGAGACATTCTTAGAACACTCAGTGAGCTCGCGGGGAGCTGGTGTTTGCAGAGCACACTCTGCGAAATACCGAAGATAGGCGCTAGACGATTCACACGTCTGGAACCTTCGCGCCTGTCCAACCCCGGCACTCGGCTGGCTTTCCCTCTCTCCCCCCCGTGTCCCTCGGTACTGAGCTGTTTGTAGATTTCAGGTACACAGAATTACACTTTCTGTCTTTAATTCTTGTCCATGGCTGCCTCTTGGCCTCTTAGTTACAGAGCCTTGGCTGAGTCACATAGCCTCACGGGACCTCGGTGGCCTCATCCGTAAAGTAGAGGGTTTGACAAACAAATGATCTTTAGGATCTCTTTCTTCACAATCCGTCTTTCTCCCAACTTGCGGCTGTCTTCTCCCTAGTGTCCTTGAGTGTGTTATTGCCTTTCTCTAAGCCTCACTTTCTTTATCAGCAAAATGGGAAGACTAGCATAACGTACCTCATAGGAGTCTGTGAGTATTTACATGGAAAGAGAATGACCAAAACATGTGTTATTGCGGAGTTATCAGCATGACTCACTGAATGATAGCCGTGTCCTGTGTGTGGCACGCAGCAACGTTAGTCCAGCATTACCTAGGGTGGGTCTTCCTTGAGAATGAGGCATCCTGTGTACTTTCTGGGTTTGAAATCCTTTTACTGATGCAAAAGTAACCCTTAAATGTTCTTAACAGTGTAGTTCAAAGCGTGTTAATGTGCTCTGAGGCCAAATAAAGGGAAGTTCAATTGCTATAAACTTAATTTCTAAACAGCCTAAATAAATATGCGTTTGCCCTACTGGCAGAGTCAACTCTCCCCAGAACCTTGAGGGGCAGAGTGTGACAGGACATGACTTTGGTTTCCCGGGAAGTTGGGCAGAGGAGCCACAGCCCTATTAAGTAATGTGACTGTGAAAATAGCTTGCATACGAGACCCTAACTTTACAGAGTGGTTTTCCTCTGTGATCTTAGCTGGTTCTCAAAGGGGCAGGTGAGGGGGATGGAGTGGCTGTTGTTACCACTGAATGCGCCCCAGCTCAGTCCGTCTAAAGCCACACCTGCCATCTCAGTGTGGACTGGACCCTCTCCTCGGCGTCTCTACCCGACCGACAGCCCAGGGCACACACCTGCAGTCACCCTCCTCGGCTCTTTCTTCTTCACTCCTCACTCCTGACCCGTCTTCAAGCCCCCTGGAGTCCCTCTCTGAAACCTCTGCTGTCCACACTCCTAATCTTTTCCCTAAACCTCCATCTTTTAAACTGCCCGGACCTCAAACATAGCTCAGTCCTGGTTCCTCCTTTCTCCCCAGCTCCTTATCCAGTCCATCCTCAGATCCTGATCACTCAGCAACTTCAGAATTGTACAGAATCTGACTACTCGTCTGCACCTCCACCACCCCTGCTACATCCAGAGCACCGCTTCCCAAGCCTAGATTTTTCCTTTCAGCATCTTCTAAGCTGGTCTTCTGGTTACTGTTCTTATCTTTCTACAGAACAAGCTGCTTTGATCTTGGCCCTGTTGACATTTGTGCACAGATAATTCTTTGTTGTTAAGGACTGTCTTGGATATTGCAGGATGTCCAGCAGCATCCCTGAACTCTACTCACTGGAAACAAGGGCCGCCCCACCTCACCACCACATGTGATGCTGACAACCCTGCCGTGGCTTCCCCTATCCCCCAGAGGAAAGCTCCACAATCGCTATAGTATCTGGGCTTCCATCTCTGATCTCATTCTCTGCACCTTTTCACCTCGCTTCATCTTCAGCCACTTTGCCATGCTGGGCTTGATCCTGCCTCTCAGCATTGGCACTTGCTGTTTTCTTCCCTGGTAAAGATCATCCCCAAATATACATGTGGGTTGCTCCTTCACCTCTTTAAAGTGGCAACTCCACATAGTCAAATGATGCTATATATTATATCCAGCAAACTTCACTTTGAAACAATACTTGATGACTTGCGTGTGCATTCCCAAATATTGTTAAATAACAATTTAAAGAATTATTTGAAAAAGTATATATATATATATAATGACCCGCATTTTACTAAAAAATAAAAGAACTAAATATGTATTGATATACACATTACTCCTACTAAATAGAGAAAATATACCAGAAGGATAAACACACAAATATTAGCTGTGTTATCTCTATGTAGTATCAAATAGCTATACAAGCAATTTGTTTACTGAGCACTTTTCTGTGTTATCCAAATTTTCTATTATGAAGATAGTTTATAATCAAAGGAAAACAATGAACACTATTTTATAAAAGGAAACAATATCATAATCCTACAATGTCTCCAAGATTCAAAGACCAATAGGAAAAATGCAAAAAAGTGGAGCATGGTAAATTCAGGTATACCCTGGCCTTAAAACACGATGGAAATCAAGGGCATGCATTTAGACACTTAAAATGAGAGAGAGAGAGAGAGAGGACTGAATTAAGTGACCCAGAATATTTACATTTATGAGGACCTTGGCAATCATGGACTATGATATCCTCTTCCTTAATAAGGTAGGAGCTCCAGAGAAATCAACTAACCCAAAGTCACATCGTTAAATAGTGTCAGAGATGGGCCTGTTCAATCATGTTTTCATCAAGCATTTATTAAGTTTCTGCTGTGTGCTGGATGCTAGGGGTAACGACGGGTGAAATAAATACAACCTCCACCCTTGAGTGCAGTGTGGAAGAGACGCAGGCGGACAGCCACATGCTGCAGAAGCGCGTCGCCCAGCAGAGAAGGCGCCGGCCGCGCACGGCTGTCGCGCCCTTGGCATGGGGCTGGGTGAACTGAGACGCGCTGGAAGTCCGAATAGGCGCTGCACTTACACAGGGGTGCGTGATACCCACGTGCTGTTTCCACATTGATTGCGGGTCAGGATGGTATTATTTAGATGTTCTCGGGCTTCCCTGGGCAGTTAGATATATTGTTTTATTAATATATTAATAAGAATTGCTTCTGCCTGTTTCTCTTTACTCTTTTTTAAGCACAGCTACTAAAAATTTCCAGATTACGTATGTAGCTTGCATTCTAGTGTTTGAGACAGCGCTGCAGAAATACTATGGCGTGCCCTTGATGGGATGTTAGAAATGAGAGTGGCAGGCGAGGAGGTTCAGACAGTGTTCCTTGCTCAGTCTTGGGAACAGAGAGGGCGTTCGAAGGGAAGGAACAGGAACTGTGACCTGGGTGATAACTGAGATTTAGGCCAGGGGTAGGGTGAGGGTAGGGTGAGGCAAACCAAAGTTTTAGAGAAATCAAAGGCAAACCAAAGATTTAGAGAAACCACAGCTTGCAAAGTCAGACTCTTTTGTGATTTAAAAAATAAAATTAAACGGCAAGTTGCAATTCTTTCCTGAAAAATAGATTCTCCCTTCTAGTGGAAGCCACTGACAGCTTCTTAATTCCAGGCTTGGGAGTGGATGTGTAGAGCAGTGACGTGAACTCCACCAGCCCTGTCCTTCTTCCTTCAATATCTTATTATGAGATAAGCTCATTTCAAAGAAGGGGAAATTCAGAGAAAAATAATGACACTGAATTAGCTAGATGGATGGCAATGAGTAATCCGCATGAAATTCTTAAATTTGGATTGAGAAGGGAGAGCTAGCATTGGTTAGCGTGACTCTGATTATACAATTTATTCTTGGCCAGGAAAATGAATGTGCTCTATAAAATATTTCTGGAATAACCTTTTAGTGAAAAACAATAGAAATTGTAAGACAGATTAAGGTTTAGTGTCGCGAGAGATTATAGTGTGAACAGACTGTCCGCACAGGGGACAAGCTGGAGGAGGGGAGGGGGCCGTGAGGATATTTGACATGAAAAATGTGAATTTGCTCTCTGAGTGTTTACTAGTGCTCACGAGGAGCAGGAAATGAGCCGTGAAATGTATTGTCAAACATTCAGGGTTCAAAATACATGCATTACTTTAAGCTGGGCTTTTTGCTTTCTGAGATCCTCATTCTCAATTTGTCCACCTCTAGGACGAGTGGACGTGAGTCTGAGTGAACTCCGGGAATTGGTGATGGACAGGGAGGCCTCGCGTGCTGTGATTCATGGGGTTTCAAAGAGTCGGACACGGCTGAGTGACTGAACTGACTGAGGACGGGTGACTCGGCGTTTTATTCTGTCCTGTGCAAGCTGTGATGGCAGCCTGAAGCGGACAATGGGAACTGGCTTCCCAGAGCCAGCATGGTCCTCGTTTCCCCCTTGCAGCCTTGATTACAGAGGTCTGGAACACTCAAAAGGTCGCCAAAGGGATAACCATGGTCATGTGACATGCTTTTACCCAATTAGATTTGGGGATTAGTCTCTAGGGAGAATGCTCCTCCCCAAAGAGGGGCTAAAGAAAACAAAGCCTGCCCAAAGAGGAGCCCCTGCCTTCCTTCCTCCTCTCTCTGCCTGATTTCTAGAGGCAGAACTGACAGTTGGCTGATCAACAGATATGGTGGTTCAGTTGGGAAGATGCTGAAATACTTCCGTGTTGGTTGCCAAATCACAACGCCCCCAAGGGTCCTTCTTGCTCTGGTGGCCTGCCCAAGCCTGCAGGACATTCTCATGATTCAAATATTTGTTAGAGGAATGATGAATGAATAGAACAAAACAAAGAGATCCAATTTTAAATATAAAACATATGGATTTTTCCAATTTACATGTTTACGTTTTGTAATCAATTTTTGCTTCTTTAATTAGAGGCCATTTTTTATTTCCCTTATTCCTCTTTTTCTCTCTCTTTATTATATCCTTTACTCGTCCATTCATTCATACAATTAATATTTCTGGAGCACCACTCCTTACTGGGAGCGATTCCAGGCTTTGAGAATGCAGTGCTTTGGGATCTTAGACAGCCTTACCTTCATTGAGCTTCTGTTCTAGTGTGGGGTTAGGAAGACAAAGAATAATCAATCACGCTACTGTCAGATGGTGATAAATGCTAAAGAGGAGAAAAAAGCAAGGCTGTGTTAGGGGACAGAAAGTGGTAGAGCAGCTGCTCCGGGGCGATGCTCAGAAAAAGCCCTGGGGCAAAGGAGATTTGGGAGCAGAGATTTGAATAAATGGGGACTCCATTGTGTAATGGCAACCCACTCCAGTATTCTTGCTTGGAGAATCCCATGGATGAAGGAGCCTAGTGGCTACAGTCCATGGGGTCGCAAAGAGTCAGATACGACTGAGCGACTTCACTCACTCCATTGTGTAAAGGCTGGAGCGAAGAGGGTTCGGGCCAGAGTGCAGATCTAAGGGACCGAGGTGCGGACTCGTCTGGCAACAGGGGGAAGGTGAGCGGGACCAGAGCAGAGCGGAGGAGACGGGAGAGGGAGGTGATGAGTTTGGAGATCGTCAGGGGCTGCTGTCTCTTCTGCTCTCCTTCCCTTCCCATCTGTTAGCATTCTTGTTACACCAGCAATAGGCCAGCAGGTAACCCAAAGAAAGGCCACTCTGCTCACGTTTCATTTTCTCCAACTCCTGCTCCTGGGCTGAGCTCTCTGAATCACCATTCATACTTTACAACCTCAAGCTCTTGTCCCAGTCCAGAGTCTGCAAGTTATCCCCAGACATACTCTTTCTATGGGCAGTGGTGTGTATTTGTCTAGTATTTTTACCTGTCACCATCCCTCAAGACAGTGTGTTACTTGACTCTGTCACTCTGGGTCCATTTTGGGGGCGTCCCTGGTGACTCAGATGGTAAAGAATCTGCCTGCAATGCCAGAGACCCAGGTTGGATCCCTGGCTCGTGGAAATCCCCTGGAGAAGGTGATGGCCATCCACTCCGGTGTTCTTGCCTGGAGAATCCCACGGACAGAAGAGCCTGGTGGGCTACAGGCCATGGGCCACAGAGAGTCAGACACGACTGAGCGACTAAAACTGACTTTTGGTTCTTACGGTTAGGATACAGGTGCAAGCCACAGAGACGACTCAATTTACTGCAGGAAACGAAGAGGAGATTTGTAGCAATGGTGTAAGGCATCTGCTTGGAAGCTGGCTCTGGCTACAATCTTGTGTGTGCTTTTTCTGACTTGAGCACAGGCAACTACAGAGGCTTTAAGGCTTGGGGGAAAGCTGCCCTCCTCCCACTGGACTTAGGGGACAGTGAGGGCATTGCCTCCTCTGAAAGGGGCTGCACTGAAGCGCTCAGCCTCCCTGGTTGCCATGCTCTGATGCACAGCTGCATGCCTTAGCCTGCTGCTGCTGCTGCTAAGTCGCTTCAGTCATGTCCGACTCTGTGCAATCCCATAGATAACCTGATTTTGGTGTCGACCATCTGGTGATGTCCATGTGTAGAGTCTAAGCCCCAGTTTTTACATCTTTAGAGTGACACCCACTCCACACCAGTATCCATGCCTTTGTGGAATCCCCTCCCCTTGACTATGGGCTGGACTTCAGGGACATCTTCTAAGGCATAGAATTTGGCAAAGTGATGGGATATTACTTTTGCAATCAGGCTACCAAAAAACTCTGGCTTCTCTCTGGCTCCCCCTCATGCTTCTTCTGAGGGAAGCCAGTTGCTGTGCTGTGAATTGCCCAGTAGAGCAGCTCATGTTGCTGCTGCTGCTGCTGCTAAGTTGCTTCAGTCGTGTCCAACTCTGTGCGACCCCACAGACAGCAGCCCACCAGGCTCCCCCGTCCCTGGGATTCTTCAGGCAAGAACACTGGAGTGGGTTGCCATTTCCTTCTCCAATGCATGAAAGTGAAAAGTGAAAGTGAAGTTGCTCAGTCATGTCCAACTTAGCGACCCCATGGACTGCAGCCTACTAGGCTCCTCTGTCCATGGGATTTTCCAGGCAAGAGGACTGGAGTGGGGTGCCATTGCCTTCTCCAGCAGCTCATGTTACAAGGAACTAAATAGTAACAGCAACAGCCCATAGGAGTCCTGCCAACAGCCACACACGTGAGGTTTGAAGTTGACCCTTCCTCAGTCGAGCCTTCAGATGAGCCTGCAGCCCCAGTGATGCCTTAACTGCAGTCTTGTATGAGACTTTGAGATGACCCAACTCATCCCAGACTCCTGACCTGCAGGAACTGTGTGATAATAAATTTCTGTTGTCCCAAGCTGCTAAATTTTGGCATAATTTGTTACACAGCCATAGATAGCTAGCACAATCATTCTCTCTTTTTTTTTTTCCTGTTTAGTCATAGAGCTTTTAATTTGTCCTCCCTTAACTTCCCCTTCCCATACCGCTCAACAACTATTAACAGACTAGGCTTTCCTTCCAAGTATTTTCTGTGTTCATATAATCCAATAAAATATATATATGTGTGAGACTTACTGGATTCCCAGGTAGTGCTAGTGGTAAAGAACCCACCTGCCAAGGCAGGTTAAATGTAAGAGATGTGGGTTTGATTCCTGGGTCAGGGAGATCCTCTGGAGGAGGGCATAGCAACCTACCTTCTTGCCTGGAGAATCCCATGGACAATGGAGCCTGGCGGGCTGCAGTCCATAGAGTCACACAGAGTCAGACACGACTGAAGCACTTAGCATGCACTCATGCATGTGAGACTTATTAGGGCATTCCTTTATTTATTCTTGAACAGCATTTTCTGGCTTCATTTCAGATACAGGCTCCCAAAGTACCCCTGGCACCTGAGAATCATATTTGTTCCCTCCTCTTTGCCAAAAGGAAATCCTAAAGAATCTTGTAGTTTACATAAGCAGTTAGCAGCAGCTGGCAAGAGCGGCAGAGATACACATGCTTCTATTTATGTCCACAGAAATCTGGGACTTAGCTTTAGGGTCCTAAAAAACACAGACGGCCTTAAACAATAGAACACGTGCTACTCAGAAATCACAGCCCTCAGGACAGCAGGACTGCAAAATGAAAGTGCTTTTATTTAAAACACATGTCCCAGCCTCTCTGCAGCCAAATGAGTGTCATTCTTCCAAGGGGACATTGTTGGAACAATTTCTGGAATCCTTCTTGGCAAAGTGCTTTCCTAAGTCTGTTCCCATCAAGTGGTAAAGAACCTGCCTGCCAAGGCAGGAGATGTAACAGATGTGGGTTCGATCCCTGGGTCAGGAAGATCTGCTGAAGGAGGGCATGGCAACCCACTCCAGTATTCTTGCCTGAAGAATCCCAAGGACAGAGGAGCCTGATGGGCTACAGTCCATGGGGTTGCAAAGAGTTGGACACAATTGAAGCGACTTAGCATGCACGCACGCACAAAAGAACACTAGGCTTAGTCCTCCAGTCTTCATTCTTTGCCTCTCCTCCTATCCCACTCCCTAACTGGCTGACCCTTCTTGTACCCCTGCTGAAATATCTCCTCCTTAGGGTTGCCCTGCCCACTCTCAGGCTGCTCCATTCCCCCTGCGACTTGGCCCCAGAGCACTTACTTCCCCTTGGGTGGCTCTTGTCATGATGGACAGAATCATTTATTTTTTAAAGATTTTTTTAAAATGTGGACCGTTTTTTAAAGTATTTTTTGAATTTGTTACAATATTGTATCTTTTTTTATGGTTTTTTTCTGGCTGCAAGGCATGTGGGAATCTCAGCTCCCCGACCAAGGACTGAACTTGCACCCCTTGGTTTGGAAGGTGAAGTCTTAACCACTGGATCACCAGGCAAGTCCCCGGAATCATTTTGATCAGGGATCTAATGCTTAATGATCTGAGGTGAAACTGGTGCAATAATAACAGAAATAAGTGCAGTGCTTGCGTGCTCAGTTGTATCCGACCCCATGAACTGTAGTCCACCAGGCTCCTCTGTCCATGAGATTTTCCAGGCAAGAATTCTGGAGTGGGTTGCCATTTTCTACTCCAGGGGATCTTTTCAACCCAGGGATTGAACCCGAATCTCTTGCGTCTCCTGGCAATTGAAGGCAGTTTCTTGACCACTGCGCTATCTGGGAATTCCCAATAGAAATAAAGTGCACAGTAAATGTAATGGGCTTGGCCCATCTCCCACCTTCCTACCCCCTGGTCCAGGGAAGAACTGTCTTACACGAAACTGGTCCCTGGTGCCAGAAAGGTTGGGAACCACTGACTTAGATGTCGTTCCCACAGGTAGTCAGAGCCCCGTGAGGACAGTGATTTTATCTGTCTTTACTGCTGCAACCCCAGGGTGTGGCCCCAGCCCTCCAGTTCAGTTCAGTTCAGTTCAGTCCAGTCGCGCAGTCGTGTTCAACTCTTTGCGACCCCATGAATCGCAGCACGCCAGGCCTCCCTGTCCATCACCAACTCCCGGAGTTCACTCAGACTCACGTCCATCGAGTCCGTGATGCCATCCAGCCATCTCATCCTCGGTCGTCCCCTTCTCCTCCTGCCCCCAATCCCTCCCAGCATCAGAATCTTTTCCAATGAGTCAACTCTTCGCATGAGTGGCCAAAGTACCGGAGCTTCAGCTTTAGCATCATTCCTTCCAAAGAAATCCCAGGGTTGATCTCCTTCAGAATGGACTGGTTGGATCTCCTTGCAGTCCAAGGGACTCTCAAGAGTCTTCTCCAACACCACAGTTCAAAAGCATCAATTCTTCTGCGCTCAGCCTTCTTCACAGTCCAACTCTCACATCCATACATGACCACAGGAAAAACCATAGCCTTGACTAGACGGACCTTAGTCAGCAAAGTAATGTCTCTGCTTTTGAATATACTATCTAGGTTGGTCATAACTTTTCTTCCAAGGAGTAAGCGCCTTTTAATTTCATGGCTGCAGTCACCATCTGCAGTGATTTTGGAGCCCAAAAAAACAAAGTCTGACACTGTTTCTACTGTTTCCCATCTATTTCCCATGAAGTGATGGGGCCAGTGTAAAAGCCTGTTTGCAAAAATCATGTCCATCTGCAAAGGACCCAGGTTTGTCACCCTTCATAAGAGGAACAGCTGGCATGTATCAAGAACTTACGGAGGGCCCAGCACCAGGCTCTCACTAAGGCATTCTTTCCTTTGATCCATAGACAATGCTGTTCCCTGGGAGCTGTCACTGCTGATTTACAGATGAGGAAATTGAGACTGGAGGTAATGAAATTACAGTTTGGTGGTCACACGGTTTGGAGGCTGTTTAACTCCATTATGCCATACCATCTTTTTGTTGTTTTTGTTAAATGAAAAAGAAATATTTGGGGAATTTGAAAAATCTAGATATGTACGAAGGAAAATAACCCACCACTCTGGATTCCCATTGATCAGAATTTTAACTGATGTCAATGTCTTGGCCCGTTTTCTTCCTGCTTCCTCTCTTCTTTTTCTTTCTCCACTTCTCCTGGTTGAGAACACTCAAAAGAGTGTGCTGAAGCTCTCGGCAACCATTTCTAGAGAAAGGCAGGGTACAGTCTGGCATCATGCAGAATGTTGGAAATATTACTTTTCTGTCTCGAGATGGCAGCAGGTAAGTCTGGGTGGGTATGGAAAAGCCAGTCTTACCAGACAGTAGGGCTTCCTAGGTGGCGCTAGTGGTAAAGAACTAGCTTGCCAATATAGGCAGGTGTAAGAGACACGGGTTCCATCCCTGGATTGGGAAGATCCCCTGGAGGCGGGCATGGCAACCCACTCCAGTATTCTTGCCTGGAGAATCCCATGGACAGAGGAGCCTGGTTGGCTACAGTCCATGGGGTCGCAAAGAGTCAGACGCGATGGAAATGACTTAGCAGGCATGCACCAGGAATCCCTGCAGATGCTCTGATCTCAAAAGAAAGGACTCCCAGGGAAGGGGTGAAACAGGAAACCCATGCTTTATTCTTACCCCAGCCACAAAGGCTGGCCCCAAGGCCAGTTCCTCCAGGGAGGACACCCAGAGCTGCCAGCCCTCTTTACAGAGCCAGCCCAGCTCCTTCCCTTTTCAGTCCTCACCTTCCTAATTGCACAAGTGAAACAGACTCCCTCTCTGACCCTCTTCACTCCCCAGAAGGCAGCGTGCTGCCCCCCTGCACTTGCTGCCAGCCTAGATCACAGTGTGCATTTCTGAGCGTGAGTCCTGTTTATACCTCTCTCCCTATCAGACTGCAAATTCCTCAAAGGCAGAGACTGTTTCTTATACATCTTTCTCTGCAGTATTTGGCATATAGAAAAGACTCAGTAAATAAAGGCAGCCAGACATTAGCTGTGGGAAAAGTGGAAAAAGACACTCAGAGTCAGACCTGGTTCAGATTCCAGGTTTGCTACATCATAGCACAGGGCAAAGAGCAGGCACTGTTTCTAGATCCTAGGGGTGAAGGAGTCTTTGGGCCTAGAAAAGAAAACAACAGTCTCAAAGGCCCTTGCTGAATCATCTAACTTCGGAGAAAACAAAACAGAACTTTAGGTCCCGCCCTGATGCTCCAGGCCGGTTGTATCTATCTGGGACTTATCACCCCCTGTCCAGAAACCTTCCACCCCCTACACCTGCCCAGAAGACTTATCACCCCCTGCCCAACTACAAATGCCACCTCACTAAAGAATACCCAAAGCATCCCGCCTGATTAACGTTTCCCTTATCGCTTCCACAAACCTCCCTATAAATATGGAGCCTCCCTGACCCCTCTCGGGGCTCAGCCTGGTTGACTGTCGCCCCTCCTTGCCTGAATAAAGGTAACCTACTTCCGTTGAGGTCATCTTTCCTTTTCTGCCTCGGCTCAAACTATACCTTACAAGGGGGAAGTGATGGGACCTGGATTTTGGTTTAAACTTTCCTGTGGTCCTAAAGCAAGTTTCTCAACTTCTCTGAGGCCCAGAGCCCCCAGCTGTAAGAAGGGGGAGATAGCTATTTTACTGAGTACTTTAAATACAAAATAATCCAGGTAAAAACACTGGACACACAGTAGGTCCTCATAGAGATGTTTGCTCTGCCATCTAGGCAAACAGCACCCCCCTTTATACTTGGGGGGGGGGGTGTGTGACGGCCTGCAGGGCCCAGGTCTGACTTGACCCAGAACAGATTCTAGAAATGGCCATTCACTGTAAGACCCAGCCCAGCGGCCCCCATTGGAAGAAGGCACGAACGAGAGACCTAAAGGCTCATCTCTCCACACCAGCTACACAGATCCAAGGTGCCTGATTCTTTTCCTGGCAGAAAAAGTCCAGGTCTTTCTATTTAATATAAAGACTGCTCCTCCTGAGAGCTACAGCAAGGACTGAGATGGTGCTAAATGCCTCTCTGGAATGTTTTGTGATGTTTATCATTAGAAAAGTCACCCAGAGCAGGACAGAACCTTGGGAAGGCAGATGGCAAAGCAGTCCAGACTAGGTTGGAATTTGAAAGAGGGCCCACGGGAAGGAAAGAGAGGGACGGGGTGCCCTGAGTTCCGGGGAGGACGAGACGGTTGCAAGGAGGGGCTGGAATGGAAACCCTGTGTCACCTCAGTAGAAACCTGGTGCTCTGGTGTTAACTGGAAAAACAGTCTCCGCCCAGTGCCTGGGGGGCCGGGGCCCGTCTGGCAGGTGTCCCCAGGTCTGTGCGAATGTTTTCATGAAGCCTCCAGGTGGTCGTCCCCTTTAGCCTGTGTAGGAAGGCAGGGGCTCCTGGGCAGAGGGTGCTCTCCATCCCTCACTGGATCTTCTGCAGGTCTTCAGGCCCAAAAGATTCAGGCAGCAGCTCCCGGACTGTCCTGACCACATACGTGCCGTCCAGCTTGGTCATGTAGACAGCCCAGTCAGTGCCAAACTGGAAAAGAGGCAGAGCCAGCGTGAGGGAGGCAGTGCGGCTGAGGGGTGAGGCTGCCCTGGCTTGAGTCTGGCCTGGGTTGAGTGCCTCTTACTGTCTAATGTGCCTCTCTGTGCCTCGGTTTTCTCGCCTGTAAAATGGGAATGATAATAATCACACCTGGTTGATAGGGCCTGAGGGAGGAGCCAGTGAAAGATGGCATAAGCAGTTAGCACAGTGCTTGGCACATTGCTAAGGGGCAGTAAATGCTCTGTTCTGTGATTAGGACTCAATACTTTGGCCACCTGATATGAAGAATTGACACATTGGAAAAGACCCTGAAGCTGGGAAAGGTTGAAGGCAAAAGGTGAAGTGGGTGGCGGAAGATGAAATGGCTAGATAGCATCACCCACTCAATGGACTTGAGTTTGAGCAAACTCTGAGAAATAGTGAAGGACAGGGAAGCCTGGTGTGCTACAGTCATGGGGTCACAAAAAGTCTGATGCAACTTAGCAACTGAACAACAATAGGGCTTTATAAGAACAATATCTAACCTCTGGGGCCAGATCCCCTCCTGTTGTGACAAACAACTCGTATCTTCCTCCCTTGGGGCCTCTCGGTAACTCCCGAGAACCTGGAGAGGTTGCATGCCTGCCCGGCACACACTGTACAATGAACATGCAGGATTGCGTCATCCGCCCTTTGAGGCAGGGGGATATTATTCCCATTTTACGGATAAGAAAACTGAGGCTTTGCAGAGTAACATGGGGCAAATGATGAAACTCTTTGGGTCTCACTGTCTTGATCTGTGAAATGGCTTTAGAGACTTATCAGGCAGGAAGATAAGTGTCCTGGTGGAGAGTTAAGTCAGCACTGTAATGGAGAGTATCCTGGGCAGTTGCAGTCAACAGCCTGAGGCTCTACCTGGTCAGATGCCATGAATACTGGAGGCAATGGGTGGAAAGGGCCTGCACGCAGTGCCTGGCACATAGTAAATACCCAATGGAAGCCATTTTTACTGACAACTAGCGGTTCCTAGTGACTGCCCAGGTCTGCAGCCTGCTGTTGATGCTTCGGCCTGAATCACTAAGTTATTATCGGGCACAATTTGTCTTTTTAAAGCTAGTTTTTTTTTTTTTTTTTTAAAGCTAATGTTTTAAGGAAGGAAGTTTTTCTGCTTGGCGGGCTCTGCCTGAGGGTGTAGATGAAAGTTGAGTGGAGGCGAGTTTAAGTGCCAGGCCTCCAACCCCCAAGCTTCAGCTCTTATTATTTGCATTTTGGTTTCCGTTTTGCTTCTTTCCTTCAGCTTTTCCATTCACCATCTCTCATTTGCCAACATCTGATCTGCATGGAGAAAACAGCCTTGAGCGATTAGATGGAGGCAGGGCCTGAGGAGTCAGGGAGCTGGCATCCTGATGTGTCGGGAGCCAGAGTGAGGAATCCCACCCATGACAGGGTCACGTGGCAAACTCAGATGGCAGGGCAATTTGAGTCATCGGATTTCTCCCTGGTTTTTCCTGAACATGTGCCCCCCAAAACAAAAATTTGTCTGTTTTCCCATTTCAGCCCAACCCCCCTTTTGATAAGGCTCTAGCCTGCCTAACAGGTTCCCCTAATTTTCTGCAAGCTTGTGAATTGCTCACAACCTCCCAAATGTGGAAGGCACAAAAGCCTCAAAGTATCTTAAAGTTTCAGAGTCTTTTCAAATGTATATTGGTGACAGGATTTCACGGTTGACTCAATGATTGCTGCCAGACCTCCTTATTTCTTATCTCTCAGGCACCCGGGAAGATGTGATCTATGTATTTGGGATATGGAAAAAGGGATATGTAGTAGTTTTGATGTTGGCAATACTGAACTTTTGAGTAAATTACTTTCTTTTGCTATAAATCACTGTACTTCCTTTTATTACAAACTGCTGTATTCTTATTTAGTGTTTTCTGAGAGTGGCATTCAGACTTTGGAAAGATTAACACAGATAAGTCTTCTGGTTAACAAAAACTTCATCAGGAGAGAGCCATAAAAATGTTAATAGGCCTCTTGGCCAGAAGATAGTGTAAACCACCTGAGACTTTTGTAACAGGAGAATATGCAAAAAAGAAAGCCTTGTCTCAATGAGGGTCGGGACTGCTACTTCTGCGTAACTCTGCATATTCTATTGTGTGTAATTTGGGGTATATAAGTTGATTCTGAACAATAAACGCTCTCTTGGAGCCTTACGCCAACGTTAGATTTCCCCTTTTTTTCCCCTTTTTCCCCCTTCCCTTTTTTCCCTCTTTTTCCCTCTTGGAGCTTTACACCAATGCTGGGCTTCCCATGTCATTCTTTTTCTCCCCTTTCTCCTTTTTTCGGCTGAATTCCCATCTGGGGCGGGGAGGCTCACCACGTCTACTTACCTGTCCCGGCTGCTAAGATCTGTGAGAGAGAGAGCCCAGGGCGGGGCACTCTCCGATATTCAAACGGACGCCGGTGGCCTACGTAGATGGTGCAAACCTCTTGTCTTGAGGTTTTATTGGTTTTCCCCGTAAACCAAGTTATTCAGCCCTCTTTTCTTCCACTAATTTCCTACTATACTATTCTTTCCTGAGCTATCCTGTTCTCTCCTATCCTGTCCTATCTCGCCCGCTCTGTCCCCGCTTTGAATATCCCTGGATCCACCGGGGCTGGTCCCCGGCACTGATGCACTTGCTGTCTGTGGCCTGGGACACGCCGTGGTGCTGGGCGGCCATTTGTGCCCTTCTAACGGGAGGTGAATGAAGTCCCTAATGTGAATTCAGAGCCTTCCTAGTCTAGATTTGGGAAATGAGTCCTGCTAACTGTGCCTGATTTGCAGGCCTGGCAAGCAGCAGGAGGATGAAGATGTCTGCGTGTTCTAGAGATGCTAGTAACGCCCCAAGACGCAACAACAAAACTGAAACACCTCCCCGCCTCCCCCTAAATTTCAGCAGCTCCCAAAGCAGAAGCCCCCATGGAACAAGCCACTCCAATTCTGCACAGCATCAATTTATCTCCACTGTGGCCAAAAATAATTTGTCCCTTTTGTAGGACTGTAAAGGGAAGGAGGGGGCCTTTACGAGGGAGTATGGGCTTTGCTGTCTGCCGGAATGGCTAGTGCGTGCCAGCTTGCCACTGACTGCCTGGCTGTTTGTCCTTCTGCAGGTCACTTGTTTCTCTGACAAATGGGGGTAACGACCCACACTTCGCTCCAGGCGGGGTGTGGGGATTAAATGAGATGCTGTATTTAGAGGGGTCGAGGATGTCTCATCAGAGCCTGGGGACTTTTCAAGTTGGTGGCTTTAGCCTTTGGGGGCTCTGGCGGGCACAGGCCCTTTTGAGAGTCCACCAGAGCTACTGACATCCCTCTTCCTCAAATGTACGTATACACATCAAAAACCTCACTGAGCCCAGATTCAGAAGAAAGGATTGAATTCAGCCCCTTGGTTTTTAGAATTGAAGAAACTGAAGGCTTCCAACCAAGATCTTTGTAAAAAGTACATCAGATCCTTTGAACCTCTTCTTAAAAATAGCCACTGAATTCCCTTTATTCTTTTCTTCCCCCAACTTGTGTTTTAATATCATAAAATATACATAAGATTTATCATTTTGACCATTTTTAAGTGTACGATTCAGTTCCCTTTATTCCTGGATGAAATAACCCCCATCCACGGACTACTAAGCCGGTGTGATGCGCCCCTGACGGCCTCTCTGTCTTCACCCGTCATCACCCCCCGAGCCCTGCCCCGTGTTCTAGCCTCTTTGGCTTTCATACTGCTCATGTAACTCACCAAGCGTGTGGGCATTAAACTTGCTGCTTCCTCCACCTGCAAATCTCGAGACCTTGGTCTGCCTCATCTTTTCTCCTTATTTATATCTCTGATCAAATGTTATCTTCAAAGAGAGGCCCTTCCCGGCCATCTAAAAGCAGGGGTTGGCAAGCTTTTTCCCATAAAGGGCCAGATAGTAAATATTTTATGCCTTGCGGGCCATTAGGGCCATGTTGTAACCCCTCTCTCTCCCGCGGGAGGACCCAAGCAGCCAGAGGGAATGTGTGAATTGGTGTGTGTGGATGCATGCCAGAAACACTATTTACAACAGGCAGAAGTCTGGATTTGCCTGTGGGCCGTTGTTTGCTGACCTTTGACTCTGACCTAGAGTCAGCTCCACCTTCTGTAACTCTCAACTCCTTTCTTCTGCATTTTTTTTTCTCTGTAGCCCTCATCACTCTCAGCAACTCTTAACTGTTGATTTATTTTGCTCCTTATTTGTCTGTCTTCTACACTAGTCTATAATGCCTGTGAGTGTAGGGCTTGGCCTGTCTTTTCACCGCTGTCTCGCCAGAGCAAGGTCAATGCCTAGCATAGAACAGACACTCACTCAGTAAGTATTTGCTGAATGAAAGAATAATTTCCAGTGATTCATGCAAGCTTGGGAAGGCCTTAGGAGTCAGCCAACCCAGCTAATAGGACAGTTGCTGTGTCTCTTCACTTGGCCTGGCTTGACTCCCGGGGCCTGGAAGAGCAGGGAAGAGTTGGGGAGATCCATTCCAGAAAGAAAGGGAAGTTGCTTACCTCTCTCATGACCTGTCTGCAAGCCCCGCAGGGTGAGATAAAATCATCTTGCAAGTCACTGGGGAAGCAGAGAAACGAAAGCACGGATCAGTCTCTTTGGAAACAGGAGAATGATTGCTTAAATTCAGAGTCCTGCCTGCCTGCAGATTAAGTCAAATCCCTCCAGGCAGTTCCTGGTTCACAGATGAGCCGTGGCCTATAGGCTGAGAAGAAGTGGACAGAACTTTCCACACTTGCAAGAGGCAAGACCGTGGGTAGGACTATTCTTTCCATTGGTGTGTTCAGTGAATGTTTAGCAAACACTTACTATCACCCACAACCCAGGGACACAAAGGTTAAAGCGAATTCGTCTCTGGCCTTCAGCCCAGTGGTTGACAAAGAAAACTAGATGAGTTATCATTTCAAACAACATGCGGTAAGAACACACGGTAAGCAGAGATGATCCTTGACTAGGGAGGGAGAGAGAGTGTTTCATGGAGGAGGTGGCATTGACCTTGGAGGAAGTGTAAAGTTCATAAGTCATCATTAGTGAGCACCTGGTCTGCTCCAAGCTCTGGACCAGGCACTTATAGACATTATCTCATTTAATTCTCAGTATAACCTGAGCATCCAGATGACCATTTTATCATCAAGGACACGGGTTCACAAAGATGAAGTAACAGAGTGCTGTTTTGAAGCGCCGGGTTTTTCTCTGTTGCAGACAAGGGATATAGTGTGTGCAAAGGTCCTGAGGCATAAAAGAATAGGACACATGTGAGTCCTTGAGAAAACGGGCACCTTGCATCTGAGAAAGTCGGAGAAGAGAAGCTTCAGCCAAGGGGTTGTCTCTGAGAACAAAGGCACTTGCAGACAGCCCTTCAGTTCTGAGCAGGACAAAGGATGGTGTTTAAAGAAAGAGGAAACTGTAAGAACCTCCAAGCTTGAGGAAGCGTCAGAGGTTAAGCCAGTGGTCACCATCATCTTTGCGCTTCTAAGACACACAGTTCTCTGATGTCTCTGGAAGATCACAGGATTTAAATCCAGTTCTTGATCAGTTCCTCCTTTTGTTAATTACGTGTGATTTTGACCAAGTCATTTTAGCCCGTGCAAGGGTCATTTCTTTGCCTATAAAATGTGGGGAATAATGTCACCCACACTGTAGAAATGCTAGATAAAATGAACTAAGATGTGCACAGAATTTCCTAAACTTTAGAATGCTATACACACATTATCACTGCCTATACTAGTCACTGGGCGTTATTCCTTTAGACAGATAAGCTCTGTCATAATTTTCGTACCTTGTCATATACAGTTTTTTATACACTATGTGCTTTATGTGGTATAATATTATATAATTAATTTACCTATTTTGTATTAACAATAATCATATTGTTTAATAGATGTCTAGAATGTGCCAGAATCCCTCCAAAGCATCTTATAGTGTTTCTCACGTTAACTGACAAACAGTTATTTATTGAGCACCTACTACACATCAGGCACTGTCTGTGCCGGGGATAGAGCCGTGAGCAAAACAGGTGAAATTCACTGCACTCAGGAATTTTTCATTAATCAGGTGAACCAGATAACTGGCAAACCATCAGCCTATCAGCCAACCACATATCAATTACAGCTAGAGACAAATGCTGTGAATTGAATAAAGCAGCAGAGGGGAGAGAGAGGGGAGGGCTGCTGCTTTATTTAACCCTCATGACAACTCTCTTTACCTGTGGGGGTCCAGTCAGAGAAAGCATCTGCTCATGGAAAGGGGGGTCCTCACTGAGCACACTCACACTCCTAACTATAGAGGGATCCCTTGGGGACCTGAGAGGGTGGGGACCCCTGCCCAGGATGCACACTGAGCCAGATGAACCCTTCTGGTTACCAAGCGGCTGATGCTGCAGCCAGAGCCTCTCGTTAGCTCTTGGGAGGCTGTGCTTGGATTTTTTTTGGCTGCATCGTACAGCATTCGGG